>CM042148.1:99764783-99769783 GCA_023376005.1 Doryteuthis pealeii
CTACAGCTTTTGCAGTGCGCATGCGTGCCTATGCTTCAGGTTACTCAATCGAATTACATAAAACATGATTTTCTCTCTTGTATCAGTTGTAATATTTGAACAAAACTAATGGCGCCAAGACGTGGAGCTTTATTTAGAGAGCCGACTTTCAATAGTGTTATAGTTTGGCTTGGTTTCTTGGTAAAAGTGAATAGGAGAAAAAACGAGGTAAAGGATTTCTTTCTTTCTTCCTCTCTTTCTTTCTTTCTTCCTCTATTTCTTTCTTTCTTCCTCTCATTCTTTCTTTCTTCCTCTCTTTCTTTCTTTCTTTCTTTAATGTTTTTCTGGCTTGTATCTTTTTTGAAAACATACTTCTTTATGTGCCAAGAAGCATCGCAAGTAGGCTAATGTTCAGCGAGTTAGATTAGTATACAATTGATTGGGTAATTCTCACTATATATATATATATATATATATATATATATATATATATATATATATATATATATATATATATATATAATGTTTGTTCATCAAAGTGTACAATACATTTAAGGTGCAATTGTTACCAATGGTTTCCGAGCGGCACGTTAGCCATAACAGGCGCGTTGTCTTGAAGAAAAGTGGCTAATATGCTGCTTGGAAACCATTGGTAATGATTGCATCTTAAATGTCGTGTAGACTATAATGAATAGATAATACATCTCTTCCACCCGTAATCGAACATTTTATTTTAAATTCTCCAAAGATACAGAATATAATATAATATAATATATATATATTATATATAATATAATATTATATATATATATATATTATATATAATATAATATAATATTATATATATATATATATATATATATATATATATATTATGGAAAAGGTGACTTACCGGTGAATATGGTCACAATGGTTAGTCGATGCAAAATTCAGAAAGGTAAGACAGCGATATAACAAATAAAAAGTGCTCAATACGTTAGTAGAGCAAATTTATTGTAATACAGGTACAAGTGATAACCTACCCGAGTTTCACCATAAGGATCTTCAGGGTTAAATGCACTGGATTAATCAAGATATTGATTAATTGCAGTCGATTACACGTGTTTGTCTTTCACGATAAACTCGGTCATATTACCAGTTATAGATCTATTTCTACCCATTGGTATATGTATATACATATGAATTTCATCAGACCGCTAAATTCGATTGAAATGGTTACAGAGTTCACGGGACATTTTATATATTTTGTGGGATTTCTGAATAAACTCAGTTTTCAATTCTTATCATCACCTGGGGGTGTTTATATCAAGGAGCGAATTAGACAGGTGGTCTCCTTTGATGTTGTCCTTTTAATCTTAATCTCATTTAGAGGGATGGTTTACCTTGCTCAAGTTTTTTGATTTTTATATCAGCATCTAGTGTCAGTCAACCGTTTACTTTTGGGGCTTTGAGTCTATTTCCCCAAAAGTCCATAGATCCTAAATTCTCATCATGATATTTCCAAAATCTCATATAATTACAATAAAAGACTGGTTTAAATCAAACTAAATTAAATATAAATGTAATTATAATATAAAGTAGAGTAGTAATAAATTCCTGGCAAAATAAGAATTGGTATATAATCTAGGAGTTGAAAGGAGATTTCTTATATATACATGCATGCAACTGATGAGGCCTAATAGGCTGAAATGTACATACAGAGATCGACTTTTTCTCGATTTGTTTACGCTTTACATTTAAACCGATATGCACGCCTAATTTAATTATAATTAATTAATTAACAAATTAGGTATGACTTTAATTAAGCACATAATCGCCCAAAAATTGTCGGCCTTCGCCATTTCAAACACATTGTTTGTTCACTTCATATATATATATATATATATATATATATATATATATATATACATATATATATATATATATATATATATATATATATGTATATATATATGCACACACACATCATCATCATCATGTCACACCCGCAGCGCGGATATCCATGATAATCTCTCGCCAACCATTCCTATTATTCATTAACACCGGGAGGTCCTCCACACAGCATGCAGTATCTGCACAAAGCTAGTATATGTAGTTATTTGCTGGATGACCCGTGCTAGCATGTCCATGTGCTGGTTTCCAATGAAGGGCGTCGCTTAGGAGTTAATTCTCACTTCTCCAGCAGTGTCCGGCATGTCTTGTTTGTCATACTTGAATGCTTTGTGTGACAGGGGGCAGGTGGTTGTATACCTGCTTTCTTGTAGGATGTTGCTTCCACACACAAATATATATATATATATATATATATATATATATATATATATATACATATATATATATATATATATATATATATCATTTAAGTTTTCGCGTATGCTTCTAAATTATTTAGTTAAAAATTAATGGTAAAATGAATGAATGGATGAAATAAAGATGAATGAAATGAGGGGGATAAATGAAAAATCCTTTCCAAGGGATCCCTCTCAAAAGTATTAAAACACTTTTTGAGAGCGGCGTCCCTGGTAGAAAGTTTTTCTCATCTATTATTAGACTCCTTTGAAGCATCAAGTTAATATAATTATTCTATAAGTTATAAGAGAAGATAAAATAAAAAACTTATAGAATAATTATTGTATTTAATCACAAAAATCCTACATTTATTGAAAATGGTCTCTTTCTGAAAATGGTCTGATGCAACTCATTGGTATAAGCAGAAATAGATCTATAATCGCAAAATGGTCGATTTTTAAGCCTTTTTCTTTACCAAATATATATATATATATATATATATATATATATATATATATATATATATAAAAAGAAAGGAAATGAATCCGACAATATGAGTATGAAAAGGTGGAATTAAAGCATCACACAATGCTGTTAAAGAGAAAACAATTTATAATATAATCATAGCTGATACTGATCAATATTGCGATTTTACAAAAATCATCATCCACCTTTTCATACTCATATATATATATATATATATATATATATAATATATATAATATATATATATATATATTTGTCGCACGCAAGGATTGAGAAAAATAATGTAGCGTTCAACCGTTATTACACAACCATTATAAACAAAAAGTAAGTTACAAAAACACACACAACCCATCAAATATCAGAAATCACACATATACATATTCTGCCAAAATATAGTTATTCAATGCCCGAAGAGGATAACAGATCTGAAACACGTGTCACATATGTAAGTTAATAATAATTTCTTTTTTAAACATAATCCTTTTTGCAAACCTTTTTCATAGAATATCTCATTTACTCCTGTTGGACCCATAACAACACTTTATATATATATATATTTTTTTTTTTTGGGGGGGGGAGAATATGTACTTAATTGAAGTCATACCTAATTTTGAAAATTAATTAATTGATAATTAATGAATTAGCCGGGTATATCTGTTCCAATGTAAGGCTATACAAATCGAGAAAAAGTCAATCTCTGTATGTACATTTGGGCCTACATTTCTGTATGTACATTTCGGCCAATACAGAGATTGACTTTTTCTCGATTTGTTTAGCCTTACATTTGAACAGATATGCCCGCCTAATTCATTAATAATCAATTAATTAATTTTCAAAATTAGGTATGACTTCAATTAAGCACATATTCTCCCAAAAATTGTCGGCTAAGGCCATACCAAACACATTGTTTGTTTGTTTACTTCTCATATATATATATATATATATATATATATATATATATAATATATATATATATATAAAGTATGTTTGGGAATAAATACATATATGAATTTTTACAGAGTGCTGTTTCTAAGTCCTTTACGTACTGCTGTACTGCTGGATTTGCCGGCAATTTTTTTCTAAATGGAAAACGAATATGGTGTCCACATCGTAGAGTGCAGTCGATATCAGCTTTGGGCAACTGCAAATCGAAAACAGCATCAACCGACTTTTTAATAAGAGAAACAGAAAATTTTAACAAAAAAGATCGGAAAGATAATTATCTCCCTTGAAAGAAGGACGTACTTTAATTTTCGGTACATCTGTTTTCAGTTCTTATTTTTGTTGGTTCATTCCATTTTTCCCGCTTTCACTTTACGGATGGATCTTGGTTGGTTGGTTGGTTGGTTGGTTGAATTTTACGGTATGTCAAACTGTGTTGGGTTATTTTATGCCGAAAACGTTTTGCTTAATTCATTCTTGATATGTATTGAACAACTCAAGTTTTCGAAAAATTTTAAACACATTTTTGAATCTATCTAACCCATAGATGGGACCCTAACAGGTACTACAACGCTAGGTCAGAGTGGACCTGGGAGTAATGACGGTCAATGGGTAATCCACACAGCTTCACAACTCCAGAATTAGACATTCATTACATTCATATCCAGGATACCAGTTAAAATGGGTATGAAAAACTTACACAGAGTGAAAAAAGTGAATAACGATAATGATACTGAAAAATTAAAAATGATATTAAAAATTTAGAAAAAAAAGATAATTGTGGAGAAAAACCATGATAGTCGTACGATACATATTATGGATGCGTATAGGGTGGTCGTCGGTGTTGCACAATCTTCATCGCTGATTACGGATTCTTGTGCATCATATCGGCTCCGATAGCAACCACTACTTGAATCCGGCATCTTCAAGTTGCCACCCTGTAAACTACGTGCTGCTAGTATTGACATTTTTGCTACGAATAGACTACACAAGAAAAACTCGACCATTTAAATCGATAAACCACAGTCAGTGTGAGCCAATGAAATGGTCCATCCCCCCTACCATTTATATATAATGGAATAATCTGTTCCTCCCGGTTTCAGTCTAATTTACCTTTCACAGATTCCGCTTGCGGTAAGTTCGCCCCCTTCTATGAACTTAATTGATTTTATCTATTATAACTTGCAACTTTCTTTGCTCTTACTAACAACAATTACGCAGTGAAGTATGGCATGCTTTTAAATATAGGTGTCTTATTGTGGTGAAATGTTTAGCAAGCTAGTCTTGCAGACCTATTACTACTC
>CM042148.1:99774783-99794783 GCA_023376005.1 Doryteuthis pealeii
TTGATTTGATCAACCATTTTATTCTGTTTGTATCGTTTCAACACTCACTTTCTAAAATTCTCCCTTAATTGAAGTGAGGGTGGAGGTGGAGGTGGAGGTGGAGGCCTTTTCTATTTCTAATTATTTTCTATACTTAATTTATTGCATTCTCTTCTCTTTTTATAACAACAACAACAAACAAGAATAAAACTTTCTTTCTTTCTTTCTTTCTTTCTTAAAAAGATATGGTACACGTGAAAAAATGATAAAGCAAACAAAGTATTATCTGAAAAAAAGAAAGAAAGAAAGAAAGAAAGAAAGAAAGAAAGAATGGGGAATTGAAAAATGAAGGAATTGAGTTTAAGAAAAAAGACAGAAAGAAAGAAAGAAAGAAAGAAAGAAAAAAGAAAGGGGTATTGAAAAATAAGGAATTGAATTTAAGAAAAAAGAAAGGAAAAAAGAAAGAGAATGAAAAGACTAAAAGAAATGTTTTTTTATATAATACTTTGCTTGCTTTATTATATTTCATGTGCTCCACATCTTTTTAGGAAAGAAAAAAAAAGAAAGAAAGAGAGAAAGGGGAGTGAGAAAATGTAGAAATTGTTTTCCAGAAAGAAAGAAAGAAAGAAAGAAAGAAAGAAAGAGGAATGTGAAAAATTGATTTAAAAAAAGAAAGAAGAAGAAATAAAAAAAAAGATTGATAGAAAGAAAGGTACAAATGGGAACGAAAAATATAGAAAATTGATTTTATTAAAGAAAGAAAGAAAAGAAAGAAAGAAAGCAATGAAACATATAGAAATTTTATTTTAAGAAAAAAAAAAAAAGAAAGAAAGAAAGAAAGAAAGAAAGAAAAGCAATGCAAACAATAGAACTTATTTAAGAAAAAAAAAAGAAAGAAAGAAAGAAAGAAAAGCAATGAAAAACATATAGAAATTTATTTAGAAAAAAAGAAAGAAAGAAAGAAAGAAAGAAAGAAAGAAAGAAAGAAGAAAAGCAATGAAAACATATAGAAATTTATTTTAAAGAAAAAAAAGAAAGCAGAAAGAAGAAAGAAAGAAAGAAAGAAAGAAAGAAAAGAAAGAAAAGCAATGCAACATATAGAACTTATTTTAAGAAAAAAAAGAAAGAAAAAGAAAGAAAGAAGAAAGAAAAGCAATGGCAAACATATAGAAACTTATTTTAAGAAAAAAAAAGAAAGAAAAGAAAGAAAGAAAGAAGATAGAAAAAAGAAAGAAAAGGGGGTGAAAATTTAGAAACTGATTTTACGAAAGAAAAAAGAAAGAAAGAAAAGTCTAAGCAAAATAAAAACTTTTTTTTTTTCAGATAATACTTTGCTTGCTTTATCATTTTTCACGTCCGCCATGACTAATTTTTCATGGCTACAAAATTTTCTCTTTTTTTTTTTTTGCATTCCCGCGTCTAGATTTTTTGTTAATTCATTGGATGATATCTGTGGGTGGGGCTGTCTAAAAAGTCACTGCCTATGAATATTCATGAAGTGTTTCCGACGTTGTATGTTGTGTATCCTTTTTATTTTTTAATATATTTTCTTTTTGACTTCTTCATTATCTCTGTCTGTCTAAGGCTCCTAAGAGGCTGAACAACTTCAGATAGTGACTGGCTATCTCTAAATGTCGTGCCCATCATGCCGTATACATTGTAAATTGCAACTGTTAAAAACCTTGAGGTCAATTGTGAGGAAAAAATTAGGAAAAAAGATGGAAGACAAAAATGGAAATAGTGGAAAAAATTGTTTGTAGACATTAGATTCTTAGAAAGAAAGGAAGAAAGAAAGAAAAACAAGATTGTTTGTATACATTAGATTTAGGAATGAAAGAAACAAACAAAGAATGAAAAATATTGTAAAAGGGGAGAAAGAAAGAAAGAAGAATGGATGAATTATAGAGAAGAAAGAAAGAAAGAAAGAAAGAATGGATGATATGATAGAAAGAAGAAAGAAGAAAGAAAGAAAGAAAGAAAGAAGAATGGATGATATTATAGATAAAGAAAGAAAGAAAGAATGAAAGAAAGAAAGAAAGAAAGAAAGAAAGAAAGAAGAATGGATGATATTATAGATAAAGAAAGAAAAAGAAAGAAAGAAAAAATGGATGAATTATAGAAAGAAAAAAGAAAGAAAGAAGAAAGAAGAAAGAAAGAAAGAAAGAAAGAAAGGGGAATGGAAAAAATGTACAAACTGATTTTAAGAAAAAGGAAAGAAGAATAAAAGAAAGTAAAAGATTGTTGTATACATTACATTTAGGAAATAAAGAAAGAAACAAAGAATGGAAAATGTTGTAGAAAGAAAGAAAGAAAGAAAGAAAGAAAGAAAGAAAGGAGCATGGATGATATTATAGATAAAGAAAGAAAGAAAGAAAGAAAGAAAGAAAGAAAGAAAGGGAAATGGAAAATGTAGAAATTGATTTTAAGAAAGAAAGAAAGAAAGAAAGAAAGAGAGAGAGAAAGAAAGAAAGAATAAAAGAAAGTAAAAGATTGTATACATTACATTTAGGAAATAAAGAGAGAAACAAAGAATGGAAAATGCTTAGGAAGAAAAGAAAAGAAAGAAAGAAAGAAAGAAAGAAAGAAAGAAAAGAAAGAAAGGAGAATGGATGATATTATAGATAAAGAAAGAAAGATAGAATGAAAGAAAGGGGAATGGAAAAATATAGAAACTGATTTTAAGAAAGAAAGAAAGAATGGAAAATATTGTGGACATTGAATTTAAGAAAGAAAGAGGAATGAATAATATTGATTCCTAAATCTTCAGTCTGTTATCAACCTGCAACAACCTCTGGTCAAAAATGAGACCGTCCAAATTGTCCAAGCTGCAAGGCAAACATGTCGCTTATTTGCCGAATTCTTATTTCTTATGAGTGTCGTCATTCATCTAAAGAATGAACTATTCCGTTTTTATAATAAAGAAAGAAAGGACATGCTACACATAAAATGTAATGAGAAAGAAAGAAAGAAAGAAGAAAAGAAAGTTGGAGAACGATGGAGAGAAATGATGAGAACGCGAAAACAATAACGCTAATCTGTATCAATCGATGATGAAAAGAAGGAAAGAACGAAAAAAGGGTGACGGAGTGTGTGTGTGTGTGTGTGTGTGTGTGTGTGTGTGTGTGTGTGTGTGTGTGTGTGTGTGGAGAGAGAGAGAGAGTGTGTGTGTGTGTATGTGAGAGAGAGAGAGAGAGAGAGAGAAAAGAAAGAAAGAAAGTTAAATCAATATCATTATACTTTTTACAAACTGAACTATAACGCAATAGCTCTAAAGCAAACATATGAAACGCTGTAATAATTAAAATTATCATACTGTGTTATATCCACTGGTCCTGCAAGTTAACTATACAGTCAATTGTTTATTGTTTGTCTTGGTCTAATGGCATATCAACTCTTGTGGGATATTTAATGCTAAATCTTGATATATATATATATATATATATATGTGTGTGTGTGTGTGTGTGTGTGTGTGTGTGTGTGTGTGAATAATTTTCGTTAATTTCATGTGTATTCATGAATTGGTAGAGATAATTTTCATTAACTTGAGGTGCATTGATAAATTGTTTGAACTAGTTTTCATTAACTTCATGCGCATTAATAAATTAGTAGAAATAATTTTCATTAACTTCATGTTTATTAATGAATTAGTAGAAATAACGTTCATTAACTAATTAATTCTGGCGGTTGACCCTCAGCCACGGCTGTCTAGCATTTATATGATATAAAGTGTAGTATGTTTGACTTAATAGCAATTTGAAGAATACGGTCGGGACAATCATATAGGTATTAGGGCTTTACATGACCAGCCGTTTGATCAGATACGGTCTCTCTGATCGACTATCTATACAAAGTAATGACCGAAGGTGGTTTGTTGGATACTAAGGCATGACAACCCTTGTTGGGTTATTTATACCGAATACGTTTTGTTCTGTACATGTTTGATGGTTATCCAAATTTTGAACTATGTTTAACACATTTTGGAGTAATTGCAATCAAGGGGTAATCCACACTCCACAGAGCTCCAAAATTGGGACTACACCATTAGATTAATGTTCGATTGTTTTTATATAAGGTGTGGAACCCACCACCGAAACTTATAGACTCTGCGAAGGTGCGTGGATTAAAAGCCAGCCAATCAAAAGCTCGAATACGTGGTTAGTTAACTATTTAATCACCAATTGAAAGCCGTTCATTTTCACGTATTCGTCATTGCCGAACAGACCTGCAACCAAGGACTTTGCTCAACCGAAATATTTTAATCAACACTAAAGAACACCAAGAAGAACCAAAGAGATTTTACCTAAAACTAAGGAACACCAAGGAACAACCAAAGGATTCTTTAGTAAAGATTGCCCTCTGCTTAATACAAGGGACCTCAACTGTAAAGTGCTCTCACTTGAAGACTAGAAATGGCTACAAAATCGTAACAGACACACCAGTGTAGACTGACCAGTGTGGGCTGACCTGCAAAAATGTATATTCCTCAGCTCTGTGCGGACACTGGATGCTGTCTTAGACAACCTAATAAGAGCAATGGCTGATGGGGACGTATGAAGAGAGAGAGAGAGAGAGAGAGAGAGAGAGAGAGAGAGAGAGAGAGATGTATGAAAGTGAGATGGAGAGGAAGAGAGATGAGGGTTTTTTTGGAAGTTATGGTTGAAAATCTTTTTTGAAAACAGAAAGACCGGACGATGACGTAAAAAAAAGCGAAAATGAGAAGCAAATTACTACAAATAATAAAATACAAAAAAAAATAGAAAGAAACTAAAAATGAACGGGCACTACCCGCTAAATGGATAAAGCGTCAATCGAATGCATGATGTTAGCACCTCTTGATGATGATGAGGATGATGATGACAATGATGATGATGACGACGATGATGATGATGATGATGATGATGATGATTTGCCCGAAATACATTAATTTACCAATCTTATACAATTTCTTTAAGAGATTTATCTCTCAAATATAGTTGGGTTTTTTTTTTTGGGGAGGGGTGTCTTTTCAATCAAACTTGTCAAATGTTTTTAGTGTCAACAATGACAGGAAGTAGCTAGGGACACTTGTGTGTGAACAAAGCCCAAAAGAAAGAAGATGATCCGTACTTAAAAAAAAATGAAACATAGAGGAAAAAGAAAGGGACAATTTACAGTTAAAATTTACCCTTTTCTCCCGATGAATGCATTTCCTAGAATCTATTCACACTCCGTTCGTGGACCGCGGAAGCTGCATTTATTCCGCAACTAACAATGATAAAGTGACCTCTGAGAGTAGTGCTTTTTGCTAAGTCGTACAAGGTGTTGAAATCTATCAGTCAATCACGTATACTTTAACAGAGGGAATAGGTATTAGAAAAGCGAGAGTGAATGATAGTAATGGTAGCGTTATGTTTATTGGATCATTTTGGTCATTTATTTGCCAAAAACATCAGTTTTAAAGAAGACAGATTAATTTTCCAATCTTATACAATATTTTTGACATTTCTCTCTCAAATATCGTTCTGTATTTGTGGTTTTATTTTTGTTGTTTTTCAATCAAAATTGTCGAATGTCTTTAGTGTCAACAATGACAGAAAATGGCTAGGGACACTTGTGTGAGAAGAGAACCGAGAAGAAAGGAAATAATCAGAGTTTTAAAAAATGAAAAAAAAAAAGGAAAAAGATTGACAATTGATTGTCACAATTTTACCTTTTCCTTATTTTGAAAAGTGCATCGATGGACAATGTATTGAATTAATTAGGATCTCGAGAGGATTCAGCTAGAAGTTTTGTAAATAGTCGTAGCGAGGGAGATATTGGGCGGTGCAGATTTTTGGAGTGGGGTGAACAAACAAATCTGCATTTCCTGATGCTACCCATTTTCTACCATAATCTTCCTTCAAACCTACAATGCTATCATCTCTGTGTGAGTTAACTTGGTCATTGTTGGATATTTCACCAATTTTCGATTGTAAATAAACCTACTAATAATGCACAGACTTCTGCCCCATCGAAGTAACCATTATTAATGTTTTCGTTTTGAATTCAAATTATTTTCAGCTCTTCTCTTGATGAGTCCGGAGTAAAAACAAGCTCTGAAGATGATTTTTATAAATCGAAATATTGTTCAATATTAGCTATGAATATAATATATTTTCACTTTAACAGCATTTTGTATTTTCATATCCTTTTATCTATACTTATACCGTCGGATTCACTTCCTTTCTCTTAACTTATATATATATATATATATATATATATATATATATATATATATATGACGAAAAATAAAGAAGTAGATAAGTAGGTTGTATGAGATTCCATCGTAAGCGTTACTAAGTTAAACGCGGGAGAAATACGCTTGGAAAAGCTGATTAATGGTGTGGAATTCAATTCTTGACTATTGCAACAATTCGGAAAACGTTGAAATTGAAAGCTTTTAAATTGTGTAAAATTGATTTAAATAAAGGTAATGATAATCTCGAAGGAAAACCAACTGATTACCAAGAAACGAAGCTGAAGCTTCATTATTTATAATTCCACAGAGGATCCTCGAGCAGTTGATTAGAAAATAATTATGTTCGCCTTTTCTGATTAGTTAGAAAAAAAACACAAATCTGTCTTTGATTGTTTTGAAAAGATGACTTACAAAATCTAATGTCTTACAAACTGTGGTCCTACTTTGATACAGATTTGGCCGCATCGCGTGTTGAAATAGTTAGCGAGTTTTCGGCTAAATTGAACTTAACGGACCAAAATTCCACCATCGTATGTCACCCCACCGAAAGAAAGAAAAATGCCAAAAATCAGAGTATTAACCGAATTGTATTTCTCTGAATGTTTGAGATGAGGCTTGATGATTAGTATTATCTGCATTATTCGGATTATTGTCCCCATCTTCATTGTTTTTTGAAAAGAAGGTTTCCGAGTCCGAAAAGAAGGTTCCCGAGTCCGAGAAGGTTCCCGGGTCCGATAAGAAATACCTGAAGAAGGCCGGAGGGCACATCGGTCGAAATGTTGTACAAATAACAATGAAGATGGGGTCAATAGTCCGAATAATGCACATAATATTAACCGAATTGGTCAGAAAAAAAAACAACAAATCTGTCTTTGGTTTGAAAAGATGACTTACGAAATTTATTTTTTTACAAACTGTGTCCTACTTTTGATACACGAGCTTTTCTTTCTTTCTTTTTTTGGATTTATTTTGTCAATCTTTGTTCGGTTATTTTATGCCGAATGTATTTTGTTGTATTCATTCTTGATGGGTACTGAAAATTGTTTTTTAACTCAATTTTCTAAACATATTTTTGTTAACTCATTTTTTTTCGATTTAACCCATAATTGGGACCCTAACAGGTACTATCACTCCGGGTCAGCGTGGAGAACGGGAACGTGGTGACTGAGTGAACCGGATACTATGTGGTCCCATGATATGCAGTATTCAACTTCTGCCCTTACTTTAGCTAGAGGTTGAAGAGGCTCGTTTTGATTAATCGGCTGACCATGACCTTTCACCCTTTACATTTTCTGGTGTAGAGTTTAGTTTTTAGAAGTTTTCTTGTACCTCTGAGTTACTATTTCTTTATTTTTTCTTTCATTTGTTTCTTTAATGGTGTCCACTTATAATATTCCTATGTGATTGTAATTATCCTTTTTATTATTATTATTATTTCTTTTTCTTTTCTTTTTTTTCTTTTCTTTTCTTCTTTTCTTCTCTTTTTTTTCTTTTTCAGGAACATCGACAGTAGTAGGATTGGGGTACTTACTACTCCCATAAATCCCCAAATGGTTAGAAGGTCTCCTTAGCCTTAGTCGGCAAACCATCAACTCAAGGAGAAGTCCGACGGAAAAAGCTCTGCTGCCTTTCAAGGAAAGGCTAGGGGAGTAAACCCCGAAAATAAATCAGGAGCCGGAGTCCCTAAGGTGGTGTGATGTTGAAATCCAGTGCTACCCATCAACTCCTGCGACATTACCGTTGCCAAACTGCATTGTCCCTTACCTTTTCTTTAGATCACAGCGGCAGTGTGGTGGGGGGAATTTGCTGCATGGGCAACAGCTCATCCTCCAAACGCACCCGCCCAGGTTATGTAGTTCAAGTTAATAAAAAAAACTTGACACTACTCCATCGTCTCTCGTAGACGGAAGGCTGCCAACAATTATTACAATTATTATTATCATAATAATAATAATATTATTATTATTATTATTATTATTTGTAGTAGTAGTAGTAGTAGTAGTAGTAGTAGTAGTAGTAGTATCAGCAATATCTGATGTTCATTAAGTCACTAACCTAGCGACATCTTGTTGGTCCAATCGACTCATTCCACGCCAAACACCAACGCCTGGCTTTATAATGATCATCTTTTTCTTTTCTTTTTTTTTTTTTGTTTTGGGGAAGATAACAATATCATTACAAGAGAGACAGGACGCATCAGGAGACGACGGCGACGGTGACGGAATATTTTATTGTCCAGTTCGGACGGGCCGGGACATCTTGGCAAGCCTTGAAGAGGGGGAGGGGTGAATAACAAACTGATTGCAAATTAGTCCCTTTGCCTTGTCAATGTTTACAGCTGGGATTTTGATAAGAGATGTAATGAAAGATATAGCCAGATTGATAACAGAACAGAAGTCTTGGTTTAATTAAACAAGGGAGATCACTCTTGCCTCTCCCGAACAAACAGCTGCACGGCTGATGTTTGAGTTCGTTTTCGGCCCTGGCGTTAATAACAGACATACGTGGGCACGTAAATTAATATAACATCTTTCGCCAAACCAATTAATTGAATGTTCTCTTTTTTTGTTACCCCTACTTACTTGTTTGTCGACTGAGGGATCTAACGTCTTTATGGCTTAATTATTATGCTCGGTTTGACCCGAACTCTGGCTTCGGAATGTTGTTGTGTTGGTTAGATTTTACAGTATGTCAACCCTTGTTGGGTTATTTTATACCGAAGTCATTTTGTTTTATTCATACTTGATGGATATTTGAACTTTTTAAATCTTAATTTTTTTAAACCCTCGTGTTTTTTTCCTGTTTGATAGATAGGTCCCTAAGAGGTTAATCCACTCCGGTTCAGGGTGGGCCTGGGAATGTTATGATGAGATACTCCACACTCCCAAGAGCTCCAAAAGTGGAACTTCGCCATTAGATGCAGTTTATATATGGTAATTTATGAGGAAGTGCATCCCGGTCTCCTGCCTCAAGAGTTGCTGCCCGGTGACTATTAAAATAACGACCCAGCTCAGTCTATTCAAAACTATCCATCTATCTATCTATCTATCTCAATTTGTCATATTCATCTATATTATTCAAATACTAAGATTTTTTTTATCATGTTTGTTTAATGTCTTGTTTTAGTTTAAATAAAGAAGAATTACGACAAAAAAAGAAGCGACCCACCCCCCAAAAAAATACTTTACTTGTCGAAAATATCTATCTATCTCTATTTATTATTATATTTTTGTTTTATATCTATCTATCTATCTATTCTATCTATCTGAGTCTATCCAAACTATTTACCATCTTCATATCTAAACAAGAATTACGACAAATTACGATAAATAAACATGAATTACGACGAGTTGGGGTTGTTATTTTGATAGTCACCGGGTAGCGGTCTTTGAGCGGGAGACCGGGACGCACTTCCTCATAAATACTTATATATATATAACATATTTCGTCAAACTAATTAATTGAATGTTCTTTTTATTTTTTGGTGTTGTTACCTCTTCTTACTTGTTAGTCGACTGAGGGATCTAACGTCTTTATGGCTTAATTATTATGCTAGGTTTGACGCGAACTCCGGCTGCGGAATGTTTTTTTAACTCAATTTTTTAAACAGATTTTTTGTTTACTTATTTTTTTCTTCTATTTAGCCCATAGATGGGACACTGGTGCTACCTCTACGTGTCAGGATTGACCTGGGAGTAATGGCGATGAAGGGGTACTCCACATTCTCTACAGCTCCAGAACTAGCACATCGACATTGGATGCAATTTAATTTCATACTCAGGACCCTCAGCCACCGCCTTCTAGCACATATATGATGAAAAGGGTTGTAGGTTTGCCATAAGAGAAATAGGGTCGGGACAATTATATTGGGGCTAGGGATTGTCGGGACCAGCCAATTGAATGGAGGGTCTCTCTCTGACTGACTGTCTAGTCAAAGGGACAAAGTGGCGTGTTGCAGGTCATGGACTGCTCAGCCACTAAAATTCCGTCCTTAAGCATCAAAAGGCGAAACCCACAGCCAACAGGTGACCCCATTGGGGGGATCTTAACCCTCTTTAATTTTATGGCATGTCAACCCTTGTTGGGTTATTTTATGCCGAAGACATTTTGTTCTATTCATTCTTGATGGGCATTTGAATTTTTTTTTTAACAAGAACAAATTATATCAAAGCAAAAATTGATACGACACAACAAACAGTAAATGTAGACTGTGTGGTGACAGAGATGGATCATAAACCATGTATCAAGGAATGTAGCAAACTAACACAACGGGAATACAAAGCTAGGTAGGATTGGACTGGGAATGTGATCCAATGGGAATTATGCTAAAAATTAAATTTTGACCATACAACAAAATGGTATGTGCATAATCCAGAATCTATTCTTGAGAATGAAACGCATAAAATTCTCTGGGAAGTGGTAGAGACAGATCACCCTATCCCAGCCAGGGGACCAGACCTAGTGTTGATTAATAAAAAAAAGAAATGTGTCAACTTGTGGATTTTGTGGTTCCAGCAGATCACAGGGTGAAGCTGAAGGAAAAAGAAAAGATGAACAAATACCTGGACCTTACTAGAGAATTGCAAAAGCTATGCAGTATGAAGGTCAAAGTGATACCGTTTGTTGTTGGTGCATGTTGGTTCCATTAAACTTGGAATAAAGACAGGAGGATCTGGAGATCAAAGGAAGAATTGAGACCATCCAGACTACTGCACTGCTGCAATCGGCTAGAATACCCAAAGAGTCCAGGAGACCTGAAGAGACTTTTTGCCACTCTGCCTCCAGTGAAATACCATCAGCTAAAGCTGATGTGGAAAACTCAAAAGGAGTGATATAATAATAATAATAATAATAATAATAATAATAATGCTGCTGCTGCTGATGATGATGATGTTGATGCTGATGATGATGATGAAAGGCCGAAAGAATATAATCTGAAAGCAAAAAGGTTCCCGTCTTACGTCTGGGTATATCCGAAAATAATAATAATAATAATAATAATAATAATAATAATAATAATAATAATAAAAGAAGTCATTTAGCCAATACTCCATGGTTCCCACCCGATAACAAATCAGATTGAGTGACTTACAACGGCGGAAGTTGCGCAGACTGCACATATGGTTAGCCATTTTCACGCATCGCTTCCGCTTACTTCTGCCTTCGTGTAACTAAGTTATTACCGCTGGCTGGTTGCTTCATAGGAACTAGTTCTTCAAACATTGGTCTAATCGACCCCCCCGCCTAACCTGTTTCCCCCCCCCGACTCCGCCCGACGCCCCCCCCCCCCGTGTCCATTACTCTATTTTTCGCATCGTTTTTTTTTTAGTTATTATCATTTGAATAGGAACACTTTTAACTTTACCTTCACACTTCGTTGGACAAGAACCACCATTTTATTCTTTTTATTTATTCATTTATTTATTTGTTTATTTATTTTGGCCTCCTAGCGGAAGGGTCGAAAGTTTCTTCGATTTTTATTCGATAAATTTGTAGATATTTCCACCAATAAATACTTGATGGGTGTTTTTTTTTTTTATAACCAGCAGCGTCAGTATTTCTCCTCTTATTCCGCTTTTAAGGAAAATGAATGATATTTTGTCATAGATATGTAGGGGCTGGTTTGATTTATTTGTTTAAAGGCATATCAACTCATTATGGAGTATTTAATGCCGAAATTTGATTAATTTGTAAAGGTTTTGTATTGGTTCCTTTGCTTAACGACATATCAACTCTTTATTGGTTATTTAATGCCAAAATTTGATTCATTTATGAAGAAATTGTTCGGTTTATTTGTTTAACAGCATATAAAATCTTTATGGATTATTTAATGCCAAAATCTGATTAATTTGTAAAGTTTTTTTGTTTTGGTTCATTTCTTAACGGCATATCAACAACATGTGGGTTATTAAGGCCGAAATTTGATTAATTTATAAGGTTTTTGTAGCAAAGTCGCTAGAGCACTTGATTAGGAATCACAAAGTTCCTGATTCGATACCGGCCCTCACCAACTCACGTATGAGTAGCACAGGGGCCTGTGCGGTGAAGTGAGGAGCTGATGGTAGGTGGCGCGCCACATCAGACGCAAAAACAAATCTCCTTGGTCTAGCGCTAGTTAAAAGGGGATACAATCCCTCGCTGTCTGACTGATACCGACATTAGACCACTCCGGTGACTAAATTTGTTTAACGGCATATCAACTCTTTATGGGATATTTAATGTCGAAATCTGATTCATTCTTAAACAATTATTTATATTTTGTTTTTATTTGTATTTAATTTTGTTTTCTTAATTTTTTAAATGATTTTTGAGATTTTATTTTTTATTTGTCAGTTATAATCATTTTTTGTACACATTTTTATGGTTTCAAATATTCTTATCTAATAGGAATATTGACATGCCTACTGGCGACCCGTGATGCTTAAAGGTGGAACTCTGCTGGCTGAGGAGTCCACGACATGCAACACGTTACTTTGGTCTAGACCGCTCTAATATATCGGCTGGTCACGCAAGCCGTAGCACCTATATAATTGTCTCGGCCCTATTGCCCTCATGGCAAAGGCCCAACACTTTTTTATCATATATGTATGTATTTACCAACCCTCCGCACGAGCAGGATGTGACACACGATCAATTTCTTAAGCAGAGTTCAACAGGTTTGAATTCAGAGTTTTCCTTCTCCTGACTGGTTGCTTAACCATGGTTAAAGAGTCCAGTCTGCCCTACTATTTACCCATAGCTGGAGGGAGAGTAGGATTCTGTTGTGGGGTTTTAAGGGGTCAAATAAGAACAAAACGACGGGTAACAAATGTAGGAAAATGTACTAACAAAAGAGTAGACAATTACAGTACAGAGAAGTGGGAAATACGTCCGACAATAGTTATGAGCTGACTCGCATTGGCTTACTCTTCAAGCCATAATTGTCCCTGTTACTTATAGTAACAGTCGGCGCATTCCATTAATCTATAGGGTATATCACCTATAACAGATTCATACCTTTCCCAAAGGTATTAGCGCTAAGTGAAATGCAATTATCACATCCAGGATTTGAACTCGGGGTGACGAGTCCATTTCCCATGACTTTAACCATTACATAACGCGCTTCTCACTTTTTATCATATATGTGCGTTGGCTGAAGCTCTTCCATCTGATTTAGAACGAACACACACACACACACACACACACACACACACACACACACATTTACATTAGGAGTTCTAAGTAATAACACAAGACCGCTTCTTTTTTATCATGATTATATTTTATTTACCCCAAATTACAACTGCCGGGAGCTAGACATTTCATTTGTTCCTTCGATCACATATGCTACCACTCAATTTTTTTTCTGACCTCTCCTCTCACCCCTCCTTTCTCCCTTTCTTCATGTACAATTCGCCCGTACAACCAAAACACGCCATCTCTTCACTTAAACTTTTCTATTCTCTTCCACACATCATCATTTAAACTTTTCCAGTCATACTCATTATACAAACATACCCTACTGTATCCGTGTCAGTTCTCTGTAATGTTTGACCAGCAGTCTCCATACTTACCAGTTGTTTGCAAAACTGAAGCCCGTTCTTATGCTAAACCAGAAGTTTAAAGTACATGCCTTTGTGTAACACCATTAAGTGAACATTGCGAATATTGGACTAAGCTAATTATCTTACGCGCAATAGACAACTAAATGCCTTCGCTGTTTTGTTAACGTCTACGTGCAGGAAAGCAGGAAATAAGTTGTATTATGTAATAAGACGCGTGTTAGTCTCCATGCATTAGTAACTATTAGCAACGGCTGCAATACAAAGCAGATGATGAAAGGCTAATTATGAACGCAAGAATTGATGCCAATGCGTTTCACTTGCTCATAGATTTTTGCCTTGGAAGCCCACAACGTTTCCGTCTCTCTTCTCGTCACAATTTTCTATACTTTCTCTAATGTTTGTTCTTTCTTTGGTATTGATTCTGTTTACAATTTACATGTTGTTTTCATCAGTTCCATTGCTCTCCATCAAAACAACAAAATACTGAATTATCTCTATGTAGAAGCGGCTACCCAGCGTCGCCTGGGAATGGGTGTGGATATGAAGTTAGTCTCGCAGATCCAGTATTTACATGTATTTTTACCAGGTCCGCTGGTCTCCATCTCAACAATAAGATACTGAGTTATCTCTATGTAGAAGCGGCTACCCAGCGTCGCCTGGGAATGGGTGGGGTTAAGAAGTTAGTCTCGCAGATCCATTATTTACATGTATTTTTATCAGTTCCACTGCTCTCCATCTCAACAATAAGATACTGAATTATCTCTATGTAGAAGCGGCTACCCAGCGTCGCCTGGGAATGGGTGTGGATATGAAGTTAGTCTCGCAGATCCAGTATTTACATGTATTTTTACCAATTCCGCTGGTCTCCATCTCAACAATAAGATACTAAATTATCTCTATGTAGAAGCGGCTACCCAGCGTCGCCTGGGAATGGGTGGGGTTAAGAAGTTAGTCTCGCAGATCCAGTATTTACATGTATTTTTGCCAGTTCCACTGGTCTCCATCTCAACAACAAAATACTGAATTATCTCTATGTAGAAGCGGCTACCCAGCGTCGCCTGAGAATGGGTGGGGTTAAGAAGTTAGTCTCGCAGATCCATTATTTACATGTATTTTTATCAGTTCCACTGCTCTCCATCTCAACAATAAGATACTGAATTATTTCTATGTAGAAGCGGCTACCCAGCGTCGCCTGGGAATGGGTGGGATGAAGAAGTTAGTCTCGCAGATCCATTTTTTACATGTATTTTTACCAGTTCTACTGGTCTCCATCTCAACTACAAGATACTGAATTATTTCTATGTAGAAGCGGTTACCCAGCGTCGCCTGGGAATGGGTGGGGATAAGAAGTTAGTCTCGCAGATCCATTATTTACATGTATTTTTATTAGTTCCACTGGTCTCCCTCTCAACAAGATACTGAATTATCTCTAACTAGATGCAGCTACTCGGCGTCATCTGGGTAGACGGGGAATTTTTAAAAGTTACTCTCGCAGATCCATTATTACTAATTATGAGTTGGATCCTCACTGAATGCCCCATAAATCGCATATAAAAACGGTTAGGATGTCAGGAATTTTTCCCAAATATTTATAAAATCTTCAATATTTTTGATTTCTTATCAGTGTCGTCACCCCAGCTAAATAATGGACCATTCCGTTTTTATTATAAAGAAAGAAAGGGAAGACAAATGCATGCTACAAAGAAAAATATAATAAGATAGAAAGACGAATGATATTGAGACGAAAGATATAGTGAGGGGGTGAGCGTGAAAGAAGTGATAACGCTAATCTGTTTCAATCGATCGTAATGAAAAGATGAAAAGAAGGAAAGGAAGAAAAAAGTGAAAGAGTCAAATCAAGATTATTATACTTTTTACATATTGAACTATTCTATAATAGTTCTCATGTAAACATATCACACTTTGTAATAATTAAATTATCATGCTGTGGTATATCCTCATGTCCTATTATTATTATTATTATTATTATTATTATTATTATTATTATTATTATTATTATTATTATGTGAGTTTTTCAAACTAGCATTAGCTAGTGGTATTTCACTGGAGTCTGAGTGATAAAAAGTCTCCTCGGGTCTCCAGGACCTTTCTGAGTATTCTAGCCGATTGCAGCAATCTGGATGGTCTCAATTCTTCCTCTGATGTCCAGATCCTTCCTCCAGTTTTTTTCCAAGCTTTATGGGACAAGTTCACCAACTACAATTGGTATCGCTTTCACACTGATATTCCACAGCTTTTTCAATTCTCTGGCAAGGTCCAGGTATTTGCCCATCTTGTCGTTTTCCTGTGAGCTGCTGCAAAGTCCACCAGTTGAAAAGTTCTATTTTTTGTTAATCGATACTAGGTCTGGTCTCCTGGCTGGTACTATTATTATTATTATTATTATTATTATTATTATTATTATTAGTTTATTATTATTATTATTTTCACTCCTTTTGAGTTTTCACATCAGCAATAGCTGATGGTCTTTCACTGGAGTCTGAGTGACAGCAAGTCTCCTCAGGTCTCCAGGACTCTTCTGAGTATTCTGGCAGATTGCAACAGTGCAGTGTTCTGAATGGGTTCAATCCTTCCTCTAATTTCCAGACTTTCCAAACCCTTTTCCAATCCTTTTGGGACCGTTCCAAGTGCACCAACTACAATTGGTATCACTTTGACTTTCATATTCCATAAATTTTTCAGTTCTCTGGCAAGGTCCAGGTATTTGTCCATTTTTTCATTTTCCTTTAGCTTCACCCTATGATCTGCTGGAACTGCAAAATCCACCAGTTGACAAGTTCTTTCTTTTTTGTTAATCAACACTAGATCTGGTCTTCTTGCTGGGATATTATTATTATTATTATTATTATTATTATTATTATTATTATTATTATTATTTATTTGATACTTTTCTTTCTCTAATTGGTTTTGTAGCAGTCTTATTGTAAAATAAAAAAACATCACCTTTGGCAGCATTAAGACTAATTGTCTAATTATCAAGGTGACCAGAATAATAACAACTTGACAAGTTCAGTAATTAATTCCTTCATAGTTCATTCAATCAAGTGCTTTATCTCAACAAAATGACCGATCTGTCTGTGGGGCTTAGAATTCGCTGACTGTTTCCTTGGCAGAGGGGTAAAACCCCACCAAACACTCTTTTAAGAAAATAAACTGCGTCAGATTGTGAGTCTTCAGTTCTGGAGCTCTAGAGAGTGTAAAGTACTCCTTCATTGCCATTACTCCCATGTCCACTATGACTCAGATTGGTAGTACAATAAACTGCATCAGATTGTGAAGCTCCAGTCCTGAAGCACTGAAGAATGTGAAGTGCTCCTTCATTGATATTACTCCCAGGTCCACTATGATTACGAATGGTAGTACCCGCTAAATGTAACCTATGGTTAAATCTTATTTGAACGGTTCATGTGATGTAATAGCTAACAAAATAAGCTAGTAGACAACTTCTAGTGAGTTCGATCTTCACTAACACAGGGCTTGCCGATTAGAATAAGCCGAATGTATCGTTTGCAGAGGAGTTAGACAACCCAAGCAACACACACACACACACACACACACACACACACACACACACACACATATATATTAATATATATATATATATATTTATATCTATAGTGTAGAATTGGCATTGTTTCAGCTTTTACTGGAACGGTATGCCAAAGTGTGGTATTATTGGAAGAGTGCTCAATATAATATGGAGCTATTATATAATATGATAATAAATATATAAAGGTTTTATATATTTAATGTTTGCGGTTACGCATGCATGAAACCATTCGTCGTGATTGTTCCTATGTCATTAGATATATGAAACATCTATATATATATATATATATATATATATATATATATATATATGTGTGTGTGTGTGTGTGTGTGTGTGTGTGTATACATGTGTGTATATTGCAAAGAAAATACCTGTTCTACCAGCAAATCTCTCCTCAGTTAGGGATTGAGGTTAGGCATGGTTTCGGAGCTCTAACATCATCACCACTAACCGAAGAGCGCCCCAACAGCATGTTGAGATACCTCAAGACAATGTCGGTTTTTCGTCATATAATGGAAATGCCAGATGAAAATGCAGTTTCGTCACTTCTTGCAATCCATTATTGCATTCACAACTTTCTAGACAATATAAATGAGTTCAGCCACGACGCGTTAATTCAATGCTGTTAGATTTAAATTAAAATACGAGACAAAATGAATTAACAAGTCGTTTATACAGTCTGTGCAGAAGATCCGTGTACACTTTAAATAATTTTGAACTTCATATGGAATTTGTAGACACTCTGTATATATACATAAGATATATAAACAAATGTATGTATTTAATAGTTTAAACACCACCCCTTTACGGCAGCAGACAAATGGGTGAGCGCTTAACGAATCGAGCGGACAAAAAGTCAGTCGGGTTTCACTCCTGGTCAGTGGTAGTTCTTGTGTCTAGCCACACTGAAGAGACGTGAAATGTCGAAACACGTTGTCTCGGAATATCTGTATCGACCGTATGTAATAGATCGGTCTTCAACAAAAATAAGACGGGATGAAATGACCGTTAGAAGAAGAATGCGCAAACAGAACGCTGCTATTCAAAAGTTGGAATTTTTCAATGAATGCGCTGTCTGTATTAAAAATAAAATGAATTTTATTTATATATATATATATATAAGGCAACGCTCTCCTAGAGCACTCTATGGTGGTCTTTACATAAACACAGATGTATATATTTATCAGTTAAAATTCCCCTTACACTTTGTAGGTGACGGTGGCCTAGTGGTTTAGCAGTCTGATTGATGATACAACGATCGGGTTTTCATCCCGGCTGGCGGTTGCTTGCAAATGTCTTGCCACATTGAAGAGACGTGATATGTCATCGTCAGGAGAAAATTGTGAAATAAATTGTTTTTAGAAATGTATACATTATTGCACTCCCGTTGTGCTAGTTTGTTATATTCCCATAGAACATGGTTTACAGTCTCATTTCTGTCACCGCATAGTCTACATTTATTATTTTGTTGGGTCTTATCAATTTTTGCTTTGATATAGTTTGTCCTTATGGCATTATTTTGTGCAGCAATTATTAGTGATTCAGTATCTCTTTTGAGGTTTCCTTTTCTTAACCATGTCCAGGTTTTTTCATGTGCAACCTCTCCGATTTGTCGTTTGAAGTGTCCATATAATTGTTTTTCTTCCCATTTTTGTTTTCTAGTTTTTGTTGTTTTTCTATTTGTCTATATGTCATATCTACTATTGTTGGTTGCCATAAGTAATCTGTCTTTGCTCCTTTTTGTGTAGTCTTCAAATTGTTGGATTGTGGCCTCTACGCAGTCCTCTATGTTGGCAATACCTCTTACCCCCTTCCTTTCTTGATACATATAATCTATCTCTATCGTCTCTAGGGTAGAGAGCCTTTATCATTATTATTATTATTATTATTATTATTATTATTATTATTATTATTATTAAATAACACTTGAAAACATAAAATTGTGTGCAAATGAATGATTATTGTTTACAAACATAAGGAAAATTCTTAATTTAAACAAGTTTGACTTCACTTAGACGTTGACCTTGTGCCCGAGCCTGTCTGTGGTGGAAGATGGAAGGTAAATACATTCTTCTCTCTATAGCTACGGATAAATAGTAAGGCAAACTGGGATTGTTAGCTTTAGTTAGGCCACTAGTCTAGAAGTAAAATGTTTTATTCAAACCAGTTATACTCTTCATAAAAAATAATTTGTGTCACATCCTGTCGTGTTGGATGGTTTTGATTAACTACATAATTTACTTCTACCGGTAGCAATAGGTAAATAGTAGGACAGAGTGTGTTTTTTAGCCTTTGATAGGTCATCAGTCTAGAAGAAAAATTCTGAACTCAAACTAGCCTCAACCTTCTTACAAATTGATCCTGTATCACACACTTTCTGGGGGGGAGGCGATTGAATACGTACTTCATTTTTCCATACACCTATAGGTAAATATTAGGAGCGTGGTGTAATGGTTATAGTCGTTGAAAATGGACTCGTCGATGCGAGTTCAAATCATGGATGAGGCTATTTGCATTTCACATATCGCTGATACATTTTGGAAAGGTCTGCATACACGTACTCTCCCTCCAGTTATAGGTAAATAGTAGGGGAGATTGGGCTCTTTAACCGTAGTTAGGCAACCAGTCTGGAAGAAGGAAAACTCTGAATTCAAATCTGTTAAACTCCACTTAAGAGATTGATCTTGTG
>CM042148.1:99799783-99834783 GCA_023376005.1 Doryteuthis pealeii
TTATAAAGCTATTGCTGTTACATTTTGTATTTCAATAATAAACAAATGGGAGTCAGACTTCAAAAAATGTTAATTACACAAGATATTTACTATAGAATCTATCTCTAATTTTATTCTTTCCTCTCTGTTATAGTTTGATTACTCACTTTCAGTTGAAATATATAGTTAGACCGTAAGACAGGTACACGTCGGTGTTTGTGTTTTTGTTTGTTGGTTTTTGGAGCTTACTATTTTTGGAGCTTGGTCAGAGGGCACGGTCATAATTGTTTGAAAATCGATTTTAATACACCGAGTTATGGAATATAGATGTTAACCCTCAACCAATGATTACGCTCCCTTCAACGAACTGACGTTAGTCAAATACCAGTAAGTGGAATCGCCAGCTCTCGATAAATTGGCATTGGAGAAGATCTAGATGGCAGAGAAGTACCCAAAGGATCTAGACAAATAAATGAAGAAAGCTGAGGTCCTCTCAAGGATAGACGAACAGAGCTGGCCTCCTATATATGAAGGGGACGGCCACGTTGCTATCATTATATGCATCATATATATATATATATAACAATATTTATATGAACCACGATTGGTGAGTAGTTAAGGGAGATTCTATATGTGATTTTTAGACTCCACTGTACTAATATTGATGATGCCCAGTATTTGTATAACATACAGTGAATCAATAAAGTCACTAAATGAGGCAGCTCATTGTAAAATAACCTTTTAGATTATATACAGAGCAATAGTTTATCAATAAAGGAAGAACCGATACAGTAATCCCATAATGCATTTAATTTCGGACAAAATTGGGGCCCATATATAAATCTAGAGTTGATTTAAACACGGCTCCCCAGTTTTTGCCTCATCAGGATGGGTACCGTCTGATGAGGCAAAACTTGGGAGCCGTTTAAATCAACTTAGATTTGATAGCTGGGCCCAGGATTTTTGCGAATATGGTAAATCGAGATTTACTGTATTGAGTTCTCGCTCTTTATTGATATATATATATAAAAATATATTATATATATATATAATATATAGTATAACTATCTTCTTTCCTTTCTGTTCTTTTTGATAAAACGGAATATCGTCTATTATATAGATGAGGGTGCACGACACTTATAAGAATAAGAATTCGGCGTTTAAGCGAACATAGATACATCAGGATTTTACATTTTTGCAATGACATCTGGGACGCGATTTGGACGCGTCCTCATTTTTAGCCAGGAGAGTGTTTGTAAGATGAAAATAATTCGGAAGATTAAGGAACAAGCCGTACTCATCATTATTATATTTCAAAGCGAAAAACAAATGAATAAATAAGAATTAATTAAATAAAAACGACCCGTAATTTTAAATCAAGAAATATTGATTTTTATTAAGTAAAATTTAATGAATAATTATTAAAATGAATATTAATTCCAAATCGAACTTTAATCAATCTAAATACGACTAGCAAAGATACTGAACCCTCCGGGCACAGGTAATTTTAGTTTAATGTAATGAAATATATTAGAATTAGAAAAAAACTAATGAAACTAAATGAGAAATGGCAAATAAAATGATTTGGGAATAGAGGGGTATAATGAAAAATAGAACAACTTTGAACTAATTATTCCAATCATTTTTTTATCACTACTGTCCTTTCAATTGCTAAGTTAACAAACAATTAGAAATCAAATATACTGAAGTGGATATTATTTAACACAATAAATTTTTATATTAGCCTTCCCGTTTACACTGTAAACCGCTTATTTTTTGTTGTACATACAACTACAATTGCATGTTATTAGATGTAATTAAGCCAATTTATGAAATAATTGAGGTTTAAATGAAAATAAAATCATGACAGGATGTGATATAAATACACTAAGGAATTTGAACTTGGGTACATCATAAGTTTCAGTTATAGACATGGGGGTTTAAATTAATAAGTTGAGCGTCTTGACGCTAGCGTCCAGACTTGAACGGCCAAATGAATTAAGACTTGATTAATACTTCAAAAATAAAATAAATAAAAATAACACAGCACGTTTGAACTTTCCCCATAGACACCTTTCGACTTTTTCACATACACACCCTACAGAAGTAATAGGCTGGTCCTTGTTTTAACCAGAAAGTTCCCTCGCTATAGTCCCACTATGACTCTTAAGAAATTCCTGATCTAATAAAGCCACTCTACCTCTTACATAACCAACACTTCAGAGGTAATAATTGGTTCCTTTTACCAAAGAGAGAATCCCTCGCTACAGACATATATAACTCGTTCAAGTTGAATAATAAAGCTATTCTTTGCCTTACACACACCTTACAAAAAACACTATGCAATCCTTACTGTAAGCTCCGCACTGATGGGTGGAGATGTATTGTGGGGATTTAAAAAATTAAATAAAAAGCTTCTTGAGCGTCTGGACGCTCAGGTCCAGACTTAAACGGGCAATGAATAAAGTCTTGATCTAATACTTACAAACAGTTGTGTCTTGTTATTTTCTTGATCTCCTCATTCGTTTCCTAGACACAACAACACACATCACACACACACACACACACAATCGTCCATTATAACTAAGAATTATTTTAAATTAATATTTTAAAAATAAGACATAAACACCCTGAAAAAGAAAAATAATTGTTGTATAGCCGACTACCTGTACTTTAATAAAACCACAGACACTTAAATATAAAAATAGACCCGTTCCTTATTTTCTTCGGTGTGCTGGGTGGTGAGGTGCGACAAGTGTTTCATCAATGAAAATGCCCGCGGTGGCTGGCGAAGAGGCAGCGTTCACAATGAACTTCGAGGGTGGGTTGATACGCGGCGACGAGGTTAGCGCTCACTGCTGCTCGCTGGGACTGACTCTCACCCATAATCCGCTATCCTTTTTAAAACAAAAATTATGCCGCATTTTATCTTTTGATCTGATAACGGCATTTCAATTATATATTCTTTCTCCTTCTCTCGCTCTCTTTCACGGAAGAGGTTCTGTCCTTTTTCCTTTTTCTTTTATTCTATTTCTTCATCTCTCCTGCTTCTTGAGCCGAAGACCTCTCTCGTTCTCCCTTTTCTAAATATTTTTTATGCTTTCTCTTTGGGTCTTTTTTTTCTGGAAGCTTCCCTTCCGTTGCAGATATGCGCATAATGTCTCCCATTGAATATTAAATGCAAAAAAGATCTTCGAAGGAGAGTTTTTTATTTGAATTTGTTTTAGTTAAATATCAAATTCACGACCAGTAGTTGGGGCTGTAGAATAACATTTACTGCATCGCTGCAGAGGTTAAGACACCCCCCGCCCCAATATTCACCTGTTGGTCGTGGAATGGCAAGCCGTGGTGCTGAAGGACAGAACCTGTTGTCCCACGATTGGGCCTAACTCTATATTTGTACCACTTATTTCAAGCCCTGTCAATAATATGGTTGAACGCAAACTTATTCGATCTAATGACGACATCCCCCAACCTTATTTATCAAAAGGGCAGTGGCTGAGGTCTTTGGTGTTCTGGATGTGACGGTTACCTTCAGTATGCGGTGATTCTTCAACCTTCTGAGGCTCTGAGGAGCTTAGAATTATCCCTTCTTGCCATCTGAATCCCAGATAATAGATTAACAAAATAATTTAAAACAACTAGCAAATATATGCAGCTCCAAGTGCAGTCATTTAAGTTTTAATCTAATAAGATATATATCAAAAAACAGACTAATTAAAGGCTATGAAATTAAATAACAAATGCAGTAAGAAAATATTTTTAAACAGAAGGGGGGTATTATCTCGAAAAAACTTCTCTCCATCCTTCCGTTGTTCATTGTAGGATTATCCTGATTTAACTATTTGTTAAAATAGGAAGTAAAGAATAATATTACAGTTTAATTCTTGCTTGTTAATGGATTTCTTTTAAAATCTATTCACCGAGATTTTTGCTCGTATTCATAAGATGAAACCAAACACTAAAAATCAATTTTAATCTAAGCACATATTTATTAAATAAATTTTTTTATATTAAATCATGCAAATTAGCCTCCCAGTTTAACACTGTAACAACCGCCATTTTGTTTGATATATAATAAAATTGCTATTTTTTTAACATATTAATTAAGTTTATTAATAATTGAGGTTTAAATAAACAAATAATTGTACGAGTAAGTGAACAATAAATAACTAACGGAATTATGACTTGATAGAGATATAGTTACGGTTCAGACATACGAAAGCCCACTATCTCCATTATAATAATATAAGATGTGTTCAAGAAAATGAGTTTTAAAAAATTGAATACCTATCAAGAATGATTAAATAAAAGTAAAAGACCTAAGAATTGACATGCCTTAAAATCCAACACACCAACCAATCATACAATATCAAATTACAATACTCATTTTTATGTATGGAAAGTTAAAAGTTAAACCTAAGAGATTATTTCTGTTAAGAATTAAATAACCCTTAGTTTAACTGTTGAACATCCATACATAAAAGAGTATGTAATTTGATATTTATGGATATTGTTGGTTGGTTGGTTTCTCGGATCGCTATTGTCGAGTACAACTGATCAGTGACAGCAAGCCTGTTGACTCTACCTTTAAATAGTAATCAATTCTCTAATCAATGATATTGAACTTTTTAAATATACCGCTCTATATTACCGTTAATTATATATAGCTCTTACTATCATTATATATATTAATATAACTTAAGTATATATATACTATATGAGAATAAGTCTTAATTGAATGTCGTCCTAATTTTGAAGAGTTAATTAATGTAATAATTAAAAATTATGTTCGGTGACGGGCATCTATCTATGAGTTGTTTATGAGCAAACGATCGAGAAATAATCATTTTTAAGCCTTATTTAAAAAGGTATGCCCACCTAAATTAATTAATTATGGTAATTAATTTAACTTTCAAAAATTAGAGTACGACTTCAATTAAGCACATAGTTCCAAAAATTGTCCGGTCCTAAAAAAAGCCAATATCATAAACCACGCGCTTGTGTATTTACTCTCTCATATATGATATTATTCATTGATAAATTATATATATTATATGAGTAACAACACCGTTGAGAAAACAGTGAGAACAAAACACAGACCAATTAAATTCAAATTAATATTTTCATCTCTGTGATTTAGCTTTTTAATACAAGAAATGTTTATTGTTTTAAACGACTGCTATAATATTATAATAATATATTATAGTATATATATATATACAGAGGTGCTAATGTTCTATAATAACACATTAAGACAACAAAGGATAATAACTAAAAAATACCACGAAACGTAAAATCACAGAAACTTAGAAAGGCAATAGAAACATGAAAATTCCTGAAACACCTAGAATCTGACATAACCTCATCTTAGAGAGACGAAACCACAATACTGTCCGCCTATAAGCTTCACGAGACAAAACTTCATCCATTAACTCACTAAATGATCCACTTACTTAAATCTTTGATCATCTTATTCCCCACCATAACTCCTCGGTATTCCATCTTTTCATCGTATATTTATATATATTATATATAATATATATATATATATATATGAAAAAATGAAAAAAAAAACAATGGATGTTTACAACTGCATGGGCTCGATCAGGAAAGGGTGTGCAATCCGTTTCGGGGCCTTCCTCTCCGTCTCAATGCCTTCGAATTATTTTAAATATAAACACTAGGTTCATTTTATTTTAAATAAAATTCATCTTGTTGTTTTTTAAATCAAAATTCATTTTGATCTTTTTAATATTAGACAGGCATTTTTTTATAATTCCAAACGTTATTGACTATGCTAAGCTTTCTCTTTTTTGGCCTAAGGGTCTTTTGCATCCGTTATTTTTTTAGATGACCGTCTCACGTGCGTCGATGCATGAATATTGCGGGGTCCTCAATAGTGAAAAAGGGGCCGGTGTTGCTTTTTAAAAAACCTCGAGAGGAAAGGCCCGAAAGGTTGCACCACTCTCTGCTCATGAGCCCATGCAATATTAAACACCTTATGTTTTTTCATTTTATGTCAATATTCCACACGTTCGATTAATTTCCATTATTATTTTCACACACACAGAGCAACATATATATATATATATAGTAGCTACATCATAGGTATAGCAAATAGTATAACCTCAGTATTACTATATATGATTAGTAGTACATACTATAAATATCCGCGTAATGATGAGTAGCGTTCTTGTGCCCATTCGTGATATAATACTTCAATTTCTATATATGCGTCTTTCCCGTTACAATGTTGCTTGATAAAGACCCTCCTAATGGTCTCAACAGATTTCTGTCAGCAAACTTTTAATATCTTGTTTTTTCTACAAAACTTTCTACACACAACACACACACACCGACACAACACACATATATAATACATATATATAATATATATATATATAAATATAAATTATACATATATATATTATATATATAAATATATATATATTATAATTATTATCATTACAATAATTTAGGTGCATTGTTACCGATTAGATTCCTGGGCAGCATGTTAGCGACCCTTCATCAGGACAACGCACCTGTTTAAGGAATAGTGTGATGCCCTTCATTTATACATGCACGATATCTTCTGTTTGTGTGAGGCGGGCTTTAGCACACGTAATCGAGCACTTTATTTTCAATTCTACAATAACTAATAGGACTATATATTATATATATAATATATATATTATTATAATAGGTATAACATAAAAACAGAATTTTTTTGTGATGACAAAGAAAATACAGTGCTCAGTCACAAACTTAGTTATTTAATATTTATTTAAGTTTGCTGAGTTTTTATAGAATCAATGTCATTATAAACAGCTACCCAGGTTTATGCCAAGGGGCAATCATCAGGTACTTGAGTTAGATCCCATCGGTGTTTGTTGAAGATCTTCACAAACACCATGGGATCCTAACTCAACGACCTGTTTGCCCCTTTGGCATGAACCTGGGTTAGCTGTTTATAATTAACATTGATCCTATAAAAATCATCAAATTAATATTATAGTATATTATATATATTAGGCAGTCGATTTAAAAAAATCACAAAAATTTCAGATGAAGCTTCATTAATCCAGCAGGGGCGAAATATTAATTGATTTAAATGTCTGTTGTTTTGTTCTTCACAGTTTTCCTCAATTTTCCTCACTTTTAATCGGATTTTTTCCAATCTGTTTATTTCCACACACAAATATATGTTATATATCTATATATAGTATATATAAGTATAAAGATATTTGCTCTACTTAGGTATTGAGCACTTTTTTCTTATTAGCAATTCCCTAGCGGTTATTGAATTATTATATATCTTATATACATATATATAACAATAAATTTGGTCCTTTTCTTTTGGCCAAGATACGTAACCAATAGATTCATTTTTTGTTATCAGACTATCTTGGTCTTGTTTTTTTTATTCAAAAATGTTTTTCTCCCCGGTTGATCGTTTTGGTAAGTATAATTTTTTACAAATCAAACTATTTGCTGGTTTTTTCTCACCGCAGGATTTACCAACACGCTTGGTATATTAAATTATATTAATATATATATATATATATACTTATATATATATATATATATATATGTACGTAGAGCGTGCTAATGTTCTATAATAACAATATTCTTTTTGATACTTATTTTTGATAATTGTATTTTTCATATAATAAATATAGTATGTGTGCGTATGCATTGTCGGTTTCCTATATGTATTAATATACCAATTATTTTATTATTGATATTTGTTATTATTATTATTATTTTATTATTTTATTATGTATTAGTATTATTGTCACATTCTGAAATAACAACTGCTTGAAAACCAGCTGCGAGAAGTAAGTGGGGTTTCCTGAAGAATGAAGGAGGAACACAAAATACACGAGCAAAAAAAATAAAAAAAAAAGAGGAACTCTAAAAAGGAGATTTATCTTTTTAACTGTATAAACTTACTTATATATTATTTATATGAATGATCAGGGCGGGAAGAATCACAGAGATGAAAATAATAGCTGGGGCTGGGGTGGGTGGGCAGAAGCTGGACATAAGTAGCCCCTCGTTTCTGGGAGAGAAAAAAAAAGTGGCAATGACCAGGGGAGTTCCGGTGGTGGTCAACATCGGAAGTACGTGAGAGGCAGACACCTGGTAAGCTGAGAAGGAGGGGTGCCAATGTTGGGGAGCGTGCTGTGGGACGATCAGAACGCAAGGAGGAGACGCGGGAATACGTTCTTTAGAAGGTCGGTCGGACGGAGAGTGGCGGCCCAGGCTAGGAGCGTGGAGTGGCCTGCAATGTGCTGTGACTGGTTAGGCAGTTGTTGGCCGTGTTGTCAGGGTGTTTGAGTTGCCGGCTGGGGTTTCAGATCATTAGACAGGTGAGTACTTTGCTAAGTTCGCAATTTGCATACGATCTCACCGGCATAATAGTGCATCACACGTCGGCTGGTATTCACTTGAGAATATATAAAAGGGCAAAAACAGTTTCTATTCACCTTATTAGAACCACGATTTCCACGAGTCTCTTCTTATATATATTCTCTCCCGTGTTCTTCCTGCTATTTTTTAATGATTTTTATACTTTTTCCTCTTTAGTAACGTCGCTCATGGTAATGCGCTTATGGATAATTAATACTAGTTTTTTACTGGCATGAATTATCCTATAGATGCCTTCTATCTATCTCGAGTCTGTCAGCATATATATATATATTAATACTAGTATAATATATATATATATCTATATATATATATAATAATATAATATATAGTATAGTTAAAAATTTGTTTCATTCGAAATAAAATTTCATTCGATGAAGGGTCGAATTTTTCTCTGGTGCGGAATATTTTTACATTTTTCTATTAATTATTATTTTCATTTCATTTGTTTGTTTTTTTTTAATGATAATAATAATTTGAATCGTGTACACATAGATAAACTGACGGCGAAACACTGTGTAAGTGATATTGATTAAATTCATCTTTATTATCCTTCTGTACTTTCCTTTTCTTTTCTTCTTCCTCATATATAATATATATATTAAATAATAAATAAAATATATATATATAACAACTATATCCACACTAGCAATATATGCACCCTCCGGTTGCAAGTAGTTTAGTGTTTAATGTAATAAAATATTATATTAAATTTAGAAAGTCTAAACAACTAAAGTAAGAATACAGATAAAAAGATTTGAAAGGGGTAGATATTGAAAGAGGAGATAATAATTAAAAGGATTTAAAACAGATTGACAAAGAGGATATATAAAAAATGGACAACTGAAACTTACTCTTCCATCACTTCTTGTCTTTCTTGTTATTTTTTTCTAATTTAAGTATTATTATAAGAGGAAGTAAAAATAAAATGACAGTTATTTTTCTATTAATGGATTTCATTTAAGAATTCACATCGGAGAGATTTTTGCTTATATTCATTAAAAAAACCAAACATGTTAGAAATCATAATACTAAGCACATATTAATAAAAACACATTTTAAATCAATATGCAAATTAACGCCTCCCGTTTCAACACTGTAAATCGACATTTTTTTGATATATAAATACAATTGCATGTTGTCAGTATGTAACTGGATAACAGTAATTAATAAGTGATAAAGCAATTTATTAATAATGAGGTTTAAATAAAATACAATCAATGAGAAAAATGTGATGTAAATAACTGAAGGGTTAGTGATCATAGAGTAATATAGTTTCGGTTACAGACAGAAAAGCAGCAATCTCCTTTATAATTAAGACGATATAATATTTATATATATATATATATATCATGGTTGGTGGTTAGCCAAAGGTCTTGTTTAAAGGTGATTCTAGGCTGGTCCTATTCTCTAACCAGTACCTTTGCTGTAGAGTTCAGGTTCGTATGAAGAGCACAGATGTTTAATTATATAAAACAGAGCAAGATTTTATTTGTGAATAAAAAAGCCTTATGGGTATCGTGATTTGGACGCATTTACAAGCTCGCTGGGTGTATGCGATGGGGACCACCGTAGCTTCGTCAGAAAGACCAGTTTTTTGGTTTCATCAGACTGGCAAATGGTCAACATTCAGTTACAATTTATATAACATTTCCCCCCTCCCAGGGCGATATTTGTGTATTTTTTTTTGCAAAGGCGTCTTTTTTGTTATTAGTGGAATTTTCCATTAAAAGTGGTTGTGTTTTGTCTAGTGTTAATAGCCTAGTGTTAATTCTTTAATGGTGTTTAAGGCCTTTTTATTCACAAATATATATATATATTATATATAATAATATATATAATATATATATATATATATATATTGTGTGTGTGTGTGGTGGTGTGTGTGTTGTGAAGAGAAAAATCGGGAAGTGAAATCCGACGGTATGTATATAGTGAAATTTGAAAAAACACAGGTTAATAAATGAGGGATATTTATTGAGCCAACGCTGCAGTGTTTCAGATCTGTTTAAGAAGATCTTCTTCAGGGGCTTTATCTCTAGCGTCATAATTCAAACAATTCTCTAAGAGCGGCTAATTCTTCATTCAAACATTTTTAAATAGTCTGATCAAGCAAAAGACCTTCTTAAATTATCTGAAGATAAATTTTATTTTTTTCTAAATCAACACAAAAAGCCCAGAAGATAGATCTAACTAACAGATTGAACACTGCAGCGGCATAGGCTGAATAAATATCATGCATTTTATGAACTGTGTTTTTCAATATATATATTGATAATATATATATATATAATTGATATAGTAATAAAGTCGTCGGGGGCGGCTACTGTCGGTATCAGCCAATCAGCGAGGGAGTCATCCCTTTTTCACTAAGCGCTAAGACCGAAAGGAGATTGTTTTTGCAGTCTGAGGTGGAAGCGCACACCCGTACCATACAGCTTCTATACTTTACCGCACAGATCACTGTGCTACTCATAACGCTGAGTTGGGAGACCGGTATCGTAACTAGGAACCTTGTGATTTCAAGAGAACGCTTGCGGACTGAGTAACACGGTCCGATTTACAGCAACACACATCACAATATATATTATATTACAGTGTGTATTTGAAATAACCTACTCGAGTTTCAACCCTTAGGGGATCTTTAGGGTTAAGGTGTCCAATGATTATCAAGGATATTGATTAATTCAGCTAATTGTGGAACGTTAATATGGCAATTGAAGTAACGTTGGTAATAACAGTTTTGGCATGTGAAGTTGAATGCAATTGCGATCATTCAAAGTTCGAATGTCAAACGCGATGTTTTGCTTGAAGGTCAGAACGTGAATGTTAACGTAAATATTAGACACAAACTGCTGGTTAAATTCTACCCTGATTGTTGACGTAAAAACAGTCTTCTTTTAAAATATCAAGTAATATCCGTGTTTGACATTTGCCGTAAAAGAAATCTGTTTAACATATGACTTCTAGGCAGTTTTTGTGGTAAATTTTGTTTGGTATATATGATATATTCTAAGTATATATATATATGAATATGTATAAGATATCTCTGAGTCAGCGAACCTACCCTATTAGTTTCGCATAAGCCTCTTCAGGGCTAAATCTGACTTGGGCTCTACTTAGGTAACGAGCACTTTTTACAAAATTTAGCTTCTCTAGCGGTTATATGAATATATATACTATCTTATATAACATATATAGTACATATAATTGGTTTTTCTTTTGGCCAAATATATCCCAATAGATTGATTTTTGTTGGTACGAATATCTTGTCTTTCTTTTTCAAAAATTTTTTTTTCTTCCTGGTTGATGTTTTGGTAGTAATTTTTACAATCAATCTCTCTGCGGGTTTTTTCTATGCCGCAAGGATCTAACCAACACACGCTTGGTATAGATTAAAATATATCATTATATAATATATATATATATATGCGTGTTTGTTTTGGGATCTCCGTTGCTTCTAGTAAGTATTATATTTAAGTTAATTTATGTACTGTATCCGTTTTTTGGAAGTACACAAATCAGGTTTTGGGCATTAAGTGTGAAGCATTATGTGCTACTATTCTAATAATGTAATTATTATAATATATTCATCTGAGAATAAATATCAGAAAATCGGTTTGTTTTTGTTTTTTGCTGTTTTTTTTTAGTTTTTTTATTTAGTAGTAGGGTGATTTTCGGGATTGAAATGATCTCCCTTCTTCAAGACTCTGAGGGACAGTAGTGATTTTCTGGCTGTGGTAATGCTCTTTATGATGAGGAGATGCGATGTTGATTGGTTAGTTGGTGATTATGAGTTTGATCACTGTGTGTGTAAAGAATGAAATAATAGTTTATGATAATAAGCGGCAGAACATATACCATTATTTAATAAAATACCACATTAATGCTTCCACCTAATGCCCCGAGACCTGAGTTCGTGAAATTCAAAAAAACGGCTACATGATACATAGAATATGACATCTGTAAATGATGATATATATATATTTATATATATAAACATCAATTTTTTTACAGAGAAATTGAGGATTACATTAAGGATTACTCTTAAAATTTTCTTTTTTTTCAGTTGAGAGAAACCTTTTGAAAAGATTTTTCATTTTTTTTGCATTAATTCTTACTATTATATAAAAGTTATAGTATATATATATATATATACTTATATATATATATATGTGATAGTAATTGATATAAAGATTTTGTTAAGGCATTTACTAATGCAGATATTGTTGAAAATTATATTTATTTAACTTTTTTTTGTTTTTTTTTCAAATCTAAATATTTTCGGAAAGTAAATTCCCATCTTCAGAGTTATTTAAAACAAAAGTTAATAAATATAATTTTCAACAACATATTGCATTGTAAATGCTTCAAAAAATCTTTATATTACACATACACACAATTGCTTCAAAGATACTATAAAAACACTTTTATTTTCACTATGCCCGGAGCAAGGGCTATATTTATAGTAAAATTAATGAATTTCAAACAATCTCCACGCGAACAGGAGGCAGCCGAGCCGAATTAACATCACGGAAATACCGATTTAACATCACGGAAATAACCGAACAGAAAAAACAAAATTCAATAGGCGTTCCTCCTCCAACTTCTTAACAACAGATGGAATTACATACTGCCGTGGGAAAGTATATAAAAAAACACCTAGTAATTTTCAATACCTGAGGATGGATTTTGTACTTTTCCGAAAATAATTTTAATTTTGAAAAAAAAAAAAACAAAAGTTAAAATAAATATACTTTTCAACACATATTGCATTGTAAATTGCCTTCAAATAAATCTTTATATTACACATACACACAATGCTTTCAAAGCATACTATAAAAAACTTTATTAATATATATATATATATATAATACTATATATTAGTATATATATTATATATATATACTAGCAATATATGCACCCCTCGCGGCTGCAAGTATTAGGTTTTGATGTAATATAAATTTGTATCAAATTAGAAACTATTTAGAAAATGATAAACTGAGGGGGTATATCGAAACATATATAGAACAGCTTTAGATTTTAACTCTTCTACTAAAATCATTTTCCTTTCAACTCTGTCTTTCATTTTCCTAATTAGAATATTCGTATTTAGTTAGATTTGAAGTATTTATAAAATTATNCTTATTTATGCTCTTTTTAGCGTTACTTATCAATTTTTGATTCGATTTAGTAGATTTACCTTTTTAGTTTCTTCTTCTTCTTCTTCTTCTTCTTCTTCTTCTTCTTCTTCTCTTCTTCTTCTTTCTTCTTTCTTTCTCTTTCTTTATCTTTCTTTCAAATACGCGGCGGAGCTATTCATCTTTAGATATCCGATCGGGGAAAAATAATGCATTAATAAATAGAGAATTACAACTTGGATGCTTCTGGAGCAGAATGAAAGACACGTTGAACAAAGTCAAGCAGGTGTGCGGCTTTGCCGGAAGTTCAGTCGTGCTGCATCAGATTAATACCGTGGTAGTGTAACTTCTGTCAAAAAAAAAAAATAAGACCAAAAATAAGGCAAAGGAAAAAAAAAAAAAAGCAAACAATTTCAAGACAGGTAATTGCCATTACAATACATATACATAAGTATATATGCACAATAAATCTGCAGTATATCACCTATATATATATATATAATATATATATGATATATAAAAATAATATTATGGGGGCTGAATCTTTACATCCAGCCAGTGTCATTAACCTCATATCTCTTGATTCCATCAAAGAATAATGTCGTACAACTCTAATTCTTTTCTTTCGGTCTGCTTGAAAGATGACACACAACATTTATCATTTGATTTAACAACTTTGCTCTGTTCTAACCCCCGTCTCTCTCTCTCTCTCACATCTATCCCCGGTAACTATTCTCTTGCCTACATACAATTTCGTTCTCTATTTCCATCTATCGTTCTTTCTCTCTCTCACTCACACTCATCCCTTCTACTCACTCACAGAAACACATTACATGTAAAAACACGCATACACACACACACACACTCTCTCTCTCTCTCTCTCTCTCTCTCTCTCTCTCCCTCTCTCTTCTCACATCACACACACACACACACACACACACACATCACATACCACACTCTCTCACTTCTCTGCTATCGGTCTCTATCTCTCTCTCATCACAGACACAAACACACACATATAAACACACACACTCTCTCAGACAGACATACAATCTCCTCTTTCTTTCTCCTTCCCTGTCTGTCTGTCTGTCTGCTGTCTCCTCCTTCTCTCTTTCTCTTTCTCTCTCTCTTTCTCTCTCTCTCTAATCTAATCTCTTGTCTAACACACAACAAACAAACACACTCTCTCTATCATAAGCCACTCTCTCTTCTTTCAATCTCTCTCTCTTTTTTTTTCTCTCTCCTCTCTCTTCACACACACACAACACACACACACATACATACAAAAATAACAGACACCACTTTCTCTCTCAATACAGACGCAAACATGCAAACACACACGCACACACATACATCCAAAAACACATACACACTCTCTCTCATAAATACATTACCATACATATAGATATATATCACCCCCCTTCTCTCTCTCTCTCTCTCTCTCCTCTCTCTCTCTCTCTCTTCATATAAACTGCACACATACAAACTCTTCTCTCACGTTCTCTCTCATTCACTCACCCATTCACTTACGCACACACCACACCGCGCGCAGACACACACATACATTCTCCCCTCTTCTCAAGCGAATTTAACCAGTAGATGGTTTTTAATAAACAAGGATTTGTTTCAACTTTATTAAGTCTCATCAGCGATGTATACTAATGATTTCCCTCCGACAGAAATCACCGAGACTTCAGCAGGATAGTCAGAAACCATACTGCTTCGGCCACGATACAGTTAAACAGTCTGTACGATGTTCTACACACAGAATAATTCTTTACCGAAATTCACTTGTCCTTATTATCTAATAATAATCGAATTTTATCGATATACGCATTTAATTGGCCTTCAACAAAGAAAAATAAATAATAATAATAATGATATATATATATATATATATATTATATATAATAATATATTATATATATAAAGAAATAAAAAAGACTTAGAGATCTTGCATTATAGACTATTTCAGAGCTTAGACAAAATGTCTAATCTCCCGACTCATCAGTTGCGAATGATGAAATTCCTTTATTTAAGGAATTTGAAAACAGAATTTTTTCACTCCCTTTTAAATTGTCATGTTGCCTTGCTTCAGCTGTAGAGTAATAAAGAAATGTGAATAAAATAGAAATAAAAATAATGCAAATCTCTAAGTCTTTTGTTATTTCTTTAATTATAAATTTGCTCTGTGACTCTAAAAATAAGAGCACACATTGAGCTCTCAACTAGCGACAAGTTGTTTAAAAAAAACCTATGTCTAAGGATATTCTTCTCTGGAACTTTTGGATTATATATATATATATAATATATATATATATTATATATATATATAATATAAGAGAGACTAGATCAAAGTAAAAACAGCAATTGAATCTAGGAACCTGTATGCTAAAAAATATATGGAAAAAAAAGGATAAAGACAAACTAAACAGCTGTCATCACAAAGAGTTTAATGTTGGAAAATATTTTGTTATGTCAATACACATTGGAAAAATACGAATTCCTAATTTTAATATCACAAACGGTGACAAAACAAAACCAATACATCAAAGTCGCACCAAAATTCCGGAAACACTAAAATCTTTAAATTCCCGTTGAAAATATCCAATTTCTTCGGAAAGCTCGGCAAGAAAACTGTGAGCAGTTTTTATATGACATTCTCAGACTTGTATGAAGATAGGAGACAATCAGACCAATATAGTCAAACAAACAGTGTCTTATAGGATTTAGCACATTTTGTTTATTATAAAAAAGGTTGCTGCGAAAAATATAAGGCACACACAAACATACACAAACACACATACACAACACACACACATGCAAACATACACACACACATGCACACACACACTAGCATACATATAGACGCTGTTAGCATTAGGTGCAAATATATATACTCATACAAGGATTTTTATGAATCCCTAAAGAGAGCTCAATGTATAATAATCAACAAATTGAATTATAAACAGAGTAATATTAAACTTTCACAGAAAGAAAAACTTAACAAACTGTCATCTCGTTATATTTTTATTTCGACCAGAAACTCAAAAAATAAGTTTAGCGGCATCAAATGTGTTTTACAAATACAGGAAATCTTAAATGTAGTATATTTGAAATTCCCTGTACTTGTAAAACCCATCTGATAAGGCTAGACTCATTTTTTTATTTTTAGTTGTTGGTCGAAATGAAAATATAATGGGATGACAGTTTGTTAAAATGTTCTTTCTTTGAAAAATATATATATATATATATATTATATATATATATATATATATATATATATATATAGAGAAAAAAATGAAATATTTATATATATATTAGAGAAAAAAAGAAAAAGAAAAAAAGAAAAGAAAAGCTAAGTATATAAATTTTTCTACGTGACGGTTTTTATTTTGAATTCAACATGGCTACATTGTTGCAATGTTTCACCGGAAGATAAACAGACAATATTAGATACATATACACGCATAGGGGTTCAAACATTCGTTCCCAACAGATATTCAAAAAAATAAGAAATTACAGTTATTCGCCCATTTCATTCATAACATAAAGAAAAAAGAAAGGAGGTGAAAGAAAAAAAAAAGAAGAGGAAAAAAAAATAAGAAAAAAAATATAACCCCACAAAAAACTTAAGCACGTACATTTCTGATATTAATCTCTGAAGATAAAGTTCTATACTTTGAAATCGATAAGACAAAAATAACATCTTTTTGTTTTTATTTTTTATACGCATTGTAATTGCCTCCAAATCATTAATATATTATAACATACTTAACAATGCTTCAAGCAAATTACCAATTAATTTTATATATATATATATATATAATATATATATATATATATATATATATATAAAAGTAATTGTAATTTGCTTGAAGCATTGTTAAGTATGTTATAAAATAATAAAAATTCGAAGGCAATACAATGCGTAAAAAATAAAGACAAAAAGATGTTTATATGTCTAATCGATTTCAAAGCGAAGCTTTATCGTCAGAGACTGATTTCAGAAATGACGTGCTTATGTTTTTTTTTATATTGTGTGGTTATAATTTCTCTTCTTATTTCCTTTTCCTCTCCTTTTTTTCCTCTCTTTCTTCTTCTCCTCCTTTATGAATGGCGAATAACTGTAATTTCTTATTTCTCTCTTTCTTTTTTTTTCTTTCTTAAAAGTTTGTTGAGAACAAGGCTGACATCCGGTAAGATGTTGCAATGTGTGTAGCAATGTGTAGCAACGGTGTGAGCATGTCATAATTTCAAAAACAAAAGTGAACAAATGAATAAAAACCGTTAATAGAAAATTTTTTTTTTTTTTACATACTAGCTTTTGTTTCGCTTTCACCTTTCATTTCTTATTCTTTCTCCCTCTCTTTCTTTTTTTGTGTTATTTCTCTTTCTTTTCTTTTTTTTTTTTTTTTTCCCCTTTATCCCCTTTGTTCTCTAATTTAAATATTTTTTTTATAGTAAATAAGTAAATAAAGATTATCTTAAATTATGTATTAGTATTGATAGAAAAAATAAATGATTCTTTTTATTATTTTTTTTTTTTTTTTTAAGAAAATATCTTTTATGAGTACTTTTTCTCTTTTTCTTTTAAACTTAAATAGATTAAATATTATATTAATTATATATTAAAATATCATAAATAATTACATATTAGGATTGATGTAAAATTCAAAACAATAAAAATAAAACAAACCATTCCCCCCTTAAATTTCAGATAGATTAAATATCATAAATCAAATATTTGAATTACAAAAGGCATAATGTTGCTACATACAGGTAGCTCTGAAGAGCTACCTGTATGTAGCAACAACAGTGGTACAAACGAACGCTCGTGTTCGGAGCCGGAAGTTTGTTTTTTTTAATTTTGAAAATGCATATTCCGTTTAAAAAAGAAAAAAAAATTTTTTTAAATCCAAAGCATAAAAAAAAAAAAAAAAATAGAAATAAATTTATTTTATTATTTTTTTTTTTTAATGGAATATGCATTTTCAAATTTAAAAAAAATCCGAACATGAACGTTCGTTTGTACCACTTTGTTTGTAACGTTTACTCACACCGTCTTTCTATCACAAACATTTCGCTCTTGATGAAGACCACTTTAATAAGGTCGAAACAGATTTCTGTCAGCGAGTTATAACATCATGTGTTTGTTTTTCTAAAAATATTTATTTCATACTGTCGGATCATTTCCATTCACTTTCATATATATATATATATATATATAATATATATATATATATATATATATATATATTAAAGGTCTAGACAGAATGCAAAAATATGTGTACTTTTCTTCTGTCTATTAAGAACTTGTTTAATGATTGCATTTGTTTTTCTTTACGTTTAGACGAAGTTATATAAATATTTAATCTCATTTCTAAATCTTGCCATCATTCCTATGAATACAAACGTCGTCATAATTGACGACTTATGAATCTTTCATTCCTACGTCCGACATTTTACTGATTTCATTTCATATGCACATATTTCAACTTCACCATTAAACAATCCTTACCCCCTCTCTTTGAAAAATCAATAGAAATTAGAAGTCGATCTGTCGGTGCATGGACTCAGTATCTCATCGGCACTACCGTCTTTTATGATTTCATTTCATATGCACATATTTCAACTCCACCATTTAACAATCCTTACCCCCTCTCCTTGAAAAATCAATAGAAATTAGAAGTCGATTTGTCGGTGCATAGACTCAGTATCTCATCGGCACTACCGTCTTTTATGATTTCATTTCATATGCACATATTTCAAGTTGACCATTAAACATTCCCTATCCCTTCACTTAGAAATTAGCAATTCAAACAAGAAGTCGATTTGTCGGTGCATACACTCAGTATCTCATCGGCACTACCGTCTTTTATGATTTATTTCATATGCATATATTTCAAGTTGACCATTAAAAATTCCCTACCCCTTCACTTAGAAATTAGCAATTCAAACAAGAAGTTGATTTGTCGGTGCATACACTTAGTATCTCATCGGCACTACCGTCTTTTATGATTTATTTCATATGCACATATTTCAAGTCGACCATTAATCATTTCCTACATCTTCACTTAGAAATTAGCAATTCAAACAAGAAGTTGATTTGTAGGTGCATAGACCCAGTATCTCATCGGCACTACTGTCCTGTATTTCATTGCAAATGCCCATATACCAACCTGGCCATTCAACAATCCCTAACCCCCTGAAAAATCAATAGAAATTAGCAATTCAAACAAGAAGTCGATGTGTCGGTGTTTAGACTCAGTATCTCATCGGCACTACTGTCCTGTATGATAAAATAGCGAGAATGAAAAAAAGAATGCTTACAAGTTTGCAATATTATATTATAATGAAGATTCTGTCTGTCTGTAACCGAAATTGCATCACCACCGTCGTAATAATTCCCTCAGCTATTTGCATTATGTTCTCAATGATTCAGTATTAAAAAATCATTATTCAATCTAGCTGAGTTAGATTTACCTCAAACAGTCCATGTTTTTAATGCATTTAAAATCCTACAATATATGTTATATATCAGTATGAAATAAAGTTTTTATAGTATATTGTGTGAATAATTTGCATACTGGTTTTAACAAACTGGGTTTGATATATAAGTACTTGATGTTATTGGTTTGTAATACTATTGTTTTATCATCAAATATATTAAAAGAAATCCTATGTATAATTTTATTTAAAAAATCAATTAAAATAAAATTAAAACAGTGGTGATCTTTTTTATATACGTTCTTATTCAGGTTCGATAGTGTTTCTAATTTAATAAAATATTTTATTACATTAAAACTTAAATACATACGCACAGATTGTACATATTTTGCTAGTATTTTTTAACAAATTCTTACACACAGATAAGTATTTCATTAGGGTTAGTAGATATGCTGATAGGTATGCGTCCTGTGTCTTTGACGCTCAAAAGTCTAAAAGGACGTAGTAAAATCGTATCCCTGTGTCGCCGTGGTTTTTTCTTCTTCCACCATTTCAAGCTAACTGGGAATACATTTCAAAGTTTCTTAGAAACGAATTACACAGGATAGGTTACAAGGTAGACGGATTTAGTTAGGACCCATAAATATTATCGGGGACTCATTCAAAGCAAATATGTGCGTCCCAGGACACACTAAATCAAAAAGCTACCAGCATTACTTGGTCAGTACTTTAATAGGCTCCATGAATTTGTTGATGCACTTTTGTGGTTCAATGATTGCCACATCTATGTATTTACCAACCTTCCTGCAGGAGTAGGATGTGACACAAGGTGAATTCTTGAACGCAGTTTAACAGCTTTGAATTAGGAGTTTTCTTTCGCCTCGACCGGTTACTATACTAAAAAAAAGCCCAGTCTGCCCTGCTATTTATCTAAAGCTGGAGAGAGAATAGTTGGATTCATAACTTTTCCAAGGTTACTAGCGTTATGTAAAATGCAACCAGCCTCGTCCAGGATTAGAACTCGTATCGCCGTGTTATATTCCTACAAGTATAACCATTACAGAACAGACACTGAACTGGCAATATTCTAACAGGTATCTTGATTAGTTAATTCTGCCAATAATAATCTAAATATATATTTACCAACCCCTCCACACGAGCAGGATGTGACACAAGGTCAATTTCTTAAGCTGAGTTTAAAAGGTTTGAATTCAGAGTGTTAATAAGATTATTGTTAATCCCCTGTATTTCTAAAGGGATGGCTCCTTTTCATATCACGGGCGGGACTTTCCATGGAATATTACAGAAAGCCCGCGAAATACGTGAAGTCACGTGGGACCTGGTTGGGTCCTCAGTTTTCAGTTGGACGTCAGGCAGAGAAGACGTACTGCCTTAACTGGAGATCACTGCACACGCGCGCTATGTTAGTTACATGAAATGTTTAGTTAAGTAAATAAAAGCTTACGAAAATAACATTTGTGGTTGGGGAATGTCTTGGTAACAAGACTGATCTAGAAGAAGAAACGAATTAAGTGCGACCGACCACCAAGTCGAAGTCCAGACGCAAGAAGAGATGTTAGAAGAGACGCTGGGAGAAGAACGTAAGATACGAAAGATGAACAGAAGAAAAATAGAAGTAAGAAGTAAAAAGAAGAGTATACAACAAGACTTTACTTCTCCTAGACTGGTTCTCAGGCAAGGTTAAAGAGCCTAGTCTGTCCTGCTATTTACTCATATATGGAAGGAGAGTAGTTGAATGCATACCTTTCCCAATGTATTTTGCATTCTTTAACCTATTTCGATATGAGAAAGAAAATTCGTAAGAGGCACGTGTTTAACAGGATTTTCCTTTCTTAGCAAGCCTGTCTGGTAGGACCTTAGGATACACCGACTGCACCTCTGCAGAGGGGTAAGAACCCCCAAGAGATCCACTTGTTGGCCATGGGTGACAACCTGTGATGCTTAAGGACGGAATTCTGGAGGATGAGCAGTCCATGACATGCAACACTCCACTTAGACCCTTATTTAATCTAGACGGGTGGCCGGAGAGGCCCCTCCGATAAATCGGCTGGTCATGTCAAGCCCTAGCATCTATACGATTGCCTCAATCCTATTACCCTTATGACAAATCCGAATCCTTTTTATCCTATATGTGCTAGAAGGCGGTGGTTGAGGTTCTTCATGTCCTGGGTTAGAAGTTAAAGATCTGATTGTGAGGTTACAGTTTTGGAGGTCTGTGGAATATGGACCACCCCTTGATCACCATTGCTCCCTGGTCCACTTCGGCCCGGAGAGGTAGTATCTGTTAGGGTCCTATATATGAATTGAATAGAACATTTGTTTGTAAAAAAATTGAGTAACCGTTAAGAATGAATTTATCTCAAAACTTTGTTGGCATTAAATGACCCACTGAGGTTGATATGCCGTAAAACAAAACAAAACCAACCACACCTTTCTTAGCAGATTTTCACTTGATTGTAAATACCTCGTACCAAGGTCTATTGCAGATGTCTTTACGAGGTATGTCTGAAAAGTTCCAAGTTGATCGCATTCTTCGATGTAAGGGGCATCGTCAACTGCGAGTTCTTGCCACAGGACCAGATGATCAACCAGCATGTCTACAGTGAGATACTACAGCGTTTGTTTCGTTCAGTGCGCGAAAAGAGGTGAGACATGTGGCAGGACAACTCGTGGGTGCTTCACCATGACAACGCACCTGTCCGCACAACCCTGAGTATCCGAGAATTCCTGGCCAAGAAGAACATCACTGTGCTGGAGCAATCTCCCTACTCGCCCGACCTAGCACCATGTGATTTTTTCCCTCTTCCACAAGCTCAAGAGTTCATCAAGGGAACCCGTTTTGGAGGATGTGCACGACATCAGAAAGCCGTGACTAGAGTGTTTAAGGAAACCTCGGAAGAATTCCTCCAGGAGTGCATCCATGACATTGGATTTGAAATACATTTTTGACCATATTACCTTTAAGCACCCCTTTTTGATCCCAATTCAGAAGGACATATTTTATTTACACCGTCAATATCGGTGTTTGTTAGGGATTAGGGTTAGGTTAGGGTTTAGGGTTAGGGTTAGGGGGTAGTTTTTTAATTTTTTTAAATCTTAAAATCGTTGTTAAAATAACCGAATATTGACGGTGTAAATGAAAAACATGTCCTTTCTTAATCGAGATCAAAAGGGGTGCCTGAAGGTCATATGGTCCAATTTTTTTTTTGTGTGACATAGTCTGTTCTGACATACCTCGTATATTTCTGGTGACTATTGTTTTTTTAGGCGTGTATTTTCAAGTCCCATAAAGTATTTCCATGTTCTGTACATAAAACTAATTACTTTTAGTTAGATGCGCATTTGATTTTTCAGTCAACTCGGTAGAATATTTATAACGTGTAGTCAGCAATTATTTACTAGAAGTCTTCATCTAACATATGTAAATATATAAGGAGATACAGACATAAATACTATGTAGAAAGTTTACTATAGTAGCTATGAATATTGACTGGCAAGGGTTTTTTACATATACACAGAAGGTGCGTTATGTGTAATGGTTATCGTCGAAGTAAATAGTTGGTTGGGTTATGCACATATATATACTAGTAAAAAATGTGACCAGTTGGGTAACTTATTGTGCTCTGGGTAAATAATTGTGACCAGGAAGAAAGTTAGGTTGCAAAATGAATTAATTTTAAAAAATACGACCGGAGAATTAAAAAACAACCAAACATTAAAATCATTTTGCTAAAATTAAGTAAAAAAAATGGCCCGTCTTGTATATAAATTAACATACGAACACTCTCCAATCTCTCTCTTTACACTCACTGAGAAAACTAACATATATAAGGAGTAGTCAATCAATACATATATAGAGAGAGGGGGGAAAGACAGATAGAATGGGGAGTAAGAAACGGCTTTTGACTTAATTACAAATTACGACTAATTAGAACCATATAAAAAGGATTCTTTTACAAACCCGACTAAATCCCCAAACTATGTAATATTTTGGGATGTATTTTGTGTCATTAAACTAGATAAGAAAAAAAGCTTTTAGCCAACAATCATTGATTCACTCAGCTTTAGTATAATAATAATAATAATAATAATAATAATAATAATAATAATAATGTAGACTATGCGGTGACAGAGATGAGACTGTAAACCATGTACTATGCGATGTAGCAAACGAGGCACGACTGGGTTGGAAAGGTGATCCACTGGAATTATGCAAAAGATTAAATTTTGACTATATAACAAATGGTATATGCATAAACCAGAATTCTGAAACGAAACGCATGCAATTCTCTGGGACTTTGAGTTAAAAACGGATCACCTTATCCCAGCAAGAAGACCAGACCTAATGTTGATTAACAAAAAATAAAGAACTTGTCAACTGGTGGATTTCACAGTTTCAGCAGATCACATGGTGAAGCTGAAGGAAAATGAAAAAATTCCCGATCTTGCCAAAGAACTGAAATTATGAATATGAAAGTGAAAGTGAAACCAATCGTTAGTTGTGCACTTGGAACAGTCCCAAAAGGTTTGGAAAGTTTGGAAATCAGAGGAAGGATTGATACCATCCAGAACACTGCACTGCTGCAATCTGCCAGAATACTAAGAAGAGTCCTGGAAACCTGAGAAAGTTATACCAATTGTAGTTGGTGCACTTGGAACGGTCGCAAAAAAGATTGGAAAAAAAGGTTGGAAAATCTGGGAATCAGAGGAGAATCGAGACCATCCAGAATACTGCATTGCTGCAATCTGCCAGAATACTCAGAAGAGTCCTGGATAACTGAGTAGACTTGTTGTCACTCAGACTCCAGTGAAAAGCCATCAGCTAACGCTGATGTGAAAAACTCAAAAGGAATGAATAATAGATAGATAAATAGATAGATAGATAGATAGATATGTTGTGTCATTAAACTAAATAAGAAAAAAACCTTTAGCAAACAATCATAAATTCATTCAGCTTTAGTTTATTAATAATAATAATAATAATAATAATAATAATAATAATAATAATAATAATGGTGGATTTTGCAGTTCCAGCAGATCACAGGGAAGCTAAAGCAAAATGAAAAAATGGACAAATATCTGGACCTTGCCAGAGAACTGAAAAAGTTATGGAATATTGAAAGTGAAAGTTATACCCATTGTAGTTGGTGCACTTGGAACGGTCCCAAAAGAATTAGAAAAGGGTTTGGAAGTTTGGAAATCAGAGAAGAATTGAAACCATTCAGAACACTGCACTGCTGCAATCTGCCAGAATACTCAGAAGAATCATGGAGACCTAAGGAGACTTGCTGTCACTCAGACTCCAGTGAAAGACCATCAGCTAACACTGATGTGAAACTCAAAAGGAGATAATATAAAATATAATAATAATAATAATAATAATAATATAATAATAGATAGATAGATAGATAGATTAGATAGATATGACTTTAAGAAGAATTCAATTGGCTTTTGACAAGCTTAAAAAATTATTTTAACTCCTTGTCACCTGATAAACAGTAGTTGTTGACAGGCGGATCTTTAAAAAAATCTTTGTTAGAGATTTTTGGAGTGAACGTTCGATCAAATCAACTCGAATCTCAGCGGTTAACAAAGGTGGTCAGCCTGAACCCATTTCGATCCTCAAAACTCGAGTCGCGCGAAATTAATAACCGAACGCAATATCGACGAAATGTTGTGAAGTGTTGACTGGGGAAATGTCACATTAAATTCGTCTCACGCAAGGGTTATATGCAAAAACGCCCCCTGTCAATGAAAAACGAAAAAGCCGAAGCAATCTGAAAATATAGCTAAACCCGGGGAAGAACTAAATCCTGCCAACCAAAAATATTACGAAAACCGTTTTAGTACCGTGCTAAAGTAAAATATAGATGTCTGCCTAAAGAACCTTCACCTTAACAGGACCACAGAAAAATGATCTATCTATCTATTTATCTATCTATTTCTCTCTCTCTCTCTCTCTCTATATATATATATATATATATATATATAAACATCAATTCACACATTCACTATACATTTAACATCTTTCATTTTGTCCTCACATAAACATTACTTACAGTGTCCTGAGATGGTACAATATACCGAAATGCTTAAGTATTGACACATAAAATTGTTTCCTCTAATCATAACATCCTGTGTTGTTATATTTTTTAAATATTTTCTTCTCATATTGTCGGATTAATTTCCTCACCATATTTTCATATATATATATATATATAATATATATATATTTGCTGAATTTTTTAAATATAAAAGTTTGTTTTTTTTGTTAAATAACAACACAAAATCTCTTCAAAGAAACACTAGGAGCAGCCTACGATGGTGAAAAACCTGAAACCTGGGTAGTTGCTTATGAAAAACGTTTATATTTAAAAAATTCAGCAAATAAATAAAGCTCCTACAAATTTTTGGTTGAGCCACTGTGATTTCTTTGTTTCATCCCAAACAAAAAATAATATATATATATATATATATATATATATATATATATATATATATATATATATATAAACAAACACTGGCCACCACACATCAAACAAGCCACTTTTGACCCAAAAAAAAGTTCACGCGCACAGCACCGAGATACATACACACACTCACATTCATCACACATATATGTATGCACACACATACATTTATATGTATACCATATATATCATATACACAACTTCATGAACCCTCCCTCACATATATAAGAGCATTAAAAAATAACCCACCCCATAGAGGTTTTTCACGGAACAGATGGACGCTATTAGGTTCTCTTTCAAACCTTGGGAAAGGTATGAACTCCCTCAGGGTAAATATTACTGAATATTTTTTTTTTTAAATAAACACGATCGAAGTTGCAAAAGAATGCTACGAGTTATCTTAAACATATCATGGAAACAATATCCCACAAGAAAGCAGATGTTTGGCCACTTGCAACCTATCACATAAACCATCCGAGTGCGGTAAACAAGACATGCTGGGCACTGCTAGAGAATCGTGGACGAACTAATAAGGGACGTTCTTCTATGATACACGAGGAAAATATATATAGATAGAAAGAGACCTGGATAGATAGATATACAGGGTGTTCGGGATAAATTTGACAGTTTCATAAGGAAAAAGAAAAAGTACTTGCTAACTACAAATTTTTATGGATTGTAAAGAAATTCAACAGGCACTGAAATTACACTACTGTCACCAAGTTTCACTCAAAATAACCGCCATTAGCGTTGATCACAGCCTCAATCCTAATCTGGAACATGGAGTAAGCTGTTGATGCTTTCTTCTAGCCTTAGCCTCATAGTCTCCATTGCAATTCTCAAGTTCATGCCTTTACGTGTTTTTAGAGTATTTAGGGAGCATTGGGCAGCAACCATAATCTTATTTTGGTGGTCAGCACAGATCTTCTTGATACAACTTATTCTCTTACATGATTCAGGTGGGTTCCAGTCACCATTCTATCTGTAATCATGTATATAAATGAAGAAGGGTCCAAGCTTTTAAATGATGCGTAATGTGCGTCAATACCTCCAACCTACGGAGAAGAATAACCAAATATAAATATGTAAAACTTATCCTGAACACCCGGTACATAGATAGAGAAGAGATAGATAGATAGATATATAGATAGATGCACAGTGAAACATAATTGATTTATATTGTTGAATGTCTTGTCATATTCTAGTGCGCAGGAATTATAATTAATCAAGGCAAGCTATACCTAATTAAACATTCGCAGTGAATGTAAATTGTGCGTGTGGGTCTGCTTCATAGGCTGGAGAAGTCGAAACAATACTATGGAAATACCGCAGTTAAGAGGGAAAAAAACTACCTGTGGATTAAAGAGTTCTATAATTGACACAAAGTGATTCAGATACGACAATAGACCGAAAGAGATTGGTGCGAGAGGAGTTTTGTAACAATTGAATTAATTTAGTTCAAAACTGCAGTTAGCAGCTTGTAATCTACAATTAATTATATAACGTGAAAGTGTTGCCACGTTAACAACTAAAACCCACATTGGGATACCATTCAGTGGTGTAATTTTTTGATTTTTTAAAATTCTTTATATTTTTTTGCCTTGTTCACATTACAAAAGAGACTTAAATCAGTGTTTTTCCAATCAAAACGAAGATAAAGAATCCCGTCTGTTCTACTATAGAAAGTGTCGCTTGAGAATATATAGTTTCATGCCTTTCCCAAGGCATAAGCGCTAATAGTCTGTAGATAGAAGGTGTACCGAGAAATATTACCAAGCTAAATTTGTTATTTTTGAAAAGCTTTGGGTATATTCTTTTAAAATTTGAAAACTCTCCTTTTTGATCCCCGGGGAAAATTTTTATTGGCGGTGGTGGGAGTACACAAACCAGATTTAGTTTGGTAGATAAGAATTTGTACCAGAAAAAAAAAATTGTTACCAAGCTAAATTTGGTATTTTTTTAAATCTTGGGGTATCCTCTGTTGAAATATCAAAACTCCTCTTTTTGACCCCTGGCGGGAACACTTTTATTGGCGGGGTGGGAGTATACAACAAAATCTAGTTTGGTGATAAAAGGTGTACGAGGAAAAAAATGCAACCAAGCTAAATTGGTATTTTTTGAAAGCTTAGAGTATCCTCATTTGAAATATCAAAACTCCTAATTTTGACCACAGAGGGAACATTTTTTATTGGCAGGGTATGCAAATCAGATTTTAAGTGCATTCACTTATGTTGTAAAATATTGTAATCAGTATTTAACAACCTCATTGACTTAATTGTTGCTAGGTGATAGCAATGTAGATATGGGTATACCCGAACGGAATTCAGTCGGGGTGTATTGTCATTCTAAGCAGCGGCACAAATACCGACTGCTCGGTTTTTTAGGGCTAAAATTAAAATAATTAACATTGAATCATTGAATCTAAAATGAAAACTAATATATTATAATATATATAATATATATAATATAATATATATATATATATATATTAAAAACAATGAATCCATCTTCATCTTCAAAAAAATATTTTCATAAATATTTTTCATAAGAAAAAAGTCTTTTGGCAAGATTTTAATGTCCTCAAAAATATTTTCCTTGTATATTTTTACTTGTGATATATATATATATACATATATATATATATATATTATATATATATATATATATAATATATATATATATATATATATATATATTAAGGAAATTTGAAAAAAACAGCGTTCCAAATTCATCTAATTTGGGGAACGCTTTGTTTTTTCAAATTCTTAATATTGTCGAATTTATTTTCCATATTTACCCATATATATATATATATATATCTATATATATATTATATATATATTATATATATATTACATGTGTGTGTGTGTGTGTGTGTGTGTGTGTGTGTGTGTGTGTAGATTTCATAAAGTCTTGTCGCAGTTTTTAAAATTAATAATAATTTCATAAAACATTATCAAGATTACGATAAACATACTTTAAAATATATATATATATATATAATATATAATATATATATATATAATATATATGCTCCCCATCCCACTAGATTTAGCACTTTCGGCCGATTTCGCTGACGACCGCCAAACTTAAAACGTAAGCGCAACGCTCTCCTATGTAAGCAATGGAGCACTCTATGACGGCCTTTACACACAAAGCGATGTGTGTATTAAAACAGTTAAAATCCCCTTCGCATTCTGTAAGTGAAGACAGCCTGATGGTTAAGATGACGGACTGACACTGAATCGATCGGATTTCAATCCGGCTGTAGGTAGCTTACAAACGTCAAGCCACACTGAAGAGACTTGATAAGTTGAAACACGTGACTGTGGATGACTTATATATAGTATAAATATATATATATATATATATATTGGTTTGGAGATTGATTCTGAAGGCTATCACAATGCAGGTGTAAAGAAAAAATAAGATAACAATGGTGTTGTTGGTCAACCTGTGATTTATTCTTAATATTAATATTTCGAAATAAAATCTCTTCTTCAGAAGAACACTGGAACTGAAGTAGTTGTCGTCTTGTTATGCCATTTTTAGTTAAATGATTTTTTTTTAAATGTTACAGATGGTATTTTTTTATAACTGTATTCTCGTGTTGCATGTTTACGTGAATGTGCTTTTGTTTGTTTGTACGTGTGCGTATGTTGTCATTCGCGTGTGCATGAAAATGCGTGTAGACCGTGACGTTATGACTGTATTCACGCAGTGTGCCCGTATGAATGACCGTATCCACGTCCGTATGTGCGTATGAAAGAGCGTATTTGTGTTTGGTGGCCATGGTGATGTTGTTACATATTAATTGGATCCCTATTACTTTTTAAGGTAGTATAGAAATCCTTATGGCGATCAGTACAACTGATGGCCTTGAGAGTGAGTGACAATGCTTGACCTCACTCTCACCTTGCGTTCTGGGATGATCGTGAGAATCGGAAGCGATAGAAAGCCCCTTCCGGTTTAAGGTGTAAGCAACTTAGTCAGTTGCAGAGACAGTTGCAGTTAGTCAGTTGCAGAGTTAGAAGCTAGCAAGATGTGACTCTCAGTGCGCAGTTGTCTGGTCCTGGGGTTCCAGAATAAAATAACATCAAAGGTAAATCGAAGTCTTGTTGTTATTACTAAAAGCTAACAATGACACAGGCTTCTGATAAGAAATGGTCCCCAGCAGAACCAGACACGGAATCCCATACAAGAAGACCAGACGAGACCTGTAGAAGATATACCAGACCATTAGAAGATAGAAGAAGCAGATCCGGCCAGAAGAGAAGTACGCAACAATGTATAATATTTTGTTGGAAATATATATATATATATAATATATATATATATTATTATATAATATATATATATATATATAATATAATATATAGGTGAGTGTTCTTAAAGACGACGAATTTATTTTTCATGATTTAACCGAAGTTTTTCTAGTCATCTAGTTATGTTCCGTAGTTCGGGTTCAAGTTGGTATAGGATCTGTTCTGTATTCCTTACCTTAGTGCTTTCAAAAGTTTCTTCTATCGTCATCAGAGGGTTGTAGGTTGTAGCGTGTTAGTTTATAATATTTTTTTCTTGTTCTCTTATATATTACATTTTCAAATTAGAAGAGTCTATTATTTTTATGGGGTTTGGTAAGATTAGTGTGTTAGTTATTGAAGACGTTTAGTATATTGTTACCAATATCAAATGGTATTTTATAAATGTTGGGTTTGTTATTTTTTATACAGATCGCCTCAAGACTTTCTAGGCATTTCTTATTGCTATTTTTATAGAGAATTTTTGGATTTTTGGTTTGGATTTTTCCTATATCGGAGGAGGTGAATTTCTCTGTGTGTTTTGTAATTAGGTGTTGTTTTATATATATATATATATATATATATATATATATATATATATATATATATATATATGCAGCATATTTCTAGCCTTCAAGCTTTTAAATGATAAAAGCATGAGATGTCAGTCATGTCAGTTGCCAGATGCAACATATTTCTGAGTGGTAACCTGAATCTGTGCAAGTGAAGGCAGATAAGCTCTCTGAAAGATTTCACTTAGCTCTCTACATCAAATTGCGATCTAAGTAGAATTAATGGAATTTATTGAAAGTCATTTCAAACTAAATAACATGCTTATAACATGAGGGCAAAAATGGGCGGCTGAGCAAAGAAAAACAGATAATCGAAATACTCCTGTTATCTTATGCAAAATCAGAACAATAAAAAACAACAACAACAACAACAACAACAATAATAATAACAATAATAATCTTATTATAATGGAGATTGTGTGTTTTTCTGTCTGTAACCGAAACTATATTCCTACTCAAGTCACAATTCTCTTAGTTATTGACATCACATTCGCCATGATTTTATTTTTATCTAAACCTCAATTATTAATAAAATTGCATTACATTATTAATACTGTTAACTATGTCTACATACTGACAATATGCAATTGTATTTATATATACAACAAAATAGCGGTTTACAGTGTGAACGGGAAGGCTAATTTGCATATTAATATTAAAAAATCGAATTTAATAATTATGTGCTTAGTATTATTGATTTCTAACTGTTTGGTTTTATTTTAATGAATATAAGCAAAAATCTCTTCAATGAATCTTAAATGAAATCCATTAACAAGATAAAATAACTGTCATTTTATTCTTTACTTCCTCTTTTAACTAAATACTTAAATTAGAAAAAAAATAACAATGAAAGACGAGAGTGATGGAAGAGTAAGTTTCAGTTGTTCCATTTTTATTATACTCCCTCTGTTTCAAATCTTTTATTATACTCCCTCTGTTTCAAATCTTTTTATCTCTATTCTTATTTAGTTTCATTAGCCTTTCTAATTTAATATAATATTTTATTACATTAAAACTTAAATACTTGCACCCGGAGGGTGCATATATTTGCTAGTAATAATAATAAACTTTGAAAAAAGACTGGAGGATCTGGAAATCAAAGGAAGAATTGAGACAATCAAGTCTACTGCACTGCTGCAATCGGCTAGAATAATCAGAAGAGTCCTGGAAGAGACTTGTCACTCAGCCTCCAGTGAAATACGATCAGCTAACGCCGATGTGAAAAACTCAAAAGGAGTAATAATAATAATAATAATAATAATAATAATAATAATAATTGATAAAAAACAGAACCTGTCATCTCGTGGATTCTCGAAGAATACACAAAAAATGAAAAGATGCACAAATATACAAGAACCTTGCCAGAGAATTGAAAAAGCTGTGGAGTATGAGGGCCAAAGTGATACCAATTGTAGTTGGTTCACTTGGAACGGTCATAAAAAGCTTAGAAAAAAGACTGGAGTATCTGGAAATCAGAGGAAGAATTGAGAGCATCCAGACTATAGCATTGCTGCAATCAGCCAGAATACTCAGAAGAGTCCTGAAAACCTGAGCAGACTTGTTGTCACTCAGACTCCAGTGAAATACCATGAGCTAACATAACAATAAACCAGAATATTTTCTTGAGAATGAAATGCACAAAATTCTCTGGGACTTTAAGATAAAGATGAATTGCCTTATCCCAGACAGAAGACCAGATCTAGTATTAGAGGATAAAAAATAGAATGTGCCAACTGGTAGATTTTGCAGTTCCATCAAATCACAGGGTGAAGATGAAAGAAAACGACAGAGAAATACCTGGACCTTGCTAGAGAATTGAAAAAAAAAACTGGAATATAAGGGTGGAAGTCATACCAATTGAAGTCAGTGCACTTGAAACGGTCTCAAAAGTTTTGAAAACAGAAAAGAGGAACTGGAAATCAGAGGAAAAACAGACCACCCAGAAAACAGGATTTTTCAAAATCAGCTAGAATAGTCAGAAGAGTCCTGCAATTATGAGGAGACTTGTCACTCAGAATCCAGTGAAAGACCATCAGCTCATGCTGGTATGAGAAAAACTCAAATATAATAATAATAATATTACCGAGTGAAAGTGAAACAAAGCGAAAAAATAAACAAAAAATGGACCTTGCCAGAGAACTGAGAAAACTGTGGAACATGAAGGTAAATATCATACCAATTCTAATTGGTGCTCTTGAACGGTTCCCAAAGGTCTGGAAAAGACTCTGAATGAAGTGGAATTGAGATTATACAAGCTATAGCATTGTTAAGATCGGCCAGAATACTAATAAGAGTCATGGAGATCTGAGGAGATTTGCTGTCGCCCAGCCTCCAGTGTATCACCATCTAAGACTGTTCCAAAACATCGGTGGCAGAATCAAAATGCCAAAACATATATCAAATTTACTATTAAAAGGCGTTGATAAATTGTCCTAAAATGACTCGCTGGAAAGACTGCTTAAAGGAAGGAAATACAGGATTAACTCTGATACAACTCCTACTTTGAGGACAGATCAACAGACAAGGATTAAAACTAATACTACATCTTTCTACTTCAAGAAAGGATCAAACTTTATACCATAAAGAATCTCCACCTACAGCCCTAAAATGGTCACGCGAATCGTAACATTATGATCTGTTATGTGCGCTGTTTACATAGTAGAAAACTTTTTTAATTTCTTCTTTCATTTTTATAAAATAAAATCAAAAAGCATACAAAGTATTATCTACAAAACTTAGGCAATATAAATGTCTTCCTTGTTCTGATCTCTGGCCTTTCTACATTTACTCACCAATAAAGGCGTTGATAAATTGTCCTAAAATTATTCGTTTGAAAGAATGAAAAACATGATCAACTCTGATACATCTCTTACTTGGTGGACAGTTCAACAGACAAGGATTAAAACTGATATTACATCTTTCTACTTCAAGAAAGGGCCAAACTGTATGCCACAAAGAATCTCCACCTAGAGCTCTAAAATTCCCACGCGATTCGTAACATTATGATTACGGGACCAATGACCTGTTTCGTACGCTGTTTACATAGCAAAAAACTTTATAATTTATTTCTTCTTTCATTTTTATTTTTTTTAAAAGAATACAAAACATTATCTACAAAACTTAGGCAATATAAATGTCTTCCTTGTTTTGGTCTCTGGCCTACTCTTTTGAAGGAATGAAAGACTGGATCAACTCTGATACATCTCTTACTTTGAGGACAGATAAACAGACAAGAATTAAAACTGATATTACATCTTTCTACTTCAAGAAAAGGTTAAACTTTATACCACAAAGAATCTCCACCTACAGCTCTAAAAAGGCTACGCGATTCGTAACATTATGATTACGGGACCAATGACTTGTTTCGTACGCTGTTTACATAGCAAAAAACTTTATTATTTATTTCTTCTTTCATTTTTATTAAGAAAAAAAGAATACAAAACATTATCTACAAAACTTAGGCAATATAAATGTCTTTCTTATTCTGGTCTCTGGCCTTTCTACATTTAGTCATCATTTTATTTATCTATCTCTTTTTCTTTTTATTAAAGATTCCATCTAATTTGTCCGGAATAATTTTCGGATTGCATAATGTAGAGAGTCACCAAGGAAGAACAAGCAGATGAATGATGG
>CM042148.1:99839783-99847283 GCA_023376005.1 Doryteuthis pealeii
GCAGAGTTGGTCAATGTATTTCTTTGTTGGATCGCCCACACTGGCTTGCTCATATGCAAGTTTTCAGAGGAGGAAATTTCCTCCTTACTTAAGACATGCTGGACATCTATTAATAATGGAGATTCTCTTCCGGTTTTTGTCTGTAACAAAAACTACGTCACTGCTTACGTCACTATACCCGAAATCGTCATAACATAGAATAAATACACTCAAAATTTGAGCATGCAACATTAGACAGTCCTCATTGTTTTTTAAAACAGGTTTTAATAGATACATCCCCAGTATCATATATTTATTATATAGTTTGTTTTATTTTAAATAGAACTTAGTTTCGATTTCAAATTGTTTTTTTTGTTTTTTTACTCCTTTAAGAATTTAATGATTTCATGTTTATAGTTCAAACTCTCCCAACATTTATTTTTTAACTTCCACCTCCTCAAGCAAATATTCTTTCAAACATTATTTTTACATTGCCCGGAGGGTGTTTTTTATTTGGCTAGTATTTATAATTAGGATTTATAGTTATTTATATTAACCAACAAGAATTCACGTTTTTTGTGAAAAACAATTAGCGAATTTGATATATAAAATAAAAAAGAACACCAAAATTAAACAATTTTGCGAATTTTATCATTGTTTTTTTTTTTTTTTATTTTAAATGTTTCTTAGTATTACAGTGTGTATAGAAATAACGTATTGAGCGATTTATATTTCAGTGTAAGTTGGAAAAATATGAAGACCTACGTGAAACAATGCGTCAGAAACGGATGGATAACAAATGTATTTCCCATCGAAGTCGGATGCGATGCCGGAGATTTAATTACCAACTCAACCTTGGTATTTTTGTCTAAACTTGGACTTCTCCACCAGACAAGAGGAAATACATAAAAAAGATCCAGGAGAAAGCTCTAACCGCTTCAGCGTGGATATGGCAGTCCTACATTGTGACATCAAACCGACAAAAGTCTGGTGGTATCGCGAGATACTGCTGGGATGCTCTGGGTCAGTGGTAATGATGCTTCGGTCCTGAAACCATGCTGAACCCAGAGTTATCATCTGATGAAGGTTTTGTTGGTTGCAATGCTACTGTGTAAATAGCAGTCATTGTATGAAGATTATTTTTGTTATAACACTGACTTATCAATTAATACATGTATGCAACCAATATCAAGATTAAATCAATATTTTTTTACCAGTAAGTCATTATTTTCATTATATATATATATATATATATATATATATATATATATATATATATATATATATATGGTGATTGCCGCTTCTTGACAGAATAAGGCCATTTCTACAAGTAGTCAGATGTGAGCAGTTGTGAGTATGCAGATGGCCCACGGATCCAGCTTGTTTTTATGTACCCTATCACACATATGAAATCCTCGACATACAGGCGCTGCACACAGGTCAGACTTCAATGTAGGAAATATATATACCAACCCTCCACACGAAGCAGAATGTGATACAAGGTCAATTTCTTTAGCGGAGTTTACCAGATTTGAATACAGAATTTTCATTTCTTAGACTGGTTACCTAGCCAAGATTAAGGACCCCAGTCCGCGTTACTATTTAAACCATAGCTGGATGGAGAGTAGTTGGGTTCATACCTTTCTTAAGAGTATTTGCGCTATTTGAAATGCAACAGCATCGTTCAGGATTTGAACTCGTATCGACGAATCCATTTCCCACGACTCTAACCATAACACCACGCGCGTCCATATATTAATATATATATGTATATATATATATATATATATAATATATATGTGTGTTGTGTGTGTGTGTGTGTGTGTGTGTGTGTGTGTACAAAAATATATTCATGAAATATTCGCTAGTTTTGATTAGGCGCCATATTGGATGCATTCTTATGGAATTCATGCAATGAATAAACAAATAATGAATGGAAAGCACCAGAGCGAAAAAGAGAGAAAACCTTCCCGCCACAAAAGGAGCCAAGCTTAGAGAATGAGCAAAAAAGCAAACAAACATGGCTGACTTTTTATTTTCATTCTTTTCTTTCTTTCTTTTTTTTTTTCAAATCTTATCGTTGCTTGTTTGTTTCACGGTTGAGTTTGGATTGTTTCTTCGATCAAAAATAGGCAGAGTTGGACAAACTTCTTTCTAATTTCTAGATCTTTGACTTGAAGGTTTAAACAGAACGACAATAAATGTTATATTTCCTATTTAGAATGCAAATTCATGGCTACAGCTTTTGCAGTGCGCATGCGTGCTACGCTTCAGGTTACTCAATCGAATTACATAAACATGATTTTCTCTCTTGTATCAGTTGTAATATTTGAACAAAACTAATGGCGCCAAGACGTGGAGCTTTATTTAGAGAGTCGACTTTCAATAGTGTTATAGTTTGGCTTGGTTTCTTGGTAAAAGTGAATAGGAGAAAAAACGAAGTAAAGGATTTCTTTCTTTCTTCCGCCCTTTCTTTCTTCCTCTCATTCTTTCTTTCTTCCTCTCTTTCTTTCTTTCTTCCTCTCATTCTTTCTTTCTTTCTTTAATGTTTTTCTGGCTTGTATCTTTTTTGAAAACATACTTCCCTATGTGTCAAGAGGCATCGCAAGTAGGGTAATGTTCAGCGAGATTAGTATATAATTGATAGGGTAATTCCACTATATATATATATATATATATATATATATATATATATATATATATATATAATGTTTGTTCATCAAAGTGTACAATACATTTAAGGTGCAATTGTTACCAATGGTTTCCAAGCAGCATGTTAGCCATAACAGGCGCGTTGTCTTGAAGAAAAGGGGCTAACATGCTGCTTGGAAACCATTGGTAATGATTGCATCTTAAATGTTGTGTAGACTATAATGAATAGATAAATACAGCTCTTCCACCCGTAATCGAACATTTTATTTTAAATTCTCCAAAAATACAGAATATATATATATATATAATATATATATATATATATATATCTATATATATAATATATATGAATGAAGTGATCAATGCATGTGCAAAAAAGATCCTCACCTTCCATTTTTTGCACATGCATTGATCACGTCATTGGATTTCGTAACAAACAATATACGCATATAAAAATTAACGGTTAATAGCATCATATTCACACATTCACTATACACTTAACATCTTTCATTTTGTCCCTCACATAAACATTACTTAACAGTGTCCTGAAGATGGTACAATATACCGAAATGCTTAAGTATTGACACATAAAATTGTTTCCCCTAATCATAACATCCTGTGTTTGTTATATTTTTAAAATATTTTCTTCTCATATATATATATATATATGTATGTATGTATGTATATGGAAAAGGTGACTTACCGGTGAATATGGTCACAATGGTTAGTCGATGCAAAATTCAGAAAGGTAAGACATCGATATAACAAATAAAAAGTGCTCAATACGTTAGTAGAGCAAATGTATTGTAATACAGTTACAAGTGATAACCTACTCGAGTTTCACCATGAGGATCTTCAGGGTTAAATCCACTGGATTAATCAAGATATTGTTTAATTGCAGTCGATTACACGTGTGTGTCTTTCGCGATAAACTCGATCATATTACCAGTTATAGATCTATTTCTACCCATTGGTATATGTATATACATATGAATTTCATCATACCGCTAAATTCGATTGAAATGGTTACAGAGTTCACGGGACATTTTATATATTTTGGGGGATTTCTGAATAAACTCAGTTTTCAATTCTTAACATCACCTGGGGGGTTTATATCAAGGAGCGAATTAGACAGGTGGTCTCCTTTGATGTTATCCATCTCATCTTAATCTCATTTAGAGGAATGGTTTACCTTGCTCAAGTCTTTTGATTTTTATATCAGCATCTAGTGTCAGTCAACCGTTTCGTTTTGGTGCCTTGAGTCTATTTCCCCAAAAGTCCATAGATCCTAAATTCTTATCAATGATATTTCCAAAATCTCATATAATTACAATAAAAGACTGGTTTAAATCAACTAAATTAAATATAATGTAATTACATATAAAGTTAGAGTAGTAATAAATTCCTGGCAAAATAAGAGAATTGTAATATAATCTAGGAGTTGAAAGGAGATTTCTATATATACATTGCATGCAACTGATGAGGCCTAATAGGCTGAATGTACATACAGAGATCGACTTTTTTCTCGATTTGTTTACGCTTTGCATTTAAACCGAATGCACGCCTAATTCATTTGATTATAATTAATTATTAACAAATTAGGTATAACTTTAATTAAGCCACATAATCTCCCAAAATTGTCGACCTTCGCCATTTCAAACACATTGTTTGTTCACTTCATATGTCCGTGCTATAAGTCACCCCAAAAAAGGGCGAAATATATATTAGTTTAAATAAACGAGAAATTCTGGGGAAGCCTGCTAGTGTAATGTTAGAAGTGTCGCGCCTGTCAGCCTGACAGGTAGGATTCGAATCACACACAGAGCACTGCCTGTCTATAGCTCTGCTGATAGGCCTAATAGGCTGAAAATGTACATACAGAGATGACTTTTTCTCGGTTTGTTTACGCTTTACATTTAAAACCGATATGCGCCTAATTCATCTAATTATTATTAATTAATTAACAAATTAGGTATGACTTTAATTAAGCACATAATCTCCCCAAAATTGTCGACCATCGCCATTTCAACACATTGTTTGTTCACTTCATATATATTTATATATAATATTATATAGTGTGTGTGTGTGTGTGTGTGTGTGTGTATATATATATACACACACACACATATATATATATGTATGTATATATATATATATATATATATACACACACATCATCATCATCATGTCACGCCAGCAGCGCAGATATCCATGATAATCTCTCGCCAACCATCCCTATTATTCATTAACACCGGGAGGTCCTCCACACAGCATGCAGTATCTGCACAAAGCTAGTCTATGTAGGTATTTGCCCGATGACCCGTGCTAGCATGTCCATGTGCTGGTTTCCAATGAGGACGTCGCTAAGGAGTTAATTCTCACTTCTCCAGCAGTGTCCGGCATGTCTTGTTTGTCATACTCGGATGCTTTGTGTGACTGGGGGCAGGTGGCCATATAGCTGTTTTCTTGTGGAACGTTGTTTCCACACTCATACACACACACACCACACACACACACACACACACATACATACATATTATATATATATCACTTAAGTTTTCGCGTATGCTTCTAAATTAGATATGACTTCAATTAAGCACATATTCTCTCCAAAAATTGGTCGCTAAGGCCATATCAAACACATTGTTTTGTTGTTTACTTCTCATATATATATATATAATATATATATATATATTATATATAAAGTATGTTTGGGAATAAATACATATATGAAAATTTTTACAGAGTGCTGTTTCTAGTCCTTTACGTACTGCGTACCTGCTGGATTTGCCGCATTTTTTTTCTAAATGGAAAACGAATATGGTGTCCACATCGTAGAGTGCAGTCGATATCAGCTTTGGGCAACTGCAAATCGAAAACAGCATCAACCGACTTTTTAATAGAGAAACGAAAATTTTAACAAAAAAGATCGGAAAGATATATTATCTCCTTGAAAGAAGGACGTACTTTAATTTTCGGTACATCTGTTTTCAGTTCTTATTTTTTGTGGTTCATTCCATTTTTCCCGCTTTCACTTTACGGGTGGATCTTGGTTGGTTGGTTGGTTGGTTGATTGAATTTTAAAGGTATATCAAACTGTGTTGGGTTATTTATGCGCGAAAACGTTTTGCTTGATTCATTCTTGATATTGTAAGAACAACTCAAGTTTTTCGAATATTTTTAAATACATTTTTGAAATCTATCTAACTCATAGATGGGACCGCTAACAGGTACTCAAACTCTGGGTCAGAGTGGACCTGGGAGTAATGACGGTCAAGGGGGTACTCCACACAGCTACACAGCTCCAGAATTGGACCTTCATCATTACATGCATTTCCAGGATACCAGTTAAAGCGGGTATGAAAAACTTACACGGTGAAAAAAGGGAATAACAATAATGATACTGAAAAATTTAAAATGATATTGAAAATAAAAACATAATTGTGGAGAAAAACCATGATAGTCGTCCAATACATATTATGGATGCGTACAGGGTGGTCGTCGGTGATGCACAATCTTCATCGCTGATTACGGATTCTTGTGCATCATATCGGCTCCGATAGCAACCCCTACTTGAATCCGGCATCTTCAAGTTGCCACCCTGTTAACTACGTGCTGCTAGTATTGACATTTTTGCTACGAATAGACTACACAAGAAAAACTCGACCATTTAAATCGACAAACCACAGTCAGTGTGAGCCAATGAAATGGTCCATCCCCCTTACTACTAATATATAATGGAATAATCTGTTCCTCCCGGTTTCAGTCTAATTTACCTTTCACAGATTCCGCTTGCGGTAAGTTCGCCCCCTTCTATGAACTTAATTGTTTTTATCTATTATAACTTGCAACTTTCTTTGCTCTTACTAAAAACAATTCGCAGTGAAGTATGGCATACTTTTAAATATAGGTGTCTGCACGGTGGTGAAATGTTTTAGCAAGCTAGTCTTGCAGACCTATTACTACTCTTCGCTGAATGCCCATACTTGTTGACCTTGTGGTCACATCCTACACGTGGCGGATGGGTTAGGTAAATACCTGCCATATAAACAAATATTTTTTAGAAATTCTACTTGGAAAAAAACTTACTCATTTGTTGTGATTTCCTACTTCTTTATCTATTGCCATGAGCAATCGTTGTTGAAAATATTAAACGCTTTTGCAAACCGCAGTTTTTCAGTTGCCCACTGTGTCTCAGTTTCCAGCACGAAACGACCGTTTTCAAAAATAAGAAAAAAAAATTGAAAAATGTTAAATTAAAAACCTGATATTGTTTATCGCTCTGGGTTTCCATGGCAAAATCTAAATGAAAAAACAACACAACAAACAACAACAAACAACAACAACATAGTTGATTTTGGTATCAAAATAACAAGAAAATCTCTTCTGCTAATTAACCCGGCAAGTTAGAGATTACAGATCCGAAAAACGGAAATTGGGTTAGGGTTAGTTGACGAGTCTAGTAGCATGTCGCATAACGCTATAAAGTAAATATATTGGAGGTGGGTGTGTGATAATTAGAGTCATGGGAAATGGATTCGTCGACCGAGTTCAAATCCTGGACGAAGCTGTTAACATTTCACATAAGGCTAATACCATTGAGAAAGGTATGCACTCAACTACTCACCCTCTAGCTATGGGAAAATAGTTGGGTGGACTAGGCTCTTTAATCATGGCTTGGTAACCAGTCTAGGAGAAGGAAAACTGAATTCAAACTTATTAAACTCCGCTTAAGAAATTGACCGTATGTCACAACCTTCTCGTGCGGAGGGGTTTGTAATTATATGTAAAGTAAATATATGCTTCCAATATATGATTTGCACGTCGCACATAACTAGAAATTCATAATACACTTGACTGGTTGGTTAA
>CM042148.1:99852283-99857569 GCA_023376005.1 Doryteuthis pealeii
AAAAAAAGACAGAAAGAAAGAAGAAAGAAAGAAAGGAAGAAAGAAAAGAAAAAAGTGGAATTGAAAAATGAAGGAATTGAGTTTAAGAAAAAAAGACAGAAAGAAAGAAAGAAAGAAAGAAAGAAAGAAAGGAAGAAAGGGGAATTGAAAAATAAAGGAATTGAATTTAAGAAAAAGGAAAGGGAAAAAGAAAGAAAGAATGAAAAGACTAAAAAAACTTTTTTTCATATAATACTTTGCTTGCTTTATTATATTTCACGTGCTCCACATCTTTTTAGGAAAGAAAGAAAAAAGAAAGAAAGAAAGAAAGAAAGAAAGAAAGCGGAATAAAAAAAATGCAGAAATTGATTTTATGAAAGAAAGAAAGAAAGGGGAGTGAGAAAAGTTAGAAATTGTTTCCAAGAAAGAAAGAAAGAAAGAAAGAAAGAAAGAAAGAGGAATGTGAAAATTGATTTTAAAAAAGAAAGAAGGAAGAAATATAAAGAAAGATTGAGAGTAAGAAAGGTACAATGGGAACGAAAATATAGAAATTGATTTTATTAAAGAAAGAAGAAAGAAAGAAGAAAGAAGCAATGATAAACATATAGAAATTTATTTTAAGAAAAAAAAAAAGAAAGAAAGAAAGAAAGAAAGAAAGAAAGAAAAGCAATGCAACATATAGAAACTTATTTTAAGAAAAAAAAAAGAAAGAAAGAAAGAAAGAAAGAAAGAAAGAAAGAAGGAAAGGGGGTGAAAAATTTAGAAACTGATTTTACGAAAGAAAAAAAGAAAGAAAGAAAAGTCTAAGCAAAAATAAAACTTCTTTTTTTTCAGATAATACTTTGGCTTGCTTTAATCATTTTTCACGTCCGCCATGACTAATTTTTCATGGCTACAAAATTTTCTCTTTTTTTTTTTTTTTTGCATTCCCGCGTCTAGATTTTTTTTGTTAATTCATTGGATGATATCTGTGGGTGGGGCTGTCTAAAAAGTCACTGCCTATGAATATTCATGAAGTGTTTCGACGTTTGTATGTTGTGTATCCTTTTTATTTTTTTAATATATTTTCTTTTTGACTTCTTCATTATCTCTGTCTGTCTAAGGCTCCTAAGAGGCTGAACAACTTCAGATAGTGACTGGCTATCTCTAAATGTCGTGCCCATCATGCCGTATACATTGTAAATTGCAACTGTTAAAAACCTTGAGGTCAATTGTGAGGAAAATTAGGAAAAAGATGGAAGACAAAAATGGATAGTGGAAAAAGATTTTTGTAGACATTAGGTTCTTAGAAAAAAGTGAAGAAAGAAAGAAGAAAGAAAGAAAGAAAAGAGAAAGAAGAAAACAAGATTGTGTTGTTACATTAGATTTAGAATGAAAGAAACAAACAAAGATGGAAATATGTAGAATAGAAAGAAAGAAGAAAGAAGAAAGAGAAGAAAGAAGAATGGATGATATTATATATAAGAAGAAAGAAAGAAAGAAAGATAGAAAGAAGAAGAGAAAGAGAAAGAAGAAAGAGAGGTGATGAAAAAATGGTAGAAACTGAGTTTTTTAAAGAAAGAGGAAAGAAAGAAGAGAAAGAAGAAAGAAGAAGAAAGAAGAATGGATGATATTATAGATAAAGAAAGAAAGAAGAGAATAGAAAGAAGAAGAATGGATGATATTATAGGATAATGATAAGGAAAGATAGAAGAAAAGAAAGAGAAAGAAGAAAGAAGAGAGGTGAATGAAAAATGTAGAATACTGATTTTAAGAAAGAAGGAAAGAAAAGAAAGAAGGAAAGAAGAAGAAAGAAAGGAGAATGGATGATATTAGTAGATAAGAAAGAAAGAAAGAAGGGGAATGGAAAAAAATTGTACAAACTGTTTTAAGAAAGAAAGAAAGAAAAAGATAAAAGAAAGTAAAAGTGTTTGTTACATTACATTTAGGAAATAAAGAAAGAATGAAAGAAAGGGGATTGGAAAAATAAGAAACTGATTTTAAGAAAAGAAGTATGAAGAATGGAAAATATTGTGACAATTGAATTTCAGAAAGAAAGAGGAATGAATAATATTGATTCTAAATCTTCTGTCTGTTATCAACCTGCAACAACCTCTGGTCAAAATGAGACCGTTCAAAATGATAACAGACAGAAGATTTAGGAATCAATGAATTATTCATTCCTCTTTCTTCTAAATTCAATGTCCACAAATTTTTCCAATGCTTTCCTTTCTTTCTTAAAATCAGTGTTCCTATATTTTTTCCAATTCCCTTTCTTTCATTCTTTCTTATTTCCTAAATGTAATGTATACAAACAATTTTTACTTCTTTATTCTTTCTTTACTTCTTCTTAAAATCAGTTTGTACATTTTCCATTCCCCTTTCTTTCTTTCTTTCTTTATTCTATAATATCATCCTTATCGCTTTCTTGTCTTTTTTTCTTTCTCCTTCTTTCTTTCTTTCCTTCTTCATTTTTAAATCAGTTTTCTACATTTTTTCATTCACCTCTCTTTCTTTCTTCTTTCTTTCTTTCTTTCTTTCTATCTTCTTTCTTTATCTATATATATCATCCATTCTTCTTTCTTTCTTTCTTTCTTCTTTCTTTTTTCTTTATCTATAATATATCATTTCTTTCTTTCTTCTTTCTTTCTTCCTTCTTTTCTTCTTTCCATTCTTGTCTTAAATCAGTTCTACATTTTTTCAATTCACCTCTCTTTCTTTTCTTTCTTTCTTCTTTCTTTCTTCTTCTATCTTTCTTCTTTCTTTCTGTCTTTATCTATAATATCAATCCATCTTCTTTCTTTCTTTCTTTCTTTTTTCTTTCTTTCTTTCTTTCTACAGATATTTTCCATTCTTTGTTTGTTTCTTCATCCTAAGTCTAATGTATACAACAATCTTGTTTTCTTTATTTCTTTCTTTTCTTCTTTCTTTCTTTCTTTCTTCTTCCTTGTTTTCTAAGAACCTTAAATGTCTACAAACAATTTTGTCCACTATTTCCATTTTTGTCTTCCATCTTTTTTCCTAATTTTTTCCTCACAATTGACCTCAAGGTTTTAACAGTTGCAATTTACAATGTATATGACGGCATTGATGGGCACGACATTTTAGAGATAGCCAGTCACTATTCTGAAAGTTGTTCCAGCCTCTTAGTGACCTTTAGACTAGACAGAGATTAATGAAGAAGTCAAAAAGAAAATATATTTAAAAAAATAAAAAGGAATACACAACAATACAAACGTCGACACTTCATGAATATTCATAGGCAGTGACTTTTTAGACAGCCCCAGCCACAGATGATCACCAATGAATTTAACAAAAAAATCTAGACGCGGGCATGCAAAAAAAAAAAAAAGAGAAAATTTTGTAGCCATGAAAAATTAGTCAATGGCGGACGTGAATGATAAAGCAAGCAAGTATTATCTGAAAAAAAAAGAAGTTTTTATTTTTGCTTAGACTTTTCTTTCTTTCTTTTTTTTCTTTCGTAAAAACAGTTCTAAATTTTTCACCCGCCTTTCCCTCTTTCTTTCTTTCTTTGCTTTCTTTCTTTCTTTCTTTTTTTTTTCTAAATAAGTTTCTATATGTTGCATTGTTTTTTTCTTTCTTTCTTTCTTTCTTTCTTTCTTTTTTTTTTCTTAAAATAAATTTCATACTGTTTCATTGCTTTTTCTTTCTTTTGCTTCTTTCTTTCTTTCGTTTCTTTAATAAAATCAATTTTCTATATTTTTCCGTTCCCATTTGTACTTCTTACTCTCCAATCTTTCTTTATTTATTTCTTCCTTTCTTTCTTTTTTAAAATCACATTTTCAACATTCCTCTTTCTTTCTTTCTTTCTTTCTTTCTTTCTTTCTTGGAAACAATTTTCTAACTTTTCTCCTCCCTTTCTTCTTCTTTCATAAATATCAATTTCTGCATTTTTTTATCCCGCTTTCTTTCTTGCTTTCTTTCTTTCTTTCCTTTTTTCTTTCTTTCCCTAAAAGATGTGGAGCAGTGATAATATATAAAGGCACGCAAGTATTATAGTGAAAAAAAGTTTTTTTAGTCTTTTCATTCTTTCCTTCTTTTTCGGCCTTCCTTTTTCTTAATTCAATTCCTTTATTCATTCCCCTTTCTTCCTTTCTTTCTTTCTTTCTTTCTTTCCTTCTTGTCGTCCTTTTTTTCTTAAACTCAATTTCCTTCATTTTTCAATTCCACTTTTTTCTTTCTTTCTTCCTTTCTTTCTTTCTTTCTTTCCTCTGTCTTTTTTTCCCCTTAAACTCAATTCCTGTCTTTTTCAATTCCACTTTTTCTTTCTTTCTCCTTTCTTTTCTTTCTTTCTTTCTTTCTTCTTCTTTCTTTCTGTCTTTTTTTCTTACTCAATTCCTTCATTTTCAATTCCATCTTTCTTTCTTTCTTTCTTTCTTCTTTCTTTCTTCTGTCTTTTTTTCTGTTCTTTTTTTCTTAAACTCAATTCCTTCATTTTTCAATTCACTTTTCTTTCTTTCTTTCTTTCTTTCTTCTTTCTTTCTTTCTTAAACTCAATTCCTTCATTTTCAATTCAACTTTTTTCTTTTTTCTTTATTTCTTTCTTTCTTTCTTCTCTTTCTTCTTCTTTCTGTTTTTCTTAAACTCAATTCCCTCTTCCATTTTTTTAAATTTCCACTTCTTTCTTCTTTCTTTCTTCTTTCTTTCTTTCTTTCTTTCTTTCTTTCTTCTTCTTTTATGTCTTTTTTCTTAAACTCTAATTCCCTTCATTTTCAAATTCCACTTTCTTTCTTTCTTTCTTTCTTTCTTTCTTTCTTTCCTTTCTTTCTTCTGTCTTTTTTTCTTAACTCAAATCCTTATTTTCAATTCACTTCTTCTTTCTTTCTTTCTTCTCTTTCTTTCTGATTTTTCTAAACTCAAGTCCTTCATTTTCAATTCCCATTTCTTCTTTCTTCCATTCTTCCTTCTTAAAAAGATATGGTAACATCGTTGAAAAAATGATAAAAGCAAAACAAGTATTATCTGAAAAAAGAAGTTTCATTCTTGTTTGTTGTTGTTGTTGTTAATACAAAAGAAGAAATCAATAATTAAGTATAGAAAAATAATTAGAAATAGAAAAGACCTCCCACCTCCACCTCCACCCTCACTTCAATTAAGGGAGAATTTGAAAGTGAGTGTTGAAACCGATACAACAGAATTAAAATGGTGATGCAAATCAATGGAAGGTGGGAAGAAAGAGAGACTGAGAAGGAGAGGAGGGTAAAAATAAGAAAGATGCAAATCAAGTGAACGCAGAGAGAGGAGAGAGTGAGAGAGGAGAGAGAGAGAGAGAGAGAGAGAGAGGAGAGAGAGAGAGGAGAGAGTAGA
>CM042148.1:99857669-99865169 GCA_023376005.1 Doryteuthis pealeii
AAGAAGAAGTATGCTCTCGCTGTTCTCGCTCGATGCGACGTTACATGGGGTATATCAACGCACTTTCAATGGTAGCGGGGTTGGATTTCTTTCCCCCCCCAATTTCGCCCCTTTTAAGGGGGCCCCGGTCCGCACCTTTCCCTGAGGGGGGAAAAAAAAAACAAAAGGTTTTTAAACAAAAATGGGAAAACAAATCTTTACTCCCCTTTCAATGTTGCATTAAAAATTCTCCCCAAGATAAATCACGGGACCTTTAAAACAAATAATTTTTCTAAAAACAACTAGCAAAATATATGCAACTCTCCCTGGTGCAAGTATTTTAAGTTTTAATGTAATAAGATATTATATCAAATAAAGACTAATTAAGGCTAATGAAATTAAATAACAATGCAGATAAGAAATATTTTAAACAGAGGGGGGTATACTCGAAAAAACTTACTCTTCCATCACTTCCGTTGTTCATTGCTAAATTTTCCTGATTTAACTATCTAGTTAAAATAAGAAGTAAAGAATAATATTACAGTTATTTCTTCTTGTTAATGGATTTCTTTTAAAATCTATCACCGAGATTTTTGCTCGTATTCATTAAGATGAAACCAAACAACTAAAAATCAATAATACTAAGCACATATTTATTAAAATCAAATTTTTTATATTAATATGCAAATTAGCCTTCCCGTTTACACTGTAAACCGCCATTTTGTTGTATATATAAATAAAATTGCATGTTTTTAACAGTATTAATTAAGTTTACTAATAATTTAGGTTTAAATAAAAAATAAATTATGTAGAATATGACGTAAATAACTAACGGAATTATGACTTGAGTAGAGATATAGTTTCGGTTACAGACATAAAAGCACACTATCTCCATTATAATAATAAGATGTGTTCAAGAAAATGAGTTTTAAAAAATTGAATACCTATCAAGAATGAATTAAATAAAAGTAAAAGACCTAAGAATTGACATGCCTTAAAATCCAACCAACCAACCAATCATAAATATCAAATTACAATACTCATTTTTATGTATGGATGTTCAAAAGTTAAACTAAGAGATTATTTCTGTTAAGAATTAATCCCTTAGTTTAACTGTTGAACATCCATACATAAAAATGAGTATTGTAATTTGATATTTATGATTTGTTGGTTGGTTGGTTGGTTTTCTCTGATCGCATTGTCGAGAAACTATCAGTGACCAGGCACTGTTGACTCTATGGCCACTCTACCTTAAATAGTAAATCAATTCTCTATCAATGATATTGAACTCTGTTTACTTTTAAATATACCGCCTATATTACCTTTAATATATATATATATATATATATATATATGGGAGAATATGTGCTTAATTTAAGTCGTACCTAATTTTGAAGGTTAATTAATTAATAATTAATTAATTAGGCGGGCATACCTATTTAAATGGAAGGCTAAATGAATCGAGAAAAATCTTTTTAGCCTTACATTTAAATAGGTATGCCCACCTAATTAATTAATTATCAATTAATTAACTTTCAAAATTAGGTACGACTTCAATTAAGCACATATTCTCCCAAAATTGTCGACTAAAAAAAAAGCCACATCATAAACACACCGCTTGTGTATTTACTTCTCATATTATATATATATATATATATTATATATATATATATATATATATATATATGAGTAAAAGTTGAGAAAAACAGTGAAGAACAAAACACAGACAATTAAATTCAATTAATATTTCATCTCTGTGGATTTAAGCTTTTATACAGATGTTTTCATTGTTTTAAAACAGACTGCTATATATATATATATATATATATATATATATATATATATATATATAATATATATATACGAGAGTGTGCTAATGTTCTATAATAACACATTAAGACAAACAAAGGATTAATAATTAAAAAAATACACGAAACGTAAAATCACAGAAACTTAGAAAGCCATAGAACATGAAAATTCCTGAACACCTAAAACTAACATAACCTCATCTTAGAGAGACGAAACCAACATACTGTCGCCTATAACCTTTCACGAGACAAACTCATCATTACTCACTAAATGATCCACTTAACTTAAATCCTTTGATCATCTTATTCCACCACCATAACTTCCCCCCTCGGTACTCCATCTTTTCATCGTGTATATATATATATATTATATATTATATATATATATATATATATATTGAAAATGTGGAATGAAAACATCACACAATGATGTTAAAGAAGAAAACAATTTATAATATAATCATAGCTGATACTGATCAATATTTCGATTTTACAAAAATCATCATCAGAGCTCATTCACTCCGTAGTTGTTTGGGTCGAAGAGAAATGTCCTGTTTTCTTCTTTAACAGCATTGTGTGATGTTTTCATTCCACTTTTCATACTCATGTTGTCGGATTCATTTCCTTTCTTTTAACTTATATATATATATATATATATATATATATATATATATATATATATATATATAATTCCGGTAATGATCGAGAGCGTTCTGTGCCTCGTGATTAATATTAATTTTATTTCGTCTTTCCGTTTACAATGTTGCTTTGATAAAGACCTCTTCCTATGGTCGCAACAGATTTCTGTCAGCAAAACTTTTAATATCTTGTTTTTTCTACAAACTTTCTACACACACACACACACACACACACACACACACACATATATATATATATATATATATATTATATATATATATATATATATATATATATATATATATATATATATATATATTATAATTATTATCATTACAATACATTTAAGGTGCCATTGTTACCATTAGATTCCTGGCAGCATGTTAGCGACCCTTCATCAGGACAACGCACCTGTTTAAGGAATAGTGTGAATGCCCCTTCATTTATACATGCACATATCTTCTGTTTGTAGTGAGCGGGCTCTTACACACGTAATCGAGCACTTTATTTTCAATTCTACAATACTAATAAAGGACTATATATATATATATATATATATATATATATATTATATATATAGGTATACATAAAAACAAATTTTTTTGTGATGAAACAAAGAAAATACAGTGCTCAATCACAAATTATTTATTTAATATTTATTTAATTTGCTGAGTTTTTATAGATCAATGTTCATTATAAACAGCTACCCAGGTTTATGCCAAGGGGCAATCATCAGGTACTTGAGTTAGATCCCATGGTGTTTGTTGAAGATCTTCAACAAACACCATGGGATCTAACTCAACGACCTGATGATTGCCCCTTGGCATGAAACCTGGGTAGCTGTTTATAATTAACATTGATCTATAAAAACTCATCAAATTATATATATATATATATATATATATATATATAGCAGTCGATTTTAAAACAATAAAAAATTCAGATGAAGCTTCTTATATCCACAGGGGCGAAATATTAATTGAATGTAAATGTCTGTGTTTTGTTATTCACAGTTTTCCTCAATTTTCCTCACATTTTATCGGATTTTTTCCTAATCTGTTATTTCCACACACAAATATATGTATATATATATATATATATATATATATATATAAAGATATTTGCTCTACTTAGGTATTGAGCACTTTTTACTTATTAGCTATTCTCCTAGCGGTTATATGAATATATATATATCTTATATACATATATATACATATAAATTGTCCTTTTCTTTTGGCCAAATACTGTACCAATAGATTATTTTTTGTTAGTACGACTATCTTGGTCTTTTCTTTTTTTCAAAAATGTTTTTCTCCCCGGTTGATGTTTGGTAGTATATTTTTACAATCAAACTATTTGCTGGGTTTTTTCTCACCGCAAGGATTTACCAACACGCTTGGTATATTAAATTATATATATATATATATATATATATATATATATATATATATATATATAATATATATATATATATATGTACGAGAGCGTGCTAATGTTCTATAATAACAATAATTCTTTTTGATACTTATTTTTGATATTGTATTTTTCATATATATAAATATATGTATGTGTGCGTATGCATGTGTCTGTTCCTATATGTATATATACATATTATTATTATTATTATTATTGTTATTATTATTATTATTATTATTATTGTTATTATTATTATTATTATTGTCCATCTGAAATAAACAACTGCTTGAAACCAGCTGCCGAGAAAGTAAGTGGGTTTCCTGGAAGAATGAAGGAGGAACACAAAATAAAGAGCAAAAAAAAAAAAAAAAAAAAAAGAGGAAACTCTAAAAGGAGATTTATCTTTTTAACTGTATAAACTTACTTATATACTTATTTATATGATGTCAGGGCGGGGAAGATCACAGATGAAATAATAGCTGGGGCTGGGGTGGGTGGGCAGAAGCTGGACATAAGTAGCCCTCGTTTCTGGAGAGAAAAAAAAGTGGCAATGACCAGGAGGAGGTCCGGTGGTGGTCAACATCGGAAGTACGTGAGAGGCAGACCACCTGGTAAGTGAGAAGGAGGGGGCAAGTGGGGAGGTGCTGTGGGGACGATCAGAAGCAGGAGGAGACGGCGGGAATGACGTTCTTAGAAGCGGTCGGACGGAAGAGTGGCGCCCAGCTAGAGCGTGGAGTGGCCTGCAGTGCTTGACTGGTTAGGCAGTGTGGCGTGTTGTAGGGTGTTGGAGTTGCCGGACTGGGGTTCAGATCATTAGACAGGTGAGTACTTTGCTAAGTTCGCATTTGGCACGATCTCCGGCAATAATAGCCATCACACGTCCGGCTGGTATTCACTGAGAATATAAAAAGAGGCAAAAAAGTTTCTATTCACCTTATTATAACCACATTTCCACAGTCTTTTTTTTCTTCTTTTCTTCTCTCCCGTGTTTCTCCTTTTTAATGATTTTTATACTTTTTCCTCTTTAGTACGTCAGTCAAGGTAAATGCGCTTATGGATAAATTAATACTAGTTTTTACTGGCATGAATTCCTATAATGCCCTTCTATCTATCCATCTCAGTCTGTTCATATATATATATATATATATATATATATATATATATATATATATATATATATATATATATTAAAAATTCTGCGTTTTTCTCCAACGAATTTTTTTCATTCAAAATAAAATTTAACTCTGATGAAGGTCGAATTTTCTGTGTACGGAATATTTTTACATTTTTCTATTATTATTATTTCATTTCATTTGGGTTTTTTCTGATGATAATAATATTTTGAATCGTGTACACAAAGATAAACTGACCGAAACATATGTGTAAGTGATATTGATTAAATTCATCTTTTATTATCCATTCTGTACTTTCTTTTCTCTATTCATTCTTCCTCATATATATATATATATATATATATATATATATATATATATATATATATATTCATTGTTGGGGTACCAAGTTACTTGTTACAAGGTGATTCTATGCTGGTCCTATTCTCTACCAGTCCTTTGCTCCAGAGTTCAGGTTCCGTATGAGAGCACAATGTTTAATTATTATAAAACAGAGCAAATTTATTTGTGAATAAAAAGGCCTTATGGGTATCGTGATTATGGACCATTTCCACTCGTGGGTATCTGGGGACCACCGAGCTTCGTCAGACCACGTTTTTGTTTCATTCAGACTGGCAAATGGTCAAATTCAGTTTACATTTATAGATCCCCCCCCCTCCCAGGGCGATATTTGTGTATTTTTTCTTTCAAGCGTCTTTTTGATTAGTGGAAATTTTTTCCATTAAAGTGGTTGTGTTTATGAATAGTGTTAATGCCTAGTGTTAATTCTTTAATGGTGTTTAAGGCCTTTTTTATTCACAAATATATATATATATGTGTGTGTGTGTGTGTGTATATATGTGAGTGTGTGTGTGTGTGTGAAGAGAAAAATGGAAGTGAATCCGACGGTATGTAATATAGTGAAAAATTTGAAAAAACACAGGTTCAATAAAATGAGGGATATTTATTGAGCCAACGCTGCAGTGTTTCAATCTGTTTAAGAGATCTTCTTCAGGGCTTTTATCTCTGGCGTTCATAATTTCAAACAATTCTAAGAGCGCTAATTCTTCATTCAAACATTTTTAAATAGTCTGATCAACAAAAGACTCTCACAGTCTCCTTATTATCTGAGATAAATTTTATTTTTTCTTAAATCAACAAAAGCCCAGAAGAAGATCTATTAAACAGATTGAAACACTGCAGCGCTGGCTGAATAAATCACGCATTTTATTGAACCTGTGTTTTTTCAAATATTTCACTATATATATATATATATATATATATATATATATAAAGTCGTCGGGGCGGCCTAATGTCGGTATCAGCCAATCAGCGAGGGAGTCTATCCCTTTTTCACTAGCGCTAGACCAAGGAGATTGTTTTTGCATCTGAGGTGGAGCGCCACACCTACCATCAGCTCCTTACTTTACCGCACAGATCACTGTGCTACTCATAACGCTGAGTTGGCGAGGACCGGTATCGAACTAGGAACCTTGTGATTTCTAGCCGAACGCTCTACCGACTGAGCTAACCGGCCCATTACGCACACACATACACACATATATATGATATTACAGTGTGTATTGAAATAACCTACTCGAGTTTCACCATAAGGATCTTTAGGGTTAATTCCAATGAATTAATCAAGATATTGATTAATTTCAGCTAATTGTGGAAGTTGATATTGCAATTATAACTGTTGAAAACAGTTTTGCAGTGAAGTTGAACGCTATTGCGTCATTTCAAAAGTTGAATGTCAAACGCGATGTTGTTGAATCCAGAACGTGAATGTTAACGTGAAATATTAGACACAAATGCTGTTAAATTCTGAACCTGATTGTTGACGTGAAAAACAGTCTTCTTTTTAAAATATCAAGTAATATCCGTGTTTGACATTTGCGTTAAAAGAAATCTGTTTACATATGACTTCTAGACAGTCTTTGTGGTATTTTGTTTGGTATATATATATATATATATATATATATATATATATATATATATATGGTGTTGTTTGGGAATCTCCGTATGCTTCTAGTAAGTATATATATTTAAGATATATTTATGTATCTGTATCCGTTTTTTGGAAGTACACAAATCAGGTTTGGGCATTAGTGTGAAGCATTAATGTGCTATATTATAATAATGTAATTATTATAATATATTCATCTGAGAATAAATATCAGAAAAGTCGGTTGCTTTTGTTTTTGCTGTTTTTTTTAGTTTCTTTTATTTAGTAGTAGGGGTGAATTTTCGGGATTGAAATGATCTCCTTTCTTCAAGACTCTGAGGACAGTAGTGATTTTCTGGCTGCTGGATGCTCTTTATGATGAGGAGATGCCGGATGTTGATTGGTTAGTTGGTGATTAATGAGTTTGTACTGTGTGTGTAAAAGATGAATATATTATGATAACTACATTATTATAATATAGCACATTAATGCTTCACACTAATGCCCAAACCTGATTCGTGAAATTCGAAAAAACGGATACAGATACATATATATATATATATATATATATATATATATATATATATATAATATATAT
>CM042148.1:99875169-99877669 GCA_023376005.1 Doryteuthis pealeii
GAAGAAGAAGAAGAAGAAGGGAAATGGTGAAGAAGAAAAAGAAAAAGAAGAAAAAGAAGAAATGAAAATGAGAAGAAGAAGAAGAAGAAGAAGAAGAAGAAGAAGAAGGAAGAAAGAAGAAGAAGAAGAAGAAGAAGAAGAAGAAGAAGAAGAAGAAGAAGAAAAGAAGAAGAAGAAGAAGAAGAAGAAGAAGTGGTGAAGTAGAAGAGAAGAAAAAATTAGAAGAAATGAAATGATGAGAAGAAGAAGAAGAAGAAGAAGAAGAAGAAGAAGAAGAGAAGAAAGAAGAAGAAGAAGAAGAAGAAAGAAAAAGAAGAATGAAAATGATGAGAAGAAGAAGAAGAAGAAGAAGAAGAAGAAGAAGAAGAAGAAGAAGAAGATAACACAAAATCATGACTGAATTGGATTGGTTCATTAAAACGAACAGAAACGAAAGCAAAATTGTCTCCTCTTTTTATTTATTAATTTATTTGTTTATTTTATGTTTGTTTGTTTTTGTTTCTGTTGCACGATGCATGGGCGTCCTTGCGTGCGAAAGGCGAAGGGCAATAACGGAAAAGGGCGGGAAAAATGCAAAGCGGGGGAAAAAAAGGTCACGTGATTGCCGATAAATGATTCATCCGTGAATTGCCCGGTGGGGAGCCTATTCTTTTGATGTGTTTCATAGTCGTCCTCCCATCCCCCACCCCTATTTAACCCTTTACCCTAGCCGCGTCGACCTCGCAAACCTATCTTGCGAAATCGAAACCACTTTTCTCGGCACGCACTCGCAGGAATGGTCCCTGGGCAAAATCCGCAATATCGCAGGGGGAGATCTTCGAGAAATTATCCATACTGCTGTGTCACTCGACATTCGTCAAGGGAGATCTTTGAAAAGAAACAATATCGATTTATAAGTAACTGAAAAGTTCTTGGTAGAACTAAGAAAATGACGCACTGTTGTATCATATCAGTATTCAGTATAGTAGTACATTCGTTTAAAATTTTATAATTTAAAAAAAATGCTATTAATTTAACAAGATGAAATAAGTAATTTGTAAAAAACATCTCTTTCATTTATAGTTTTATAATTTTAAAGAGAATTGCTACTGAAATAAGTAAGTAAGTAAGTCCTGAGTTATAGAATCCTTTGGTAAGTGAATAAGTCCTGAACTATAGAATCCTTTGGTAAGTGAATATGTCCTAAGTTTTGGAATCCTACGTAGTGTCAAAAGGTCCAGTGATATGATCCGTCGTCCACGAAGATCCAAGTAGTAATGATTAGGTATGACCTGAACAGCCAGTATAAATAATAATATCAGCAGCAGAGTACTGCCAGTGATTGGCTAATAAGTTGGTCACGTGGTTATCGGCGAGTCTATAAGTAGAAGTGGTCATTTACCACACGCCTTATATACCAAAAGACTTTGGGCACCTCTCGTGGTGTAATGGTTAGCAAGCTAGATTAGCAGACCATTGTTAGTGAGTTCGATTCTCACTGGGTGCCCCATACTTCTGGCCTTGTGCCATATCTAAGCTAAGCTTAGTAAATAACTATATACCAAAAAACTTTGGGCACCTCACGTGCAGTAATGGTTAGCAAGATAGATTTGCAGACCATTGTTAGTGAGTTCGATTCTCACTGGGTACCCCATACTTCTGGCCTTGTGCCATATCTAAGCTAAGCTTAGTAAATAACTATATACCAAAAAACTCCAACAGAATATAACTAGAAAAAATGTTTCTAAAAAAATTATTAAGTTAATAATTAGTTAACAGTGAAAAGCAAAACCTGTCCTTTTGAATCAAGCAAACAGCCAGGGTGCTTATTGGTTACTTGATCCAATTAAACATTAATAATAATTTCAATAAGTGAAAAGAAATTTAGTGATTATATTTATATATTATGTGGACATAATTCTTTAATTAATAATTCTTTGGCAACAAATAGAAAGGAATTTTTAACATTTGTATGCTTTTATCTTTTACCTTTTGTAGATAAGTACTTCAGCTAGTATTATTTTATCTGTACTTTATGGGGTTTTTTTTATTTGATGTTTCTTTTGTATTATTCAGATTTTTCAAATGGCTGTCCTCATCTTTATTGTTATATATATATATATATATATATATATTATATATATATATATATATATATATAATTGAATCATATTACCACGACCAGACAACTCGGCAAACACCATTTGCGACATCCGGAGCACTGGACAGCTGTTTCGACCTCCTTTGGTCTCATCAGCAGTGCATACCACAATCTCCGCCACTAGAGATTGAACCAGCGGACCACAGCGTGAAGAGCGGGGACTCAACACACTGGGCCACCAGCCCATGCCACAAACGGAGAATGCCAAATCATCTAGTCAATGGTAACATTAATTCAAACTGCGCAGCCACCTAACATGTATTCCCGTGTATCCCATCGCAGGATCACAGAGGGCAAGGTCACCCCCAGGACATTGACTTGATGATTCCTCTATCAAATTTAATATATATATATATATAT
>CM042148.1:99882669-99890169 GCA_023376005.1 Doryteuthis pealeii
AAACCAAGCTCTCTTGGCATGTAGTGCATATTGGGGATTCTGTGCTCTCAAGTAAATGATGATGGGTGATGTAGGTGTGGCCTATGTGAAAGGTCTACACACTCTAACAGTATATGTTTCATGGTAAATCTCTCTTGGTAGGTAGTGCATATAGGGGATTCTGTGTCCTCTAGTAAATGAGGATGGATGATGTAGGTGTGGCCTATATGAAGGCGGGTCCGCACATAGTTTTAGCGAAGTTTGAGTGTTATATACTCATATATACCCTTCTGACATTCTTGGGTATATACGAGAGAGAGAAGACAGATAGACAGAGAGAGAGACAGAGAGACAGAGAGAGATATTAGAGTTGGGATTGTTATAATATATGCATCATGTAAAAATGGTGTCAACTTTTATGATATTCTTTATATTTTTATATTTTACAATAAAAATTAGTAATACTATGGATATTCAAACATCAGATTGTTTGGGAAGTGCTGGCTTAGGATGAATGCTTTACCTAAGTGGTTTCCATCAATCCGTCATATTAACATGGTTAAGATCGCCTAGAATACTCAGAAGTGTCCTAGAGAGTTGTGAAGAGTTGATATCACTCAGACTCCAGTGAAAAACCATCAGCTAATGCTGGTGTAAAAAAAAACTCGCTACTACTACTACTACTACTACTAATAATAATAATAATAATAATAATAATAATAATAATAATAATTTAGAATAGTAAATGTAGACTTTGCGCTAACAGAGATGAGACTGTAAACCATATACTCTGCGAATGTAGCAAACTAGCACAACGAGAATATAAAACTAGACACGACTGTGTTGGGAAGGTGATCCACTGGTACTCTTCTTATTTTTGCTGACTCGTTGCTGCTAACTGCTTCTATTTCTCTTTTGAAAGGGTCCAAAAATTCAAGGTAATATCAATCCTTTGAAAGTCTCTCCCAACTGAACGAAATGCAATTCCTTTCCCAACTGAACACGCTACTCTCACAGTCTCTCAGCAGTCGTCAGATTTCACTTGCCGTTCAAACACTTTCTTCCTCCCTCGCCTGTCAGCGACAGTCCGTCTTTATTTCTGCTCGTTCATCTGCGCTCATGCAAATTCGGATATACTTTATTTGGGTCTCTACTAACAATACCTCAGCTACGAGGAGGTAGCGAGTTCGAGTATCCGTAGTCGCTCGCCACAGGCCAAACATATCCTGACGCGCTTTGTTTGTGTGGGTTGGGAATCCGCTTGTTCATAGGGCTGCCTTTCAGTCTCGTCACAATTTGGTCACCATTTTCTTTGGGCTGACTTCTATCTAGAGGAATCTGTTGAGTACTGATTTTTTGTTAGTTCTGTTTTGGCCTGATCTGGGCTTGACATTGCTTGTTTCTTAGTTTAATTAATTAAAACATGTGGTTTTACTACACACACACACACACACAAACACACACACAAAACACATACACACACACACATATATATATATATATATATATATATATATATATATATATATATATATATATACCAGCCCCTCCACCCGAGAACGATGTGACAAAAAGTCAATTTATCAAGCGGAGTCTAACATATTTGAATTCAGCATTTTCATTCTCCTAGACGGGTTGTCTGAACAAGGTCAAAGAGCAATGGCTTCCCTACTATTTACCCATAGCTGGAAGGAGAATAGTTGGATTCATCGCTTTTCCTAACAGCCTTGTCCAGGATTTGAACTTGGTTTGTCGTGTCCATTTCATACGACGGTAGCCATTATGTCACGCGCCTCCTAAGATTATCATCTCTCTTTATATATGTATATCTGTGTGTGAGTGTGTGAGAGAGAGAGAGAGAGAGAGAGAGAGAGAGAGAGAGAGAGAGAGAGTGTGTGTGTGTGTGTGTGTGTGTGTGTGTGTGTGTTGTGTGGTGTGTCTTTAGTGGTTGGTTTTGGAGGCTATGTGTAAAGTAAAATGAGGTAACTCTGTGGCTTGGATCCCTCCGTAGTGTCGTATGTTTGGCGATATTTTCTATATACATGTATATATATTCTACACACACACGCACACATATATATATATATATATATATATATATATTATATATATATATATACAAGGTGTGTTAAAAAGTATCGAGAATCTTTATACTTTTTGACACACCTTGTATTCTGAAAAGAAATAACGTTCCATTCATTCTTTCATTCTGCCTTAGTAAATACAGCCTTAAATTTGTTACTTTTTGACACACTTATATTCTGATAAAAATGAAACTTTTTTTTTCAGAATGCAAGTTGTGCCTAAAAGTACAAAAAGTCTCGATACTCTTTTGACGCACCTTATATATATATATATATATATATATATATATATATATATATATATGATTTTATACAGATTTTCATATCCTATCATCTATAAAAACATCCATCATTTTCTTCACCCCAAGATACATCCTGATGAAGGTTTAAAGAAACTGAAATGTTTAAACATCGATAAATAAATTCATCCTATTTTCGGAACACTTGCTTTTTCAAATTTCTTAATATTGTCGGATTCAATTTCCATATTTACTCCCATATATATATATATATATATATATATATATATTAGGTGAATGTTAGTATTTGTATCCGTTTTAGGAGATACTTATACTAGGTTTGGGCTGAGGAGTGAAGCATTAACGTACTTATTATGCTAATATTGTTAGCGTAATATGGTAGTTGAGGAATACATATCTTAAGCCTCTAGTTTGTTTTGAGTTTCATTTATTTAACCGGGTAAATTTTCGGGACTACTACACCCCTTCGACTGACCGTGGCTCGTGGTGAGGTTCTTGTGCTTCACTCCTCAGCCCAAACTTAGTATAAGTATCTCCTAAAACATTCACCTCAAATATATATACCCACCAGAAGCATACGGAGACGTAAAATCCACACACACACACACATATATATATATATATATATATATATATTCTTTGTTTTATTTTTGTTTGGTTTTCGTTTTATTTTTTATTTTTATTTTTTTTTTGTTTTTCGTTTTTTATTTTATAGGGATTTAATTGTAAATTCACCGTTCTGGCATGTAGCTAAACCTCGCTTTGTTTACAAATTACTTATTTATTATATATATACTCCCACTTTGGTCGAGTACTTTAAACAGGGATTTAATTGTAAATTCACCGTTCTGGCGTGTAGCTAAACCTCGCTTTGTTTACAAATTACTTATTTATTATATATATACATATTCTTTGTTTTATTTTTGTTTGGTTTTCGTTTTATTTTTGATGTCCTCATTGGGGTTTTTACCCTTTTATTTATTATTTATTTATTTATTCTGTTTGATTTTGTTTTATTTAATTTTTTGATCGTATTTTATTTTATTTCAAAATTCGTCACAACCACCATATTCAACAAAGGAACAGGACCTCTTCCATTCTCGTTCTTTGTGTCACCTTTTACCTCTATTTCGCAGACAGCCTCTTGTATACGACCAATTGTTGTTGGGCTTTTTTTTCTTTCTATTTTCTTTATTCTTCTATTTATTCATATCAGACGAATATGCAACCAGGCAACTCCTGCACTCAATATCCCATTACTGTTTTCTGTGCAATTGTTATTTGTGTTTGCACTCTGGTCGTGATTACAAGTGCATTTTTGAATATGCACCGAGGAAAAGGAAAAAAGAACAAAAAGAAAAGAAAGAAGAAAAAAGAATGGGTGGCCAAGTTCCAAATATGTGAGTTGATATTTACAAAGCTTAAATTAGTTTAGCGCGTGGACACAATTGGGGGCGGGGTGCCTCCCAGTGCGGGGAGAAATCACAATAAAAACTAATGGTTTACAGAAAAAAGCTTTTTGTGTAAATTTCTCCACGGTGGGGTGGGAATTTATATTTCTTCGCTCATTCTTTGGAAACGCAGAAAAAGGACACATCATAACGAGATTTATGTTAGAGCAATACCATTAAGATAAAAAAAATGTATTTCCCTGAATTTTTGAGATGAAGATTGAACATTTGTAATATTTGGATTCTTCGGATTATTGTTCTTATCTCTATTGTTTATCTCTACAACAATTCGGCCAATGAGCCCACTGGCTTCTTTGGGCATTTCTTCTCGGACTCAGGCGCCTTCTTAAAGACGGGAAAATTCTTTTCGAACTCGGGAAACTTCTTTTCATAATCGGGAGCCTTCACGGAACTCTAGACCAAACCCTTTATTCAACCCACGGGGAAGACTGTTTTCATTCCGCTAACCATGACTGGTTACAAGTGATAGGCTGTGTTAATTATTATTGTATGTTATTGTCGCCCTTGATCAGGATTGAATCTGCAGCCTAGATATAACTATCACTTAGAATGTTTTAACTCAACGCCTATATCCACTACGCTATGTCTCCAATTTGTGTCCACCACATAGAGTACCCAATCGCGTCTGATTTCTGTGTATATCTCCCCTGTATAGCTGAACGTGAGCGTATTTATGTAAACAAGCGGGACCCGTGGAATTTCCCCGAAATGAACCAAATATCAAGAGGAGCTATTTAATCAGAAACGATGATTTGAAATTTCATTACATATAAATCCTACTGTTGTCTAGTATCATCTGCATTATTCGGACTATTGTTCTCGTCTTCATTGTTATCTATACAATGTTTTGGCCGATATGCCCTCCGGTCTTCTTCAGGTATTTCTTGTCGAACTGGGGAATCTTCTCGAAATCGGGAACCATCATAGAACTTTGAACCTAACCCTTTATTCAGTCCATGGGTGTATCCTGTTCTCATTCCACTAACCATACCGTTTTCTCTAGAATAACGATAAATTTAACCAACCTACCGCTTGGAATAAAATAATCCAGGATGGGTTGACATGGCGTTAAATCAGTCAATCAATCAATCACTTTAACTCTGGGTGGTCATGATCTGCTATCTATATCTTTTTCTTTGGTTATTTTGCTGTCTTGGGATTCAGTCTTGTTGTGTCCGTTATTTACTTTTTGATTGACGAACACAATCCTATGTTGTTTTTCTTTAGAGCTCATATCTTATTTTATAAGCCTAAGTCAGCCAAGCACACGTGGAAAATTTGGTCTCAAACGGTAGAGACGCCATCCTATCTCCGCCCACTTCAGCGCCCAGACTGAAACTGGTTTTCATAAACTAAGTTTCTCAGGTTGGCTCCGTGAGAGCCGGAGTTAATTACAGGTTAGTATCTTTCGATAAACATGTTTCTATAAATCCGTCATTTTAATGTTTACTACACTACTGTACATAATTGATAGGCAACCTATCAATTATGTTTCAGATTAGATTTTTGTTGTTGCTGGATTAGTTGGTTTTAAGCCATGCCAACACAATGAACAGAAGGCGACACAAGTCAATTTGTTAAGCGGAGTACAGCTGCTTTCAATTAAGAAATGTCCTTCTCCTATACTGGTTTGCTGTATAGTCCTTTCTTCATTTTTTACTGTCTTATATATATATATATATATATATATATACCTGAAAACAAATCAGGAGCCGCAGTCCCTAAGGTGGTGTGATGCTGAAATCCAGTGCTACCCATCAACTCCTGCGACACTACCGTTGCCAAACTGCATTGGTTCCTTACCTTTCCTTTGGATCACAGTGGCAGTGTGGAGAGGGGTGATTTGCTGCATGGGTAACAGCTCATCTTGCATATGAACCCGGTCAGACTATGTAGTTAAAAAAAAAACATTTTGACTCTACTGCTTCGTCTCTCGTAGACGGAAAGCTGCCAACAAAAAAGTACTTAGCTTCTACTTGTGCTTCTTCTCTGCTGGCTAGACATGTCTGTTATCGCTTCTATGTTCGGCGGATTCCCTGTCTGTTTGTTCTTCTAGTTATCGCCCTTGGAACTTTGGGCGTCTTCCGGTACCTTTTGTTTTGAACGCAAAATTTTGATATTTTCCGACGTCTTTATTTAACGCAAGGGCTGGTTTAGCTCAGTCGATAGAGCGTCCGACAAGGAGCCACATGGTTGCGGGTTCGATAGCGGCCCTCACCAACTCAGCGTATGAGTAACACAGGGATCTGTGCGGTAAAGTGAGGAGCTGCAGACAGGTGTGATGCTCCACCTCAGACACCAAAAAAAAAACAATTTCCTTGGACTAGCGCTGGTGAAAAGAGGATAGACTCTCTCGATATCTGGCTGATACCGATTTTAGGCCACCCGACGACTTTGCTATTTTTTTACTTACTTATTTAATCTAAGTCAGTCCTAATGGGCGGAAGAAATGGCCATCGTGGAGACACGTCAGTCTCCACCAAAAGCTAAGCTAGAACTCCCAATTCAAGTTCACGTCCCGCTTCCATCGATCGAAGTGACCAGCCAAAAAACCACCATAACCTCAGCGTTAGTCCGTTTTTAATTTATACTCTACTCTGTAACAGGTTGACTTATCAAGTTTAAAGAACCCTGTTGACTTTTCTATATATAAGGTGTGTGCTAGACGCCCGCTCCTACTTATAGACTCGGCGAGAATCATGTGATCAAACTCTTAGCCAATTACTGGCAGTACTCTGCTGCTGATACAATACTTAAACTGACCGTACTGGCCATAACTACGTTGACACTCTTGGACGACGGACATAGGATTAAATCACTGGACCTTTACCAATACGCAGGATAGGACTTATTCGCTTACCAAATGATTCCATAACTTACTTACTTTAAGCCCTTTTCAACTGGCCAAGGATGGCATTTAAAAACTTTACAAAACCATTCTATCCTACTAATCACTCATAGATAGAGGGTGGTTTGGTTTCTTTGCTTAATGGCATATAAACCTTTGTGGGTTATTTAATGTAGAACATTTAATATAGAACAACTGTAGTGATAGTATTTAGCCTATAGCTGTGTGATTAGGGGGTTAATACCTTTTTGAATGGTATTAATCCGAAAGTGAAAGTAATAGCGTGACTGGAATTCGAAATCGCTAACTACAATGTCGCCGTCCAGTACATTAGCCACTACGGCAACAGGGCTGGTTTTTCCTTGGTATAAATACTTTTTTAAAAATATCCCCTATTTATTCGAAAACACTGTCATTATCATCAGGAATTGTTTTTCAAGCCAAATTTATTCAATTCGACACACGAAAAAAAATTGAGGAAAAAATTCAAACCTCGTTTGAAACGTTAACAAAACTAAAAAGAAAACAAGAAAAATAGATTTTTAGTTTGGGTTAAAAACATATACTGACGTTACATACCTGATATTTCTTTTTCTAAATCAGTCCATATGGAATGTCAACATATATATATATATATATATATATATATATATATATATAAACAATATATATAAATATATACTCACTCACATATATATATATATATATATATATATATATATATATATATATATATATATATACAAAACACAAACACACACATACACACACATATATATATATGTATAGATATATATTGTTTTTCACGTTTGCGCATGCGCGGTGTAGTTTGTTGGCCAAGGTGCATGCGTGCTTGC
>CM042148.1:99892669-99910169 GCA_023376005.1 Doryteuthis pealeii
AAATAAGAAGACATTTTCTATAATTAGCATTTAATTCCTATCTTGTTTGATAAATTATAATTCTCGGAGAAGGGAATAGATTGTTCGAATTCTTCTATCCATGTTCATAGAGGAGGGTAGTTAATTCGTGTTGTATAGCTGTATCTTTACATAAACGGTATATATAGTATGACCCATTATGTTATACCATTCTAATAATTTTCTTCTCTCTCTTGGCTTCTTCTGTATTTCTTCTTAATGTTGATCCTTGTCTTGAATTATATTTCTTCTTATTTCGTATAGCTTGGTCTGGGTTAGCTCTTCTATCTTCTTCTGAGCTATCTATCTTCTTATTCAGGATCTGCATGTGACATCCGGGTTGTCGTTTGGTTTTGGCAACTACTGAAGACTTTACTTTGGAAAAATAGAGAGAGGGGTGTGTGCGCGGAAGCAATAACGCTGATTAATTTCAATCGAACATCATCATGCCTGTCCTCCTCTCATTTTCATCCTCATCATATCGCGCAAGTAGCACGAATATCCATGACAATCTCTCGCCAACCTTCTCTATCATTCATTGTTCCCGGGAGGTCCTCTGCGCAGCAACCAGCATCCTCGCATAGTCGGTCAATGTAGGTCCTTGGTGGGTGGCCCACATTAGCATGACCATGTGTTGGCTTCCACAGGAGAAAGTCGCTTATTAGTTCGTCCTTGCTTCTCCAGAAGTGTCCTGCATGCCTAGCCGATTTCACTTGGATGGTTTGTGAGATGGAAATCCGATCTCACTGACAAGTTAAAGCGACAATTCTTCCAGGCTGTGGTTATATCAGTACTACTGTATGGCTGCACCATTTGAACCCAAACGAAGTGCCTTGAGAATAAGCTAGATGGGAGCTGCACAAGAATGCTGCGTGCAGTCTTGAACAAGTCGTGGAAACAGCAGCCCACAAGGAAGCAGCTGTATCGCCACCTAATCAATCAATCGCTGATGCTGAGGGGAGAAGTTGAATTCAGAATGTTTCCTTCTCCAAGACTGGTAAGCTTGAGAGTACAGTCTGCCTGATAACCCCGCTGTAGCTCGAATGAAGAATATATAAATTCATGCCTTCCATCGGAACATTAGTTGGCATTTAAACACGGACAGGCTTTAACATTAGTATATTTGATTGTACGATATACTGGATATATTTTGAGGGACCTCACATCAGGTGTGCAAATAAAACCGTTGAGAGGAAGGTCCCGAAATGGTGCACATTCACTCCTGATGATCCCAAAACAAAAACAAACATAACAAAACAACCATGGAGTTTAACTTCTTGATATTTTTTTTCTAATGGATCGAGGAGCATTCTACAGTCCGCTCGCTTTCTAGTTCAGTTGTACAATTAAGGAACATGAGTATTAATGTATAGATTATCAAGCCTCATCTCAAAAATTAAGAGAAATAATTTTGATTCAGAACCTAATTGTTAGTTAGATAGGCATTTTGGATTCAATATGACAACACATGAAGGAGAATAAAAACAGAAAGGTTCATTTTTTAGCTGAGGTGATGGCATTCATAAGAAATAAGACTTGGGCAGATATATAACACCAGATAATCAGGATTTACGTTTTTACATTTCTTCTTGGATGATTAGAACGGTCTCATTCTCCGAAATGGTGCACATTCTCGCTAGTTTTGCTAATGGATCGAGGAGCATTCAACAGTCCGCTTACTTTCTGGTGAGTTTTTTCATGACTCTTTTCCCTGCCCCATCCGGGGGTCCAGTGTGCTTCGGCCACTGGCCGGGTTAAAGTACAATTATTAGCGTCGATCCCAGGGGGCTTTCCCCCAGGCAATACCTGCCCCCTTGACTTAAAGGGACAGGCTGGGTTTATTGCCCAGCGCCTGAGGTGCCTCCTTGAGGGGTAATGCCGAAGGGATCGACGCAATTTTTGTTCTTTCCCACCCATGAGCTTCGGCTTGTGGGTGGACCCACGTTAAAACGAGGCCTTGTGCCCAGTCCATACAAGTGGGATATGCGACAAATACACACTTTCTGGTGAGTTTCGTTAATTATCAAGTAGCTTTCTTCTGTTACGTCACTGATATAACGTTACGTCACCAGCGTCTCATCATTAGCTCAAATAGTGAACGAGCACATTCGGTAGAGTGTTAGGCTGGGAACCGTAAGTTTCCTGGTTCGATACCGGCCCTCGCCAACTCAGCGTATGACTAGCACAGGGATATGTGTGGTAAAGTGAGGAGCTGATGGTAAGTGTGGCGCCCCGACTCACGCTACAATCATTCTTGGCCTAGTTCTAGTGAAAAGGAGAGATACTCCCTCGCTGCCTGGCTGATACTGACTTTAGGCCACCCCGGCGTCTTTACTTTACTTACTTACTTAATGATGATGATGATGATGATGATCCTCCTCCTACTACTACTCCTCCTCCTCCTCATCATCATCTCCATCATCATCATCATCATCATCATCATTTTTGGTGCAGTACAATTGATAATTATTAGCCACTTGTCCCTCATTCCTGTAAACGGCTTTCTACCCGGGGTAATTTACTTAGACGGAATAATAGAATACTCAGGAGCTGATGGTAGGTGTGGCGCTCCACCTCAGATGCTAAAAAACAATCTCCTTGGTCTAGCGCTATTGAAAAGGGGATAGACTCCCTCGCTGACTGGCTGATACCGACTTTAGGCCGCCCCGACGACTATATATACTATATATCTATATATACTAAATATATATATATATATATATATATAAAAGTAAAGTCGACGGGGCGGCCTAAAGTCGGTATCAGCCAGTCAGCGAGGGAGTCTATCCCCTTTTCAATAGCGCTAGACCAAGGAGATTGTTTTTAGCATCTGAGGTGGGGCGCCACACCTACCATCAGCTCCTTACTTTACCGCACAGATCCCTGTGCTACTCTTACGCTGAGTTGGCGGGGACCGGTATCGAACTAGGAATCTTATGGTTTCTAGCCGAACGCTCTACCGACTGAGCGGGTAGAAAGCCGTTTACAGGAATGAGGGACAAGTGGCCAATACTTATCAATTATACTGCACCAAAAACGATGATGATGATGATGATTAGGAGGAGGAGGAGTAGTAGGAGTAGTAGTAGGAGTAGTAGTAGGAGGATCATCATCATCATTACCATCATTAAGTATATAGTATATATTGATATATAGTATATATAGTATATAGTATATACATATACTATGTATATACTATATATAGTATATAGTATATACATATACTATGTATATACTATATACTATATATCAATATATACTATATACTTAATGATGGTAATGATGATGATGATCCTCCTACTCCTACTCCTACTCCTACTCCTCCTAATCATCATCATCATCATCGTTTTTGGTGCAGTACAATTGATAAGTATTGGCCACTTGTCCCTCATTCTTGTAAACGGCTTTCTACCCGGGGTAATTTAGTTAGACGGAATAATAGAAAGGACATGAAAAGCACTTTGAGTGCCGTATTTTCAAAGAATGGCAAATTGTTGGGGACGATTCACGATTGTGGATATATCCCCAGAGTCTGAGATCTATTATTGATCGCCAATGCAGATTTAATTTACTCGTCTCCAAGACATGAAAACCAATGAGTTTCTTTATAGGTGAATTGATGTAAAGTAATAGAGTAACTGTAGCAGATATGTAATGTATAATTCGTGTTATGTAATTTTAGCGTTTTATAAGTGATAGACTGCCAGGAAAAAAGATACTTTGTCCGCCATTTTGTCAACTGTATTCTTTTGCGCGGGAATATTCAGACAAATGATAACTGTCGCGTCGATGATTAAACAAGGTATAATAAGTATTTTTCATTGAGAATTTTATAAGAATTAAATGGCTGCGAGGAAATTAGACATTTATACAGTTTCTAAACTCAGTAGCCTTTCCTTATAATACGAGAGTTAAAGAGAATCACTTGCCAAATGGTTTAACCTGGAACTAGAAAGAAAAAATATATATATATATATATATATATATATATATATATATATATATATATATAGAGAGAGAGAGAGAGAGAGAGAGAGAGAGAGAGAGAGAGAGAGACGGACAGACAGACAGACAGACAGAGAAAGAAAAAATGAGAGAGAGAGGAATAAGAAAATTTCAAACGAATTCAACTAAAAGATGGTTTTCACCGAACAGATGGACGCGCCACTTCTAATACATTTCTTTGCCGGAATATTTGTGGCTTGTGAAACAATGTCAAAAAAACATTTTCTTGGCAAGTAATTTTCTTCTGACTATGATTTAATGTCCAAACATAAATAACCTAACAGAAATATTCCTTTTTGTCTTATCACTTTTTGTTCACACATATATATATATATATATATATATATATATATATATATATATATATATATATCAGATAAAAGGGAAGAAAAGGAGGCGACGAGGAGGCGTAGGAAGAGTGCACGTAGAGATGCGTGGGAGCACGAGGATGTGCACGTAGGCGAACATATCCACACTATTTTCAATATAACGCGTAGAGAAATACAAAGATTCAGAACACACACACACACACACACACACACACACATACACACACACACACACACACACACACACACATATATATATATATATATAATATTATATAAAGAAGAAGGTCCGCAAAATGTATTATGTTTTCAGAAACAATGTTTTATTCTTTTTATCTTACATACGCGACACGTGTTTCTGATCTGTTGTCTTCTTCAGGCATTGAGTTATTAATTTGGCAGAATATGTCCGATATTTTTTGCAATAGATCAGAAACACGTGTCGCGTATGTAAGATAAAAAGAATAAAACATTTTTTCTGAAAACATAATACATTTTGCGGACCTTCTTCTTTTTTATAAAATATTACATTTTTTCCCGTTGGAACCAGAACAACATTTTATACATATATATATATATATATATATATGAGTTGACATTCCCTGCATTTCTTAACAGGCGCGTTGAGTTGATGAAAAGTGACTAGCGTGCTGCTTGGAAACCAATGGTAAAAATTGCATCTCAAAAGGATTGTACACTAGCACTCCACAATGAGGCAGCTGTACGGCTACTTGGTCCTTATCTCACAAACCATCCGAGTGAGATGGACAAGACATTTTGGAAACTGCTGTGGAAGCAAGGAGCAACTCTTAAGCGACGTTCTCCTGTCAAAACATGGACATGCAAATGTGGGCCGCCCAGCAAGAACATACATTGACCAGCTCTGTGCGGATACTGGATTCTGCGCAGAGGACCTCCCTGGGACAATGAGTGATAGAAGATTGGCGAGAAGTTGTCATGGATATCTGTGCTAACTGCCCGACATGATGATGATGATGATGATGATGATGAACTAAATACAGCTGCTACCCCTGTAACCGAACAATTTATTTTCAATTCTCCAAAACTAAAAATGACAACTCACACACACACACACACACATATATATATATATATACTAAACTTATATTTTTTCAAATTGATACGCACGCGTTGTCCAGATGAACAAACTGAACAAGCGACCATTTAATAAAAAAAAATTTGATCGTCTGACGATTGCAATTATGAATGAAACTGCAGTTACAGAATATCAACTCCATAATATTTAATCTCTGATTTTATATATATATATATATATATATATATATATATATATATATATATATATATACTAGCAAATATATGCACCCTCCGGGTGCAAGTATTTAAATTTTAATGTAATGAAATATCGTATTAAATTAGAAAGTCTATTAAGAATGCAGATAAAAAGATTTGAAACAGAGTGGGGGTATAATAGAAAAATAGAAATGAAACTTACTCTTCCATCACTGCCGTCTTTCATTGCTGAATTTTACTTATTTAACTATTTAGTTAAATTAGAAAATAAAGAATAAAATTACACTTATTTTTTCTTGTTAATGGATTTCATTTTAGATTCATTGGAGAGATTTTTGCTTATATTCATTAAAATAAAACCAAACAGTTAGAAATCAATAATACTAAGCACATATTTAAGAAAATCACATTTTTAATATCAATATGCAAATTAGCCTTCCCATTCACACTGCAAACCGCTATTTTTGTATATATAAATACAATAGCATGTTATTAGTATGTAGATATGGACAACACTAATAAAAAGGTGAAGCAATTTTATTAATAATTGAGGTCTAAATATAAATAAAATCATGAAGAATGTGATGAAAATAATTATGTTAATTGTGACTCGATTAGTAATATAGTTTCGGTTACAGACAGAAAAACACACAATCTCCATTATAATAAGATATATATATATATATATATATATATATATATATAGAGAGAGAGAGAGAGAGAGAGAGAGAGATTAACTGAATTCTAATAGTGATGGTATACGAACAGACTTTTCAAATAAATTCCCATTATGGTAATAATAGCGTTAATCTGTAAGGCTCTCGGTTTTCCTTATGAGATGAAAATGGTGATTTCCTAACAATGCGTGGGGCGCCAAAATGTCTTCAGGCGACATCAATTGTCCTCTTTTTTTGAATGTCCGAAGGGAACTGAGTGTCTGCTGAACGGTGATCATTTCATTTCCCCTTGGATATTTGTAGCATGTCGGTATTAGTGTTAAGAGGTCACATGACTGGTTCGGTGTATGTGTGTGTGGGGGGGGGGAGACATTTGTAATTACATGACCGTCCGGACAACGAAAGAATGAGAGATAATCTCAAACACGGCTCTAGTTATACAAATCTAATCCAATCCAATATATAATCATTTACAGGTTTATACCCCGACAAGTAAAGTCATCGGAGAGTCTATCCCTTTTCACTAGCGCTAGTCCAAGGAGATTGTTTTTGCGTCTGAGTGGAGTGCTACACCTACCACCAGCTCCTTACTTTACCGCACAGATCCCTGTGCTACTCATACGCTGAGTTGGCGAGGGCCGGTATCGAACTAGGAACCTTGTAGTTTCTTGCTGAACTCTCTGCCGACTGAGCTAACCCGGATATACCCCTACATACATTGGTGTATATATATATATATATATATATATATATATATGTGTGTGTGTGTGTGTGTGTGTGTGTGTATGTGTGTCTGTGTCTGTGTCTGTGTGTTGAAAGGATTTTCCTCGTAACCCAAGGACGTCCATCGCTTCTATAAAGTCCTCAGCACGGCATCCAGTGTTCGTACATAGCTGTTGCATGTAAGTTTTGCTGGTTGGCCCACACTAGTGTGTCGCTTTCCAGTTTCTATTTTCTTCCATTCCGAACCGAACACCATACGCATTTTGGGGGTGAAGTGTATATAATCCACCGCTCAGTAATCTCGGAATAGTTAGGCGCAAACTGACAACATGGATGCACTAATGAATCGATCTCAGATCTCGACCCGGCCCAGCCTGACATTGTCGAGTGCGGAGGCTTCCAGTGCAATTTTATGGATGGGTTAATAATGTTTCGAGGCCATCTTCATTGGCATTGATGGATCTGGCTGTGGCACATATTGGCATTAGAAGGGTGCCACATGTAAACCGGGTATCTGCAATTGAGGAAGGGTGTCTCTCTTGACGATAACACGCTTTAATCAGCACTGGCATTATATCAGGGAGGTTGGGTGTGTTAGGATAACCGGGATTGGGGAGTGCCGGTTGATGGTGGCCGGCACGGTGATTGTAAGGCAAGTGGCGTCTTGGTGCGTGTTCCACGAACTGTTCCGTTATTCTTAATAATGATATTAACATATGGTGATTGTTATGCTGATGGTGATGGTGTTGGTTTTAGATATGACGAGTGATTAGGATATAAGAATGGGGAGTGATGTAACTGGATTTTAACTGGGTAGGTGTGGTGATATTCAGGGTGTAGGGCTGGATGGGGAGAGGTCGAAGAAATAATTAGTGTGTCTCTGGAAATAATGGCGTTGGTCGTGCTACTGGTGGTAATTACCGCGTTAACGTTGGTGATAATCTAAATTAATGAAAACTAGGTAACGGCTGATAGTGGTTATATTACTGGTAATCGCTTAATATAAGCTATCTAAAATATAATATTTTAAGAACCCTCATCCGTTACACGATGTAACAGAAATATTACCTATGTTATAAAGACTAGCAACAGAAAACACCCTCCGGGCGTCGTAAAAATTAATATTTGGAAGACATTGCCTGAGAGGTTGGAAGTTAAAAATTCAATGTCAGAGGGTTTGTATCATAAGTAAGACAAATCCTCATATTTCTGAAAGGAGTAAAAAAAAAAAAAAAACAATTTGAAATGAAAACTGAGCCCCGTCCCTCTGAAATAAAATGTTACATGCATGTAATAATCAAACAATTATTTTGAATATGTCCCACCTCAATTTTATACAAAATCTTAGGTATTTATTTATTTGTAAACTTTTTAGTTAACTTCTTGTTACTGTAAAAAAAAAGAAAAAAAAGGACGAGAGTAAAAAACAATTTCTAAAATTGCTTACACAAATTTAGGGGGTATATAGCATAAGAATATTGTGACGTAAGCTGTGACGTAGAGCTATGACGTAGTTTTTGTTACAGACAGAAATACAGACACTCTCCATTATTAATAGATATAGAACATTACCATTATTCCTTTCAAACTTTGTTTTGCTGCCCTGGGTAACGTTATGTAACATAAATATTGTCTATGTTCTAATGGTATAGAAAAAGGCCACTACTCTCTTTAAACGTTGCTTTTCTGCACTGAGTAACGTGATGTAACACAAATATTGTCTGTTCTAATAGTATAGAAAAAGGCCACTATTCACTTCAAACGCTGCTTTTCTGCACTGAGTAACGTGATGTAACACAAATATTGTCTATGTTCTAATAGTATAGAGAAAGGCCACTATTCACTTCAAACGCTGCTTTTCTGCACTGAGTAACGTGATGTAACACAGATATTGTCTATGTTCTAATAGTATAGAGAAAGGCCACTATTCACTTCAAACGCTGCTTTTCTGCACTGAGTAACGTGATGTAACACAAATATTGTCTATGTTCTAATAGTATAGAAAAAGGCCACTATTCACTTCAAACGCTGCTTTTCTGCACTGAGTAACGTGATGTAACACAAATATTGTCTATGTTCTAATAGTATAGAAAAAGGCCACTATTCACTTCAAACGCTGCTTTTCTGCACTGAGTAACGTGATGTAACACAAATATTGTCTATGTTCTAATAGTATAGAAAAAGGCCACTATTCACTTCAAACGCTGCTTTTCTGCACTGAGTAACGTGATGTAACACAAATATTCTCTATGTTCTAATAGTATAGAGAAAGGCCACTATTCACTTCAAACGCTGCTTTTCTGCACTGAGTAACGTGATGTAACACAGATATTGTCTATGTTCTAATAGTATAGAGAAAGGCCACTATTCACTTCAAACGCTGCTTTTCTGCACTGAGTAACGTGATGTAACACAAATATTGTCTATGTTCTAATAGTATAGTATTCACTTCAAACGCTGCTTTTCTGCACTGAGTAACGTGATGTAACACAAATATTGTCTATGTTCTAATAGTATAGAAAAAGGCCACTATTCACTTCAAACGCTGCTTTTCTGCACTGAGTAACGTGATGTAACACAAATATTGTCTATGTTCTAATAGTATAGAGAAAGGCCACTATTCACTTCAAACGCTGCTTTTCTGCACTGAGTAACGTGATGTAACACAGATATTGTCTATGTTCTAATAGTATAGAGAAAGGCCACTATTCACTTCAAACGCTGCTTTTCTGCACTGAGTAACGTGATGTAACACAAATATTGTCTATGTTCTAATAGTATAGAAAAAGGCCACTATTCACTTCAAACGCTGCTTTTCTGCACTGAGTAACGTGATGTAACACAAATATTGTCTATGTTCTAATAGTATAGAAAAAGGCCACTATTCACTTCAAACGCTGCTTTTTCTGCACTGAGTAACGTGATGTAACACAGATATTGTCTATGTTCTAATAGTATAGAGAAAGGCCACTATTCACTTCAAACGCTGCTTTTCTGCACTGAGTAACGTGATGTAACACAAATATTGTTCTATGTTCTAATAGTATAGAAAAAGGCCACTATTCACTTCAAACGCTGCTTTTCTGCACTGAGTAACGTGATGTAACACAAATATTGTCTATGTTCTAATAGTATAGAAAAAGGCCACTATTCACTTCAAACGCTGCTTTTCTGCACTGAGTAACGTGATGTAACACAGATATTGTCTATGTTCTAAAAGTATATAAAATGGCCTTTGTGGGCTTCAAAACTTACTTACCTGCCCTGTGTAACACTATGTAACACAGATATTATTGCTGGAGAGTTAGGGCAGTAAACCCCGAAAATAAATCAGGAGCCGGAATCCCTAAGGTGGTGTGATGCTGAAATCCAGTGCTACCCATCAACTCCTGCGACACTACCATTGCCAAACCGCATTGGTACCTTACCTTTTCTTTGGATCACAGCGGCAGTGTGGAGAGGGGAGATTTGCTGCATGGGAAACAGTTTATCCTCCATATGAACCTGCCCAGGCTATGTAGTTCAATTTTTTAAACGAAAGAAAAAAAAGAGAAAAAATTGATACTACTCCATCGTCTCTCGTAGACAGAAGACTGCCAACCAACAATTGATTCATAGTATATGTTATTTCTTAATTGCTTATATTGTAAAAGTAGAGACAGTGGCCATTATTCTTTTTAAAATGTTATGGCCTGGGTAACACTATGCAAAATATATTGTCCCTGTATAGTGTGTGTTATTTCTTAATTGTTTATAATATAAAAGTCATAGACAATGGGAACAATTACCTTTTAACTTTGAATTCGTGTTCTGAATAATAACATATACAAATCAAGCTATTTCCTATGTTATCATCATCATCAAGTCGTGTAATATCCCCTGCACGGCATCCAGTGTTCGTACATATCTGTTGTTCGTAAATTTTTGCTGGTTGGCTTACACTGACGTGTCCATGTGCAGGTGTCCAAAAGAGAACACCACCAATGAGTTTGTCCTTGCTTCTCCAGCAGTTCAGCAGGTCTTGTTCATCTAACTTGGATGGTTTGTGTGATAGGAGGTAAGTGTCCGTACTGCTGTTTTTTGTGGGGTGCAGCTTCCAGGATGTTTTAAAGACAGCATGCACCATCTTGGTGCAGTTACCATGTAACTAAATTAAAAACTGAACATTATGGATTATTTCATGTCAAAATTTGATACAGAACTCCATAAAATAGCTGTAAGACCACTTACCTCCTATCACACACACAAATAATCTTAGTAAGATGAATAAGTCATCCTAGAATCAAGGACGAACTCATATGTGACATTCTTCTGTGGACATCAATACTTGGATACATCATTCTTGGATGACTAACAGAAAGCTATATCAAATTGCTCTATGCTAATACTGGATGCCGAGTGGAGAGATGACCGATAGGGACGGTTGGCGAGAGAGAATCAGAAGAATTTATTCATATAATAATAATAATAATAATAATAATAATAATAACAAGAAATTAAATTTAATAATAACAAGAAATTAAATTTTGACCACACAACAAAATGGTATATGCATAAACCAGAATCTGTTCTTGAGAACGAAACGCACAAAATTCTCTGGGACTTTGAAATTAAAACGGATCACCTTATCCCATCAAGAAGACCAGACCTAGTGTTGATTAACAAAAAAGAACTTGTCAACTGGTGGATTTTGCAGTGCAAGCGGATCACAGGGTGAAGTTAAAGGAAAATGAAAAAATTGACAAATATCTGGACCTTGCCAGAGAACTGAAAAAGTTATGGAATATGAAAGTGAAAGTTATACCAATTGTAGTTGGTGCACTTGGAACAGTCCCAAAAGGATTAGAAAAGGGTTTGGAAAGTTTGGATATCAGAGGAAGGATTGAAACCGTTCAGAACACTGCACTGCTGCAATCTGCCAGAATACTCAGAAGAGTTCTGGAGACCTGAGGAGACTTGCTGTCACTCAGACTCCAGTGAAAGACCATCAGCTAACACTGATGTGAAAACTCAAAAGGAATAACAATAATAATATCCCAGCCAGGAGACCAGACCTAGTGTTGATTAACAAAAAACAGAGAACGTGTCAACTGGGGGACTTTGCGGTAAAGGACAGCGTAGTGTTACAGTAACACACCAGTTGTGTGTACTATCCATTAGGACAGGTGGCTTTGCTCCCTCACCCAGTATGCATTTCGTGTACCTGTTGCACAAGCGCTTCTTCTTCTTGGTCTACTCGAGCTGAGATCCGTGACAACTGGTGTCTTACCACTTTGGATTATTTCGTGCTGGAAACTTAAACTTATAATACCCAGAAGAGTTCTGGAGACCTGAGGAGACTTATTGTCACTTAAACTCCAGTGAAATACCATCAGCTAACGCTGGTGTGAAAAATTCACAAGGATTGAAATAATAATTCTAATAACTTAAATGCTTTTTTTATTATCACTTCCTTTTTTCTCATCGCCATTTTGTTGTTCTGTTTCTTTTCATTTTTATTTATTTGTTCTGCACTTTTTTTTTTACCTTTCATGTTTCCTTCCTTTTTCAAATGCATTTTATTCCTTCCTTCTTTATTCGCTCCTTCCGTTTTTATTTTATTATTATTTCACATGATATTCCAATAATCATATTCTGCCGATGGGAACAAACTTTTTATGCTCCAACTATAATCAATAAGATTCACTATGGGCATATTCATGATATTCGAAAACAACACACACACACACACACACACACACACACATACACACACACAAATATTTATACAGACACACATATATACATATACATATATTATTATTATTATTATTATTATTATTATTATTATTATTATGGTACTTGCTCTACTAACGTATTGAGTACTTTATATTTGTTATATTGCTGTCATCATTGTGAAACTTCCATCAACTAACCATTGTGACCATTTTCACCGGTGAGTCAACCTTTCCACAAATACCATATATATATACTAGTCATCCACAAACACGTGTTTCAATGTGTATGTCTCATCAGTGCGGCTCGACTTCTTTTTTTTAACAGCTACCTCTAGCCGGGAGCGAAACCCGACAGAAATTTTGTCTGTCAAGTTCCTTACCCTCACGGCTGTCGGGGACTGTTAGTCAGGGACGAACAATTAATTGATACATACTTACATAATGTATGTTTTACAATCAGCAGAGAACTCGAATATGTAAACACCAGAGAACTGGAGTATATAAACTACGCTAAACGGTGAAAATTCAACTAATGTCTCCTCTCTCTATCTCTCTCTCTCTCTCTCTCTATATATATATATATATATATATATATATATATATATATATGCGGGGTAGCCCCTGTGGCGTAATTGCTAACTGTCTGGACTGTGAGGTCGTAGTGAGTTCAAATTCCAGTCGCGCTATTAAATTCACTTTCGATCTAATGCCCTTAGACTCGGCATGAACCTCTTCATCCACAACAATTGGTTAAATAGTACTACTAGTGTTCGGGTTAGCTCAGTCGGTAGAGCGTTCGGCTAGAAATCACAAGGTTCCTAGTTCGATACCAACTCAGCGTTATGAGTAGCACAGGGATCTGTGCTGTAAAGTAAGGAGCTGATGGTAGGTGTGGCGCTTCAATCTCAGATGCCAAAACAATCTCCTTGGTCTAGCGCAAGTGAAAAGGGGATAGACTCCCTCGTTGATTGGCTGATACCGACATTAGGCCGCCCCGACGACTTTACTTACTTACTGTTCTACAAGGATGGACTTTCAGCAAGAGGTATTGACTAATAAAAAACGATATAGAACACATCTAAGCACGTTGGTAATTGTCCTGAATTCAGTTGCTAACTGAATTTTCTGTCAGGAGGAACTCTACAGTCAATGAGATTTCCCTTTTCTCTCTAGGAGTTAAAGGATTACTACAGATTCAGATTACAAGGCGATCTACTGACACTACAACATCTTCGACCTAAGATTTCAAGGAAAACTAAAGATTTTCTACCAAAAAGACTATCCACTAAAACTACACTCAATACAAATTTACCAAAAGAAGAACTAAACGCCTAAAATGGTGACTAGAATCGTAATACAATATTTTATACAATGGACACGACCAATTTTTTTTTACTCGCTGATGCAACTTTTTTTTTTGTTCTGATTCTAAACTTAACCCAGAGAAGTTTATATGCCATTAAACAAAGAAACCCAACCACATATATGGGGGGTTGTTTGTGTGTCCGTTGTGTGTGGTCAGGGAGGATCTTTGTGTAATGGCAATAAAGGGTTATTCCACAATCCCCAGAGCTCCAAAATTGGAGCCTCACCACTAGATACAGTTTAACATCATACTCAGGACACTAAGACCTCATCCTGTACATTCTAGCGCATATATGATAAAATGGTTGGAGGGTTGTCATAAGAGCATTTTGATCCTATATATATATTTACCAACCCCTCCGCACGGGCAGGATGTGACACAAGGTCAATTTATCTCAGTCGGTAGAGTACCCACCGAGAAATCGCAAGGTTCCCTGCCAACTCAGCGCATGAGTAGTACAGATAGGGTAATCTGATCTGTGCAGTAAAGTGGGGAACTGTCGGTAGGTGTGGCGTTCCCCCTCAACAAAAACAATCTTCCAGCGAAAAGGGGATGAACTCCATCGTTTTCCGGCTGATACCAACAATAGTTTACTCCGCCAACTTTACTTATTTATGCGTTCTATGCTCGATAACCAAACACTACAATTTTATTTTAATTGAAATAGATCACGTAGTAGGCATGAGCCAATTTTAATAGTGACCACCCCAAGCGGAGATTTTAAGGTTTCAGATTTTTCCTTCTTCTAGACCAGTTGCCTAACCAAAATTAAAGAGCCCAGTCTGCCCTACTATTTATCCATAACTGGAGGAAGAGTAGGATTCATACCTTTCCCAACGGTATTAGCACAAAGTGAAATGCAATTACCATGTCCAGGATTTGAACTCGGGGCGACGAGTCAATTTCCCATGATTTTAACCATTACACCATGCGCTTCCATTTTATGTGATTCACTGCCCAGCTACTAGGATTCCATCTTTAACTCTTTGCTTACCGAATTCCCCCCACGACTATACCAAATTTACTTTCTATTTTTTACCTGCATGATGGGATATTTCAAAGTTCACTATCTATTCATCTATACAAATAAAATCCTAGTTTAGCTCAGTCGGTAAAGCGCTCGACTAAGAACCACAAGGTTCCGGGTTCGATACCAGCCCTCGCTAGCTCAGTGTATGAGTAGCACAGATATATGTGCGGTAAGGTAAGGAGCTGATGCTCCATCTCAGACGCTAAAATAATCTCCTTGGTCTAGTGCTAGCGAAAAGGGGATATACTCCTTTGCAGTTTGGCTGATACCGACTTTAGGACACCCCGATGACTTTACTTTTTATCATTGTAATCAGGGCCAAACAAGTGACACTTGCGAGAGCTGCCGCCAACGGTTTATGGTAGGATCGCAGTGAGAATTGTAAAAAGTACCTAGTATCTTTAAGGAGGCCGCGGCCATTCCTAAAATGGAGTAAGCAAGCGAGATAAATCGTTTGTAGAACCACTGTGAGCGGCTTAAAGTAGGCAAAGAGTTAAGCATCACAAGTCACTACCTACGGTTAGCAAGGGTGGTCTTACACCGTAGAGGTGCAGTCGGCATATTTACTGGGCCCAGCCGACAGGTAGGTTGGACGTGGGGATGAATAAATACTAAGAGCGTAATATTACCGAACCTTTACTTACCGATATCCGTAAAACGAGAAAATGTGAAGTTTTGGACGAAAGCAATTAAAATTAAGATGAAGAAGATACATGATCCTTATAATTTATTCATTAATCTTAACTTTCGTAAATAACTTGTTATAAATAAAAGATGTAATTTCTAAAGTTGCTTCCCAGCCCCGACCCCATTCAAAGAATTCAGGCCATGTTGATTGTCTAAACAGACACTCTTTGGAAAATCTTTCGAGCATTTGGTCTTTCTGTACAAAGAATCGATAACTTGGTAAGCATTTCGCTTTTCTTAATCCTGTTTTCTTTTTCTTCAATTTTCCGGTTAAATCAGACTTAACGGACCTAAATTCCATTATTCTATGTCATTCCACCGAAAGAAAAAAAATACCAAAAAAATCAGGGAATTAACCAAATTCAATGAAATTTTCTGTGTTGATATACTAATGAATAAAAGATATAATGCACCAGTTATTTCATTTAAATACTTTTACCTTTTTTTTCTGGCCAGTTAACTTTGAACCACGTATCTTGAGGCGTTACACAGATTCTCAAAGATACGTGATTCAAAGTTCAAGTGGTGAACTTCAGTATACCGTATCAAAATACTCCAACAGGATTATTTCCCCTACTTGCCACTGTTTGTTCGTCAGGCGTAAGTATAAAAAGTTGTGTTGCCAAAGTCAAATCCTCTTTTCTCTTAGACTCTCCAGCCATCAAAGGTAAGGTTACGTAATGGGCGTGACGTGGAGCCGTGAGGGTAACCTGATGTGTGAATTAGTACGGAAGAGTTTAAGTGAGTTGGCATGGAAACATATCGTGGTTTGATTGGATGAGCGAATGATACGTGGTAAAGAAGAGAAAGAAGTGGGGAGAGGTCAGAGTGTGAATGGAGTCTGGGAGAATGCGTTAACGGAGTAAGACATGAAATTTCTTGCTCTCGGCAGTTGTAATTTCAGGAAAATAAAATACTCATGAGTAAAAAGAAGCGGCCTTGTGTTTTTACTAAAAACTCCAAATGGCACAAGGTAACCCTCAGTCCCAAGTTGGTCCAGATTCCATGACATCATGGAATTTCCAGTCAATGTAACAGCTGCCCAACAACCAGGATCTCCCAATGTAATACCGGACGAGAGAGATAAGTATACTGAATATTTCTACTATCCAGACATTCATCATTCAATTTTAAGTAAGAGCCGAACATGAACAACGTGGAGACGTAATCTCTCCATTCGGAAATGAGTGCCAGACATAACGAAGAGTTGACACGTTATCATCTCCATTCCGACAAGGAGAGGGTAAAATAACGAACGTTTAACACATCACTCCAGTCTGACAAGGAGAGCGTAGTGTTACAGGAACACACCAGTTGTGTCTACTATCCATTAGGACAAGCGGTCTGACGCCCCCAATTGGCATTTCGTGTACCTGTTATACAAGCGCTTCTTCTTGGTCCAACCGAGCTGAGAACAGTGACACCTGTTGTCTTACCACTAATCCTGCCTCATCTTTTCAAAACACCCACAGGGCCAACCTCAAAAACAAAAGGCTTAGGAGGAAGACCCACTATTCCATGAAACGTTGGTCAGTCATTCAGCTGAAGCCACTGCGACCTTGCCTGCCTGTATCACACAAATCTTATCAACCACAAATGTGCTTGCAGTCAACGTGGGCTACCCATTAATTTTCGTTCACGAAATCAAGCAAAAAATATATACATTCTTTTTT
>CM042148.1:99917669-99920169 GCA_023376005.1 Doryteuthis pealeii
AACCTAAGCGATACACATTTCCTCTATTGATAGATACAAACAAAGCTATTCTTGTTTTAGACAGTGGTATCTTACCTACCACACCCACCATCGGGATTTTAAGAGCGTAGGTTTTTATCATCCGTTTGTGAATCTGCGGGAAATGTTCCATGTCTTGCCAATCTTATACATATACATTTACATATATACACACATATAAATATATATATATATATACACATATGTGTATATATATATGTAGGTACATATATATGTATATATATGTATGTATGTATATATATATGTAGGTACATATATGCAGTGATCTGTTAAGATTATGCTATTGCTATATATATGTGTGTGTGTGTGTGTATGGGGGTCTGTGTGTGTCTTTGCCTGTTTAATGGAGATTTATTCGAGGAAAGTTTCTTATTGGTTAATATAAGCATTCCTGTCAAAATTTTTCTCTTTTTTTCTTACTCACAATTGCATGCATACATATAAATATATTATATATATATATATATATATATATATATATATATATATATATATATATATATATATATATATATATATAATTAGTTTGTATGTGCACACACACACACACACACACACATATATATATATATATATATATATATATATATATATATATATATATATATACATATTACGTATATTTTGCAATATGTACACCCATCCACCACCCCAAATATATATATATATATATATATATGTTTGAGTGTGTATGCGTTATCCACACACACACACACACACACAACACACATATATATATATATATATATATATATATATATATATATATATATATATATATAAATTGCATTATTATATAAACTAGTATATGAACTTAGGTATATAAATACATATTACGAATATTTTGGTGTCAATATGCACACACACACACACACACACACACACACACAGTTTATATATCTATATTTGTATTTATTTGCACGTTTGTGCATATATATATATATATATATATATATATATATATATATATTAGAATTCCAAAATTATATGATCTGACGTGTATAAATACATAAATACGAATTTTTGTGTCAGATTGGATTGTTGCTTCCTCACCGGAACTAATAGTAGGTTGGTGCCCGATTTCTGATAAAAACCGGAATGTCGATATATTTCAAGACTGACAAACGACTAAAAAGGAACTGATGTACCATAATCTTCCTGTTCTCATTTGAAATCATTTGATCTTGTTCTAAATCAGATTTCGTTTGCTTTCTTTCTTTTACACGTTTATCTCAGTAGGTAGAGTATTCGCCAAGGAATCATAAGGTTCCTGGTTCGAAACCGGTTCTCGCTGTTGGATTATTTTCTGTATATATATATATTTATGGAGGCGCGTGTGCTAGTGGTTAGAGTCGTGGAAAATGGACTCGTCGATTCGAGTTCAATTCCTACACGAAGCTGTTGGCATTTCACATAGCGCTAATACCCTTGGGAAAGGTATGAATCCATATATTCTCCCTCCAGCTATGGGTTAAATAGTAGGGCAGACTGGGCTCTTCAGCCTTGTGTGGACAACCAGTCTAGGAGAGGGATAACTCTGAATTCAAAATTCCTGAGGTCGGTCGTTGATTGGGTTTGTGGCAACCCTTGATGCACCAATTCTTTCCTATCGACTGTGCCAAAAAGTGTGGATGGTCCAACACAAGCCTTCACCACTATAAACAAATCCCTGTGTGGGAATTCATTGTGTGTATGAACCCTCATACGTCGAAAATCGACGGGGAGTCCATTATTATATATATATTTACCAACCCTCCACACGAGCAGGATGCGACACAAGGTTAATTTCTTAAGCGGAGCTTAACAGGTTTAAATTTGGAGTTTTCCTTTTCCTAGACTGGTTACCTAGCCATGGTTAAAGAGTCCAGTCTGCCCTGCTATTTACCCATAGCTGGAGGGCGAATTGGATTCATACTTTTCCCAAGGGTATTAGCGCAATGTGAAATGCCAACATCTTAGTTCAGGAATTGAACTCCCGTTGACGAGTCCATTTCCTACGACTCTAACCAGTAGACCACATATTTTCTTTATATAAGGCGTGTTGTAATCCACCACTTAAACCTGCGAGGTCACATGGTTTAAACTCCAGCCAATCAACAGCCCGAATAGGTAGTTAATCAACTGATATTGACAGCCGTTCATTTGTACGTTATTCGACATTGACAAACGGATCTACAATCAAAGAATCACACCCAACACTAAGGGACACCAAGGAACAACCAAAGGATCATACCCAACAATGAGGGACACCAAGGAGCAACCAAGGGTTTCTTCACTTAGTATGGTGCTCTGCTTAACACAGGGGATCTCCGCTGGAGAGTGCTCTTGCTTGAAGCCAAATGCTGGCCACAAAAATCGTAACACTTGCTGTAACGTAATTGAGAGGAGGAGCAAAGAATCTAACAGTGAGGTGTAAATTACCACGGATAAGTTTTTTTAGGAGGAATATAAGAATTACGTG
>CM042148.1:99925169-99927669 GCA_023376005.1 Doryteuthis pealeii
CGCAATTTTTTTTAAACACAATTTTATGAAACTCATTTTTCTATTCAACCCATAGATGGGACCCTAACAGGTACTAGCACTCCGGGTCATAGTGGACCTGGGAGTAATGGAAATGAAGGTGTGCTCCAATTCCCAGAGACATAAAGTCAACAGCACTTGGTAACTGTCTGTTTCTCAACAATACCATTTACAAATTAAGTACATTCTGTGTGCTCGTATTTTTCATTAATTCAATATGCATATAGCATAAGCTGAATAAATGTTGGTACCTTTCCGTCCACTAAGAACGATGGCATAGTGTCCAAAAAAATTATGCATCTCTGCAAGTGACTCTGCAGGCCAATTCATGAGTGACAGTCTTTGCTGCACTGAATGCACACAAACTCTTATGCTTTCTGGGCAGCTGTCTTTTCTGCTCTTTCTGGCTCTCTTTGCTGTTGAGGCTACTCCTCACCCTGCCTCACCCCTCTCCGTGCCTTGCTTACCGTTAAGGCACCGGGCCGCTATATTTTTTGCAACTACCCCCCATGTGTTTGTGTCAATATGGTATATCCTCATGACTCTCCTGTAGACATCTTTAAATCGTAGGTATGGTCTACCAACCGACCGGGAGCCTTTTACTAATTCACCATACAAAAGATCTTTTGAGATGCAGGCATTTTCCATTCTCCTGACATGTCCAAGCCAGCGAAGGCGTCTCTCACAGAGAATGGAGAACATGCTGTTCATGTCGGTGCAATCCAGTACGACTGTGTTGGGCACTTTATCCTGCCAGCGAATGTGTAGAATATATCGTAGACATTGGAGAAGGCGACAATTGAGTTTCCTTTCATGACTTGTATATATTGTCCACGCTTCGCTACTGGAGAGGAGTGTACTGAAAACAAACGCTTTGTAGACACGCAGTTGAATACTTATTTACATGATTTAAAAAAAAAATTATGATAGAATTCAAAGACAGAATGATCATAACCCTACAAAATGCTACCAAATTTATGGAAAATGGATAATCCAAGAAAAATTATTTGATTTGAAGCTCTTCCATCCTCAAAATTTACATTCCTTTTTTTTCTTTTTTTAGGCGGGGGGTCAGGTATTATGGGAATGCGTTTTATTAAAATAAGTTCACGTATATTAGCTATTTTGTGGTTTATTGCCTTCTAATACCTATATGATAAAAAATCATGGATGTGGTAATTGTATTTCACTTTGCGCTAATACCCTTGGGAAAGGTAGGAATCCAACTCTCCCTCCAACTATGGATAAATACTAGGGCAGACTGGGCTCTTTAACCTTGGTTAGGCCACCGGTCTAAGAGAAGGAACACTCTGAATTCAAACCTGTTGAACTCCTCTTAATAAATTGACCTTGTGTCACATCCTACTCGTGCGGAGGGGTTGGTAAATATATATACGATAAAAAGTGTTACGTATTTGCCATAACAGCAATTTGGAGAATACGGTCGTGAGTTGATCATATAGTACTAGGGTTTCTTTGTTTAATGACATGTCAACCTGTGTGGCTTATTTAATGCCAAAGCAATCCTAGTAGATAAACAGGAGTGCTAGATGTTTTTTTAGATGAGACTTGATAATTAGTATTATTTGGATTATTCAGACTATTGTCCTCATCTTTATTGTCATCTGTACTACGTTTTGGCCGATGAGCACCCGGCCTTCTTCAGTTATTTCTTGTCGGACTCGAGAACCTTCTTTTCGGATTTGGGAACCTTCTTGTCGTAAAGGGAAACCCTATTTAACCCACCGGTGGGAGATTAAGGGATCCATACCTTTACCAAGAGTAGTCGAAAGTGAACGTAGTACCACGACTGGAGTTCAAACCCGTTTACTAAGATGTCTGTTAAGTTTTTAAAGGCCATTCCAGGGCCTTATAGCAGAAGTGATTATCTGGTGGAATCCTTGATAAAGAGTCCATCCACAATGTGAATCCTTTGGTTACTAAAGTGTTCTCAGTTACTGGTAATCGTATGTCCTTCGTGAGTATTGGTAAAGATCCTGGCAATCCTATGTGCGTCGTCCAAGGTGTGTATTTGATGTATGACCAAGTATCTTATCAGGCCACTAGTGCTTCCAGTGATTGGTTAGAAGAGTCAATCACGTGACCTTGGCCAGTCTACACTGGCACACACCTTATACCAATACAATCGAACAATGTCAAACTATTACGCTATGGGGCCCGTCCCGAATAGTTGACGAAAGTTTCTGGGAGGATGATAAAGGACAAAGAAGAGGGGAGAATGTTTGTCTTGAAAAAAGGGGAAATCAAATTTCGAGAGTAAGGGGAAAATGTTTGGAGAAAAGGGGAAAATCGAATACGGAGAGGACGAAAGAAATTTCCGAGGGTTGTAAACATAAAAGAAACAAAGAGGAGGAAGTTTAAAAGAAATGGAAGGAAGAGAAAAGAAAAAGAAATTCAGATAGATAGATAGATAGATAGAGAAAGAGAGAGAGACAGACAGACAGACAGACAGAGAGTGAGG
>CM042148.1:99932669-99967669 GCA_023376005.1 Doryteuthis pealeii
TTTCCGCTCGCCCCTCCATTTGAAACTCTTTTTATTGAAGTCTTTTCTTATTTTCTCTTTTATTTTCGATTTTTTTTCCTTTGCTCTCTACTCTATAATTTAATATTTTTTACAACAAATTTTTTTGGGGGGGATTTGGTTTTTTCTTTTTATCATTTGTTGATTTTATGCTTCTTATTTCTTTCTTCTTTTTCTTCTTTATATTTCTTTTTTCCTTTTCCTTCGTCTTTTGTTTGTGAATATCTTTCTATCATTATCTTTCTTGTCTGCCTATTCTTATGCTCCTTTTAACTTGTTCATTTCTTCATTCTTTCTTTCATTCTTCTTTCTTTCTTCTTTCTTTATTTATTTATTTATTTTTAATAAAATTTTATTCATGTATTTTCAATTTTTGTTTACTAAATTTTTCTCTCTTCTTTTCTGTTTTTTTCTCTAACCCTCTCCTTTTTTCATTTTTTGTTTCTTTTGTGTTCGATTACTTATTTGTCTTATTTTTCGTTTAAATAATCTCTCTCTCTCTCTCTCTCTCTCTCTCTCTCTCTCTCTCTCTCTCTCTCTCTCTCTCTCTTGTGTTTTTAGTTTTTGCTAGCTTTTTTACATTCTTTCTACCTCATTTTATCTTCAAGTAATTTCTTTATTTCGTTCTCTCTCTCTCTCTCTCCTCTCTCTCTATATATATATATATATATATATATATATATTATATATATATATAATATATCAAATCATCTCTCTCTCTCTCTCTTTTCTTTCTTTCTTTCTATCTCTCTCTCCCTATATATATATATATAATATATATATATACATATATATATCAAATTCTCTCTCTCTCTCTCTCTCTCTCTCTCTCTCTCTCTCTCTCTCTCTCTCTCTCTCTCTCTCTCTCTCTCTCTCTGTGTGTTTTTAGTTTTTCTAGCTTTTACATTCTTTCTACCTTACTTTATCTTCAAGTAATTTATTTATTTCGTTTCTCTCTCTCTCTCTCTCTCTCTCTCTCTCTCTCTTTATTTCATTTAATCTTGTGTTGCGTGCTTATCTTAGTTTTCCGTTGAAGTTATTTTCTTCCTTTCTTTTTGTTATTTCTTTCTCATTTTCACTTCTTATCAAATCTTTTCTAGGTTTATCTTTTCCTCTTCTTTCCCTTAATCTTTCTTCACTCATTCTTCCTTCTTGCCTTCTTCTTTCTTTTTTTCATTCCCTCACACCCCCCCCCCGTTATCCCTACCACATTTTCTGTATCTCCCTTCGTTCCATTTAAGCCAACATTCCTCAGTTCACAATGTATCTATTTCCTTTCACCTCTTTCTCCTCATCCCACCAATCGTCATTTTTATTAAACCCATCAATCTACTTTAATTTATTTTCATCATCCCTCCCCCACTGCCTGAAATTCACCCCCACCCCCGTGTCTGATTTCATTCCTATCTTTCAATTTCCCCCAACACTTCTTCTTTCTTTCTCTTTACATATTTTTGTATATTTATTTCTATTACCTTCTTTCTTTCTTTCTTTCTTTCTTTCGTTAATTTTTTCTTTCCCTTGACATATTTTTGGGAAATTCATTCGTTTTTCTTTCCCATTTGATTATTTTTGTATATTTATCTATTCTATTATGGGCCGGTTTAGCTTACTACGTAGAGCGTCTGCCTATGAATCACGAAGTTCTTAGTTCGATACCGGCCCTCGCCAACTGAGCATATGAGTAGAACAGCGATTTGTGAGGTAAAGTGAGGAGCTGATTGTAGGTGTTGCACGCCACACCAGACGCTAAAATAATACCCGTTATCTAGTGCTAATGAAAAGGGGATAGACTCCTTCTCTGTATGGTTGATACTGACATTAGGCCGCCCCTCCCGAATATTTACTGTATATTCTTTCTTTTCTTTCCTTTGACATGTTTATTTCTTGTGTTTCATTTTTTTCTTTCTTTCTTTCAATCCTTCTTTTTTTTCTTTCTCTCTTTTTTTCTTTCTTTTATTCTTTCTTTCTTTTTTCTTTCCTTATTTCTTTTTTATTTCCTCTTAAATTATTTTTGTATGTTTAATATTGTATATTCTCTCTTTACTTTTTCTTTCGCTTCCTGCCGGGGGCGATGAGTTAAAGGGACGCTTGGTGAGAGATTGTCATGAATACCCGTGCTACTAGCGCGACCTGATGATGATGATCATGATGATGATGAAAGTGAGAGAGACATCCCCATCCGAAGAATGCAGATACTCGACCCGATACAAGAAGATACCCAAATAGGAAGAATCCAGACACCTGATAGAAAAGCGAGCAGTAACCCGATGGAAGTAGACCTCACAAAATCGTAAATAGCAGTACAATTAAACTCGATATTCAGTAGTAATGGATCTACAAGACGAACTTTCTAACCATTATACCACGATGAAACACCGAACTCACCCCCCCCCCCAATAAGCTGTGATACAAGTTTCGCAACTCAGTCAGCGAAATTAGTTTGCAAATCATGATAAGATACCCTAAAAAATCTGCCCTGGGTAGGTATTTTCGCCACCAAATTTACCACTGGTTGTATGTGGCATAACGTGCAGTTGGGCGTCCAGCGAGAATCAAACTCGCTATTTAATAGTAATGGATCTGCAAGATTATCTTGCAAACCATTACATCATGATGGTGCGCCCTGTTTCTCTTCCAAGTAATAGAAAATTAATTAGAAGAATTATGGTGTAATAGACTTGGTTAGTTGGTTGGTTGGTTTTATAGTAGTTATTTTCTCGACCCATCTCCCATGGCTCGTTGTGACATAAGGTTGCAAGTATCAGGCATCCAGCAAGGATCGAACTTACTATTCAGTAATTGAGAATGTGTAAGACAAGCTTGCTAACCATTACAACACTATGAAATGCTCTAGCCAATGGTACCTACTACCAGTATCTACCTTTGACATTGTGGACCAACATAATAAAATAGAAAACATTACTTTTAGAGTGACCCTCATATAAGCAAAGCATGTAGATACTTGTACATTATTAGTAAAAATGTATAGCCAATGTTACCGAGTAGATATTTACCCAACCCGCTTGCCACAGGTAAGATGTGACACAAAATCACAGATATGAGGCATCCAGTGAGGATCAAACTCACTATTCAGTAGTAATGGATTTGTGAGACTACCTTACTAACCATCACTCCATGATGGGACACCTTGTTTCTTTCCCAAGTATTAGAAAAATAATTAGAAAAATTAGAGTGTAATAGACTAGATTAGTTGGTTGGTTGGTTAGTTGGTTTTATAGTAGGTATTTTCTCAACCCATTTACAATGGCTCGCTGTGACACAAGGTTGCAAGTATGAGGCATCCAGCAAGGATCAAACTCACTATTCAGTAGTAATGGATTTGTGAGATTAGCTTGCTAACCATGGACCCTGTTTATTTCACAAGTATTATAAAGCTATATAGAAGAATTGGAATGTAATAGACAAGGTTTGTTGGTTGATTTGTTGGTATTACAGTAGGGATTTGCTTGACCTGTTTCTCATGCTTGGATATGACACAAGGCTGCAAGAATGAGGCATCCAACCGAGGATCAAACTCACTATTCAGTAGTAATAGATTTGTGTGACTACCTTGATAAGCATTATACCACGATGAGACCCCCAACCCATTTACCACCCCTAGGCTGTCATACAAGTTTGCAACTATGTGGCATCCAGCAAGGATGAAACCACTATTCAGTAGTAATGGATCTGCGAGACTATCTTGTTAAGTATTACGACATGATGCGAAGTTATGATGCAATTAAAGAGTTTTAAAAAGTGAGATGAAAGAAAAGCAAAAAAGGAAAGAAGAGAGAATAGAATGAAAATGATAAACGGCATCTGTTTGTTTTGATTGACAAATCCATTGATAAAATCCAAAATACTCTAAAGGCATTGTCAATGCTCGGCTGTAGAGATGTGATAAGAATTGGAATTACAGCAATGTGCATAGGACGATAAACACACACACACACATGTATACATAGATATATCAATGAAAATAATATATAAAATATATAGATATGCATATATGTGTGTGTGTGTGTGTGTGTGTGTGTGTGTGCTCCCAAAACCCGGTAGAGCTCTCTAGAGCGATTTTAATTTACTTTCACTGCCAACATAAAGCAATGATCGTCTGTTGTTTACAGATTTCATCTCTTTGGTGATTGTAAAATATATACACCGAGTATTTACCAGTTAAAACACCGCTTCTTAATGGCAACTATTGACAGCCGAGAGGTTAAGTAACTGGACTGATGAAAAGTCAGTCTGGTTTCATTCCTGTCAGAAGTAGTTGCTGTGTCTAGCCACATTGATGCGACGTGTTTTGACCAAGAGTTTGCCCTTGTATACATAGTATGCTATTTAGTATTAGTTTAAATACAAAATAAAATAAATGATAATAGAGAAACATGAAATTCAAGTATACAAAACGCGGCCTTCTTCAGGGCAGGATATTTTTATTTTTTGATATTTGATTTTTTCAATATATATATATATATATATATAATATATATATATATAGGTTTAGCTTATATTTATTATCATTGGAACAATGTTTGCAACCATTTGGTTTTTTTTGCTCTGCGGCAGTCTTCAGGCAACGAAAGTGTTTTTTAAAAATTATATATTAAAAAAAACACATTCGTTGCCTGAAGTTTGCCACAGAGCAAGAAAGCAAATGGTAACAAAATTGTTCCAATGGTAATAAATATAAACTAAACCTTTTATTTATTTATTTATCTATTAACGCTCTATCACAGATATTGAGCATTCTTCTAATAACACTGTACGTTGGATTATTACCGCTTCTTCAAGTATGATAGTGCCAACCATACACATTGATAAAATATATATATTATTATATATATATATATATATATATATATCATTATATACCTTAATAATTATAATTATCTTTATATATAGTTAATTCTTTCAAACGTAATACCTTCTTAAAATTACGGTCAGTCTAGAGCTGTTGATATAAGGAAAAAGAACACGTTGTCATTTATAATTTAAATATTTAATTTATCATATTTAATCTATTTGAAATTTAAAAATACCCATAAAATATTGTTTTGTAAAATTATTCATCAATTTTACTAATATATAAATAAAGATAATCTTTTTATTTATTTACTGATCTATCTAATTAATTTGATATATTTTATTTTATTTTACCACTGAAAAAACCCTAAATAAATAAATTCTTCTATTTGACCGTTTTTATTTTGAATTCAATATAGTTACAATGTAGCAATATTCACCGGAAGTTAACAAGACAAGATATATATATATATATATATATATATATATATATATATATATGAAATTCAACCCCATTCTCAACAGATATTACAAAGGTAAGAGACGGATTTCATTCATCTCTAATAACTTATAGAATAATTATATTAATTTATGCTTCAAAGGAGTCTAATAATAGATAAAAATAAAAAAAACTTTCTATCAGGGACCCCACTCTCAAAAAAGTGTTTAATACTTGGAAAGGATTTTTCATTTATCCCCCTCATTTCATTCATTTTTATTTCATCCTTCATTCATTTTTACCATTAATTTTAAACTATATATATATATATATATATATATATATATATATATATATATATATATATATATATATATATATATAGTTAAAAGAAAGGAAATTAATTCGACGCTATGAGTAAAACCTTGACGTTGCAAAAAGAAAAAAGTTATAGAATAGTTTCGATGTGAGCCATATTGTATAAACTTTTTTTCTTTTTTGCAACGTCAAGGTTTTTGTTTTGAACTCATCTGACTTTTGTCTCCACTCTTAACAACACGGATTACAAACAAGCTCTGATGACGATTTTCATAAAATCGAAATATTGTTCAATATCAGCTATGTTATAAAATGTTTTCACTTTAACAGCATTTTGTGGTGTTTTCATATCTTTTTATATATATATATATATATATATATATATATATATATATATATATATATATATATATGAAAGGTAAAAATGGATATTGAATCCGATAATATGTAATAAAATGTTTAACATCTTGTTTTTTTCTATAAAACTTTCTTACATATTGTCGGATTCAATATCAATTTTTACCTTTTATACTGTCCACAGAAAAAACAAAATTGGAATTACTTAAATCATATCACCGGAGGCTCATATTTCGGTGTAATAAGGATCCCGACTCTGCGAGTTTAACATCATTGCAGATTCGTGTTGCTGGACTTGTTACATTTTTAAACTTTCATTTGTAACCGGAACATTTTCCTGAACTTTTTGATATTCATATACATTTTTACTGCAAACTCTTTTGAGCTGTTTATGATAAAAATGCTTATAATTTTAACGATAAAATTTATTTTATTTTTAACAATAAATACGTATTTTAATTTTTTTTTTTAAATTCCGGTACTGATCGAGAGCGTTCTGTGCTTCGTAATTAATGATATATTCATTTCGTTTTTCCGCTTACAATGTTGCTTTGATAAAGACATCTTATTATAATGGAGATTGTGTGTTTGTCTGTCTGTAACAGAAACTAAATCACTATTCAAGTCACAATTCCCTTAGTTATTGACGTCACATTTACCATGAATTTATTTTTATTTAAACATCAATTATTGATAAAATTGTTATACCTTATTAATACTGTTGACCATATCTGCCTACTAATAGCATGTAATTGTATTTGTATATACAACAAAATAGCGGTTTACAGTGTGAACGAGAAGGCTAATTTGCATATTGATATTTAAAATTTGATTTTAATAAATATGTGCTTAGTATTATTGATTTCTAATTGTTTGGTTTTCTCTTAACGAATCTGAGCAAAAATCTCTGGGATAAATCTTAAAAGAAATCCATAAATAAGACGAAAGAACTGTAATTTTATTAAATACTTCATAATCTAACTAAATAGATAAATTAGGAAAAATGAAAGACGGGAGTGAAAGAAAATGATAGAAGAGTTAAATCTAAAGCTGTTCTATTTTTCGATTATACCCCTCAGTTTATCATTTTCTAAATAGTTTATAATTTGATACAATATTTTATAACATCAAAACCTAAATACTTGCACCCGAAGGGTGCATATATTTGCTAGTATTCATAATGTCGAAACAGATTTCTGCCAGCAAAATGTTTAACATCTTGTTGTTTTTTCTATAAAATTTTTCACACACACACACACACACACACACACACAAATATATATATATATATATTTAATATAATATAGTATATTTATATATATATATATAGATATATATAGTAATATAAGTATAATAAAGGATAAAGGGGCGAGTCATTTATGCGAGTAGAAAAGGCAATTTTCCTGAAATATCAAATTTTATTTGCTATAATTTCCACGAGTAAATACCGTAAAGTGAAACTGCAAGTGAACTTGATGGGCGGTCTATTCTCGATATAATCTTGCAATAAAAAAATAGAAAGCAAAAGTATTTGTGGGGGGGGGATCGGTGTGGGGCAAATAAAAATTACAGCAGGGGACAGCGACCAGAAATGACTCAGCGGTGAGCAAGAAGTCGAGCCTTGGGGTGGGAGGGGGGAGAGAGAGGACAAAGGCCGTGAGTACAGCGCCCCCTGTCGACCGTCGCTTGTTAGAGTTGCCACCCAATATTCCGAGTGCAGGCGTGGGAGGTGGAACACATAACGTCACATAACGATGTTTCTGGAAGGATATGCCTATCAACAGAAAAAAAAACACACATTTGTTTTATATATTTATTTATTTACTAGAAGTGACTAGCCGACGTTGATTGGGTAGAAGGAGGGGCAAAAATTTAGTCTCGCAGATCTATTATTACTAAATTGGATCCTCGCAGGATGTCCCATTAAAATCCTTACGTAAAAAAGGCTTTGGGTTGTTCTGGCGTGGTGGGGTGTCAGAAAAAAAGAAGTACATTGAAACTCCGAAAAAAAATCAATGTTCCTTATTTAAAATATTAAATGCAAAAAAAAAATCCATTCTGCTACTATTTACATTTTATTTGTTACATATCTTCACGAATATAAACCAAGTCTTCATTATTTTTGCTCAAAATCAATAATAATAAATTAATTATATACAGAATAATACTTACACTCTCAATACGAACGAAAAAATTAATAGACCATCATTTGGAAATTATAAATTCGTTTCGGCCCATATATATATATATATATATATATATTATATATATATATATATTATATACCAAACTTTTTGGTAAGCCCTTGCGGTAAGAAAAAAGCCGGCAAATAGTTTGATTGTAAAAATATACTACCAAACATTACCTGGGGAGAAAAAAAAAATTAAATAACTAAACCAAAGATAGAAAAAAAAACAATTTATGTACATATATATATGAAATATATATATATATATATATATATATAATATATACCCGCCAGGATATTCTAAAGCTAATAAGTAAAGAGAGCTCAATAGCTAAGTAGAGCAAATAATAAAGATAAGTCTAATGAGTCAGATATACCTACTAAAAGTTTCACTTAGTGTTCTTCAGGGCTAAGATCTGACTATATATATATACATACATATATATATATATATATATATATATATATATATTATATATATAATGTGTGTGTGTGTGTGACAGAGATATTAAATATAAAGTGGTCAATATGTGAGTAGAGCAAATTTTATTATAATGGCATACACAGGATTAACCTACTTGAGTTTCACCATAAGGATTTTCGGGTTAATTCCACCGAATTAATCAAGATATCTTGTTAATTCGGTGGATTTAACCCTGAAGATCCTTATGGTGAAACTCGAGTAGGTTACTCCTGTGTATGCCATTATAATACATATATAATATATATATATATGTGTGTGTGTGTGTGTGTGTGTGTGTGTGTGTGTGTGTGTGTGTGTGTGTTACCTTGATTTACGTGTGTCTCGACCAGTTTTCCGAGTTACAAGCTGTCGCTCGGACAATTTTTTTGTTTTGTGTTGAGAGCTAAAATTTAAGGTACCAGTGCTTAAGTTAATAATTTACGCCCAAAATATTATTTATGAAAAATAAGCATTAAAAAGTATTTCGGCACATATTACATTCTGTTTTGTTATGTTTTTTATACAATACAGTGCTATTCTCTTATTTTAAGAACGTAACAAAAATCGGCTGTTTTTCCGGGGGCTGAATGACATTTCAGTTTATTTCAATGGGGGAAAATTGATTTCATATACTTGGAAATTGAGTTACGGTCGGACAGCTCTTCCTGTTCGAGCCTACTCTTGATCCTGTCCAGTAGGCATAAAAAGGAGATTCTTTGTTGTCATATAGTGGTAAAAGAGTTTGTAACTCGTTAGACTAAGGCAGTGGTTCTCAACTGGGGTCCATATGGACCCCCGGAGACCATATAACATTTTCGGGACCCAGGCAAGTAAAATGTATTTAACTATAAAAATACAATGGGATTTTTAAACAACTAATGGCTATGGGGTCCACCAGAGTATAATCTTATTATAATGGAGATTGCGTGTTTTTCTGTCTGTAACTGAAACTATATTACTACTAAAGTCACAATTCCCTTAGTTATTAACGTCACATTCTCCATGATTTGATTTTTAATTAAACTTCAATTATTAATAGAATTGTTTTTACATTATTGATACTATTGACCATATCGACATACTAATAACATGCAACTGTATTTATATATACAACAAAATAGCGGTTTACAGTGTGAACGAGTAGGCTGATTTGCATATTGATATTAAAGATTTGATTTTAATAAATATGTGCTTAGTATTATTGATTTCTAATTGTTTGGTTTTATATTAATGAATATGAACAAAAATCTCGGGTCAAGAAGAAATAACTGTAATTTTATTCTTTACTTCCTATTTTAACTAAATAGTTAAATTAGGAAAATTGAACAATGAAAGGCGGGAGTGATAGAAGAGTAAGTTCCAGTTGTTCTATTTTTCGATTATATACTGTTTGAAATCTTTTTATCTGCATTCTTATTTAGTTTCATTAGCCTTTCTAATTTAATATAATATTTGATTGCATTAAAATTCAAATACTTGCACCCGGAGGGTGCATATGTTTTTAGTAGGATTAAAAGGTTGTCAATGGGTAAAAAAGGTTGAGAACCATTGGACTCATGTGTTTTAGAAGAAGTTTCTATCTTGCTACTACTGTGTAGTATAATGTTTGTGTCTTCTCCGACTCGTGTATGAGCCAACATTTTTTTTAAGTTTCCGTTCTCCATGTTGCTCGGTTGCAGCCCGCATCAGGGAAATTTGTTGCAATCTGCTACTACCTTTCTGTAATCGGTCGACCGCGGGTAAACCAAGTTAAGAGTTATTGCGATTATGCGCAATACTTGATACGAAACGTAAACAACATCTCTCAGGATTTAAAATGGGGTCACTGATTTTATTTCCTACGATGGTAACCATTGTGCTACGCACGCCTCCAAACAATTACTCTTAAGGAACGTTAATTATCTTTAAAAAGCTGCTGAGGTTATCATTAACTTTATATTAGCTATTCTCATTCTCTCCTATTCCAAATTAAACGCCTAGTTAGACAAACACAAACACAAACCCGACGATTGTTCTCCTTACTCCGTTATCTGAACAATACGGTTTTAAAATCCAGACCCCGTTTCTTCGTTATCAATACGCAGCAACGATTAAAGTATGAAGTTTCTTCTTGTTTCTATTTACAGAGTGACCAAAAACAAAACACAGAAACCTCAAATTTGTAATAAACCTGTTAATTTTTTTTTTTCTTTCAGAATATACAGTCAATTTGGTGCTTAACATATTGTAAAAATAATTTTCCCCAATATGGCATGGTCAACCAAGAAAAAAAAATTTTGTGTTGAGGCATATTTCACCAAAAATCATGCACTAGTGCAAGCCAATTTTCAAAGAAAGTTTCAATGTCACCGTGTTCCATCAGAAAGCAGGATTTTTTACTGGGTCCAGAAATTCAGAGTTTGGAACTGTGCAAAATCTTAATTCTTAAGATCTAAGAGACACTTATTCTGGTCGGAGTGTTACGACAGAAAGAAATATTGCAAGTTTGCCCATTTGGAGCATATTTTATACAGAGAATGCTTTTAAAACAAAGCAACCAAGATAATTGAAACTTTGAGGAATCATTGTACAAAGACGGAAGTTTAAGTACAACACGTTTCTTTAACTTTTATAGACGTTAATATTAAGATTAAGACGTTAAGATTAAGTAACATTTATTTGGGTTCTGTTTTTGGTGGGGTCACCCTGTATAATGGAAAATGAAGCAACTATCTTAATGGAGTCTCCATGGCATTGTGGCTAGTGTGGTGGACTGCGATATTGTAATAAGTAAGTTCGAACTTCAGTCGCGCAATTGCGTTCACTTTCGGACTAATAGACCCGGTTTAGCTTGTTCGGTAGAGTACTTGACTAGGAATCGCAAGGTTTCTGGTTCGATACCGGCTCTCGCCAACTCAGCGTATGAGTAGCAGAGGGATCTGTGTAGTGAAATGAGGAGCTGATGGTAGTTGTGGCACTCCACTCCAGACGCTAAAAACAATCTCCTTGGTCTAGCGCAGGTGAAAAGGGAATATACTCCCTCGCTGTCTGGCTTATACCGACTTTAGGCCACCCCGACGACTTTACTTACTTTTTACTTTTACCCTTGGGAAAGGTATAAAGTCCTTCATTTCACCAAATACAATCAAGTCGCACTGAAAGCACGGGTGTCTGCAAGATCACAGAAGTTAAGCAGCGATGTTCAATTCTTAATTGGGTGCCCACTTAAATTAGGGCAGGTACTGTACACAACCTGACTCTTTTCGGCTTTAAATGACCCAAAATTTTGATATACCGTAAAACAAAACATCCAAACTCCTTCCTCTATGTATACATTAAATAGTACCACTACCAATCATCTGCAAGAATAGCTGTAGCATTACATAACCGATGAGGATTGATATGCCATTAAACAAAGAAGGTATCCAAAACTGGTAGTAAGGGATGATTCTACATGGGATCTTCAAAATCTCACTGTTTAATTATATTGCATGTTTTAGTAGGTGCAAATACAAGGCTTTTTATAAATCCCTCGAGAGAGTTCAATGCATAATAATCTACGATTTAGATTAAATACAGAGCAATATTTACCTTTGAAAGAAAGAAAAAACTCAATAAGTCGTCATTCTGTTATAAATTTATTTTGACCAAAAATTTATTTAAATTTATAAAACTCCTTAGAAGTTCAGTCTCATCAGGCGAGACACAAATAAAAATAAAATGAATAACCAAAAGAAAATTCACCAGAAAATCCATTAAATGTAGGTCAGACAGCAGATGTAAATTTACAATTTCAAGCTAAAGAAAGAGTTACAAGGTATCTTTAATTTCCTGTTCAAACAGACATATTAAAGAAATGTATATGTATGATTTTAATATGTAAAAATCGAATAAATATTTGTCTAGACTATATTTATAAAAAAAGTTTTAAAATGATTAAGAAGGGGTGTTATTAACTTCCCCCCCCCACACACATATATATATATGTACGTGGGGTAGTCAATAAGTAATGCCATTTTGTTTAGGACCGGTATAATTATCAAAACAGAAACACGTATCTTGCATAAAAATGAAGCTGGTCCTCTGTGGATCACATCCGACTGCACCACATAGTCACCGTTTCTCTCAATAGCAATATTCCATCTTCGAATAAGAGCATGTATCCCTGCCCCGTAATATTCTGTTGAGCCACTCGCCTCCTTCAGATGGATACCTTTACCGTATCCACCATACCACTAGATATAGCGCCTTCGAAATATCATCTCTTCAGTTCCATTAAAGAGGCTTTGAGGGGCAAAAATTATTCCAGTAACGAGGAAGTGAAATCTGTAATGAAGAATTGGCTCAAAGAACAGTCAACAGAATTTTACGGGGCAGAGATACATGTTATCATCCGTAGGTGGAACATTGCTATTGGGAGAAACGATGACTATGTGGAGAAGTAATTATACACTATCCTATATATATATGCGATATCTCCACCCTCCTATTATTTGTACGATACAGTTTCGGAATATATATACACACACACACACACATATATATATATATATATATATATATATATATATATTTGTTGAATTTTTTAAAATATAATTGTTTTCCATAGGCAACTACCAAGGTTTCAGGCTATTTTGCCATCATCAGGTTGCTAATAATCCTGGGTAGTTGTCTATGGAAAACAATTATGTTTTTAAAAATTCAACAAATAAATAAATAAAGCTCCTACAAATTTGTGGTTGAGCACTGTGATTTCTTTGTTTCATCCCCCAATTTTTTTTTTAATTTTTAAATATCTATCTATTTATCTATCTATCTATCTATCTATCTCTCTCTCTCTCTCTCTCTATATATATATATATATATATATATATATATATATATATATATATATATATATGAAGATAGGATGGATGGGTTTGGAATCCGACAACATGAGGTAGATAAAACGACCTCACATCACTCAAATCTCCCCTCCCCTTCTTCTCCTATAACAACATACTCACCTCCCGCTGACCTACCCATGCACTCCCCTACATCTACTCTTCATCCTCCAAACTACCCTCACACTACCCCTCACCAAATCATATGTACGCACGTAACTTTGCTTTAATAAAATCATTTCGACTGACGATGTCCGGGTAACACGGACGAAATTATTTCAACCCTTGATTTGTTTTGAGTTATTCATTTCTTGCTCACTTATCCTTTTATCTACCTCATATATATATATATATATATATATATATATATATATATATATATATATATATATATATATTATATATATATATATATATATATATATATATATATATATATATATATTTCCCGAGACAGTATCGTACAAATAATAGACTGTTGTAGATGTCGCAAAAATAGAATAAGACACTATAATAAAAATCCTGTTTGTTACCGAATGCTTGAGACGAGACAGAAGACATTCTTGATAGAGAAATCAAAAAACTATATTTATTGATCGATGAAGACGAAAATTATAAGTCAACCTCGACGAGGTCGTTTGTAGATTCCAGAAGAACATAACACTGAATGAACACACACACAGACACCGACACAAACAAACACATACATACATATACACACACATATATGTGTGTGAGTATGAGTGTATGTGTGTATATGTGTGTGTTTGTGTGTATGTTGTGAGATAGATGGATACATTCGTATACTGTGAAAAATACTGAAAGATTGAGATAGACTCGGTCAGTTGTAGATGCAAATATACTTGAATGGAAAATATGGAAAATGGAAATAGATATGAAAAGATTCAAGTAGATAGATAGTTACAAACACACAAGCATACACATACACACACAGACATATATATATATATATATGTGTGTGTGTGTGTGTGTGTGTGTGATAAAAATAGAATTACCACTCTGATGAAGGTCGTCAAAAAATAAAATTACCACTCTGATGAAGGTCGTCAAAATCTCTCTGTGTACGGAACATTTTATACATTTTTCCTATTATCATTATCATCATCATTTCAATTCCATCTGAATATTTTAATAATAATAATAACGTAAATCCATATACATTTTGATAAACAGACCGAAACACATGTGTAAGTGATATCGATTAAAAGTGATATCGATAAAATTCATTTTTATCCATCTACATTTCTTTTCTTTACTCATTTTTTCCTCATATATAATATATATATATATATATATATATATATATATATATATATATATAAAAACATACATATATATATATCTATATTAAATATCATGGATGTAATATCCCGTAATTAAAGTTTCATTTGTACTTGCAATCAACTGATGATATAATAAAATCCGTAACATTTAATATTTATTTTTAAAACTGCTCTGCTATTTTAGCATTGAGCACCTTCATATGCTAATACTTTTCAAATTCATTCTTCATTCATTCATTCATTCTCTCTCTCTCTCTCTCTCTCTCTCTCTCTCTCTCTCTCTCTCTCTCTCTCTCGCTGTATATATATATATATATATATATATATATATATATATAATTTAATATACCAAGCGTTTTGGTAAATCCTTGTGGTGAGAAAAAACCCAGCAAATAGTTTGATTGCAAAAATATACTATCAAACATCAACCGGGAAGAAAAAAATGTTTAAAAAAAAGAAAAGACCAAGATAGTCGTACAACAAAAAATAATCTATTGGTACAGTATTTGGCCAAAAGAAAAAACAATTTATATGTATATATATGTATATAAGATATATATATATATTCATATAACCGCTAGGAGAATAGCTAATAGTGTCAGATCTTACCCCTGAAGAGCATTAAGCGAAACTAATAGTAGGTTCGTCTGGCTCATTAGATTTATCTTTATATATATATATATATATATATATATATATATATATAGAGAGAGAGAGAGAGAGAGAGAGAGAGAGAGAGAGAAGAGAGAGAGAGAAAGAGAGAGACGATTTACATCATAAATTCATTTTCTTTAGATATCACAACTATGATGACAATTCTCTCCAAGCTACAACAAATCTTTGCGCCAACCATCCACTCCATTTTCGCTTCAGTTCATACATAATTGTGACGGAGAACGAGAAAGGAAAAAGAGCAAGACATTGTCTTGCCTGCCGGGATCGAACTCGCGTCCTCCTGCATGCAAAAACAAATGCGTTTTGGGCACTGGACGGACGCGAGGTTCGACTGATGTGCCCGGATGTTTGGCTAATATGCCCATAAAATAACAAGTGAGTCGAGCGCTGGGCAGTCAGAAGCAGCAGAAGCAGTCGACGACGAAGCGCTTTTCAGTAAAGAAATGGATTTTAGTCGAACAGAAAAAAAACTAAATAGGAAATGTGATTTTGAACTGCTAATGATTATTTCGACTACGACGACGGATTTTCCAGCTGCTAGAGAAAGAATGTGTTGACCAACAGAGGGTCTGGCTTGTGAGAAGACGGAGAACTCGCTTGTTTTTGGTTCCCCCTCGGCGGGAGCTTGTTGATTCGAAGGTCTATTTCGCTCCATATATTCCCCCCTTCTATACCGTTTTTAATACAATCGACCATATCTTCTTTCTGTCATGTAGATGCACGTACGCACGCTTAACAACATATACAAAAACCAACTATTAATTATACATGTGCCAATGCACGCCATTACGCAAATATAAACAATCTATTACAATCTTTGTGTATATGTATATGCGGGGGTGTATACATAATTGTACATATATGCGGGAGCGTGTGTACTTTATTGCATAGGGTATTAAATAAGACAGATATCAGGTCACCAGGAACACACTCAATTCCATCCACCCCTGAAGATGGCATTTCGAAGTATTAGGAATGAAAACAACAGATTATATCATTATATTAAGAAATTGCCCTGAAAACTTGAGAGAAACGAAAATAAATTCGCCAGACACGAGATACCCATTTTGTTTAATACTATATATATATATATATATATATATATATATAGATATAGATATATATGTTTATTTATTTATTTACATATATATATATATATGTGTGTGTGGGTATATATGTATGTATAATATATATGCATATATATTCATATATATATGCATGTATATATATATATAAGTAAAGTCGTCGGGGCGGCCTAAAGTCGGTATCAGCCAATCAACGAGGGAGTCTATCCCCTTTTCACTAGCGCTAGACCAAGGAGATTGTTTTGGCATCTGATGTGGAGCGCCACACCTACCATCAGCTCCTTACTTTACCGCACGGATCCCTGTGCTACTCATACGCTGCATTGGCGAGGACCGGAATCGAACTAGATACCATGTGGTTTCTAGCCGAACGCTCTACCGACTGAGCTAATATATATATATATAAGGAAAAATAACGAAGATTTAGTTTGAAAGCTTAATAGATTATTTTATGAGAAATTGTTAACACATCACTCAATAAGTCTCAGGCCTAACTAATAAAACACCAATTTTTAGGCAAAATTCGACTTTATTCATCAACATAGTCTCCTTCTAGGGTGATACACTGATTCCAACGCTTCTCTAATAATTCGATGCCATTTTTGTAGAAGGATTTGTCTTTTGTATATCTTATTATAATGGAGATTGTGTGTTTTTCTGTCTGTAACCGAAACTATATTACTACTCAAGTCACAATTCCCTTAATTATTTACGTCAAATTCTCCATGATTTCATTCTTTTAAACCTTCAGTTATTAATAAAAATTGTTTTACATTATTAATACTGTTGACCATATCTACGTACTAATAACATGCAATTGTATTTATATATACAACAAAATAGCGTTTTACAGTTTGAACGAGAAGGCTAATTTGCATATTGATATTTAAAATTTTATTTTAATAAATATGTGCTTGGTATTATTGATTTCTGATTGTTTGGTTTTATCTTAAGAAATATAAACAAAAATCTCGTGGATAAATATTAAAAGAAATTTATTTACAAGAAGAAATAACTGTAATATTATCCTTTACTTCCTATTTTAACTAAATAGTTAAATTAGGAAAATTTACCAATGAAAGAGGGGAGTAATGGAAAATGATGGAAGAGTTAGTTTCAAAGTTGTTCTATTTTTCGATTATACCCCCTCTGTTGCAGATCTTTTTATCTGCATTCTTAGTCAGTTTGATTAGCCTTTCTAATTTAATACTTGCACCCGGAGGGTGCATATATTTGCTAGTATATATAAAGTCTACTCAATACAATTGTAAAACTTGCTTTGTTAGGTTGTTTTGTTTCAAATTATAAACTGTTTTTCTTTTCTAAATCTGATAAACTGACAGTACTGAAAATGTCATTCCTATATTGAATATTTGCATTTTGGTTTCAGTGGGACGGCCAGCTTAGTCATATTTGCAAAATGGCGACTGGTCGATTACTTGCCCGTCACTCCCAAACCCTCCACCGCCACCGCTGCCGCCGCCGCCGCCAATGGGCCATCGTTTGAAAGGCAACACTATTAGAAACACCATTCCAAAAAGCCCCGTCACATAAAGAGGTTTGCTCGACGACGCCGTTTAACGGCTGCTAAAAGTGGACATGTTGAAAATAAGGGGGGGGGACGCTTTTAGAGCGCGGGATTTAGAAGGAGGATAATGTGCGTCAACAAGATGGCGGCTTGTTGGGGCAAGAATTAGCAACGGTGCGTCAGGGAGTAAATATGTCGTCGAAGCGGGAGAAAAAAAAAGAGGAGAGAATAAGAATTATCAGGATGCGTCATTACTTGGTTGGGTCTTGTTAGGCAAGGAAGCTGGGGAGAAAAAGATGGGCAGATATATTAATAAAGGGTATAGAGTTGCGTGGTCTAATGATTAGAGTCATAGGAAATGGACTCGTCAATTCGAGTTCAAATCCTGGACGAGGCTGTTTGCATTTAACATAACGCTATACCCTTGGGAAAGGTATGCACCCAACTACTCCCCCTCCATATATATAAGGTTTTAAAAAATATATGTACTAGGGTATTTTTGAAACATGAAAGAATAATGAAACTAAGAATTCCAATACAGCTGACTTACCAGTGTCGTTCGGATTAATTGTGTAACTAATACTAGTTTTAAGGAGATTTACATAGTAACTGTCAGTAGCTGGCTTCTGGTTTAGAAAGTATGGTAGCAAATTTTGACTTGATGTAAAAAATGTTGAAGTTAATGGATTTTGATTAGAATGTGATATAGAAAATTATTTACTAAGGAGAACTGACAAGGGTCTTGTAATATTTTAACTATATGAAGTTTAGTGATATCTAAAGACATTGTTTTAACACTCTGTTTTGATTGGAGAATACTTTAATTGTAAAGAGTCGTTTGTAATTGAAATCATATGTGTCTTTTTTTGTTTGTTCGGTGATTATAGAGGGTAGGTATTAGTGTAATACCAGCAGAACCTATGGATATATCACAGTATGATAATCTAATTATTACAATGTTTGATATCTCTGAATTTTCAGATGAGACTTGATAATTACTATTATTTTTGGATTATTCGGACTATTGTCCTCATCTTTATTGTTATCTGTACAACGTTTCGGCCCGAATTCGAGAAGGTTCCCGAGTTCGACAAGAAATACCCGAAGAAGGCCGGGTGGCGCACCAACCGAAACATTCTACAGAGAACAATAAAGATGAGGACAGTAGTCCGAATAATCCAAATAATACTAATGTCTGATATGGTTATTTAAGAGCTAAATAGTCCAATATGTAAAAAGTATACTAATCTTCATTTAACTCTTTCTCAAACTTTCTTTCTTTTCATCTTTTCATAATGTGTGATTGAAAAAGATTAGCGTTATCGTTTCCGCATGCTTACCACTCTCTCTACCTTTCCCCTACTTTCTTTCTTTCTTTTTTTCTTATTATATTTTCTGCCGAGCATGTCCTTTTTCTTCCCTTTCTTTCTTTATGATAAAAATGGAATGGTCCATTATATATCTGAGATGAAGACACTCAAAAGAAATAATAATTCCGCGGATAAGCAACATTAAACAATCAGGATTTACAGATTTGCATTTCATATTGGAATATTTGGACGATCTCATTTTTTAACCAGAGTGGCTTGCAATATGATAACGGTTGTACAATTAAGGAACACGAGTATTGATATAGAGATTTGCATTTCATCTTAGATGAATTGGGCGGTCTCATTTTTAAACAGAGGGTGTTGTAAGACGATAACGCTCGTACAATTAAGGAACACAAATATTAATATGTAGATTTGCATTTCATCTTAGATTAACTGGACGGTCTCATTTTTAACAGAGGGTGTTGCAAGATGATAATGCTCGTACAATTGAGGAACACGAATATTAATATGTAGATTTGCGTTTCATCTTAGATGAATTGGGCGGTCTCATTTTTAACAGAGGGTGTTGCAAGATAATAACGGTCGTACAAGTAAGGAACACGAGTATAGATATATAGATTACTTCTAGACGTTATTGTGCATATGTTGTTGTGTGTGTCTGCATGAGGGCATTCCTGAGCACTCGAGCCATTCGTTTGTTTTAAGGCAGGTATTACACCCCACCCCACCCCAGATCAATCTGTGCTTAATTCCTGTTCTTGAAAATATCAAATTGGTAGATCAGAGAAATAGAATTCCGTCATCTTTTGACTTAACAAGCCTATTCACGAAGACTTCTTCTGAAGAATCGGCAAGGAAGTTACTTTTAGGAAGAAAGAAAATATAGATTTTTTTTTGGTTAAATTACAGTCAAGGAAATGATATGAGGTGGTCGGACCTTGGCGGAATATTTGTTTGTTTGTTTGTTTTGTTTTGTTTTTTTTACTTTTTTGTTATTTATTTATTTATTTATTTATTTTGCTTTCAAATTAAAAAAAACCTAAGCAAAAATATGATGGTTACATTTCTACTACTGACTAATCCATCTCATTTTAAGAATTTTAAGAAGAAAAATATATATAAAAGGTTGAAACACGATGTCTGTGGATGACTTATCATATGCTCCCAAAACCCGGTTGAGCTCTCTTGGAGCGACTTTAATTGACTTTCAACGCCAGCGTAATAAAGCAATGATCGTCTGTTGTTTAGAGATTTGATCGCTCTGGTGATCGTAAAATATATACACAGATGTATGTATTTACACAGTTAAAACACCGCTCCGTAATGCCAGTTGTCGATGGAGGTTGACGAACCAGGCTGGTGAAAAGTCAGTTGGGTTACGTTCCTGGTCGGAGGTAGTTGCTGTGTCTAGCCACACTGATTAGAAGTGAAACATCGAAACACGGTGTCTGTGGATGACTTATTATATATATATATATATATATATATATATATATATAAGGTGTGTCCAAAAATTATCGAGATTGAAGCTGTATTTACCAAGATAGGAATGAACAATAAATGTAACATTAATTTTTTTTAGAATACAAGGTGTGTCAAAAAGTACTGATTTTAAAGCTGTATTTACCAAGATAGATATGTAGAATGAATGAAACATTAATTTTTCAGAATACAAAAAGAACAAACATTATCGATACTTTTTTGACATACCATATATATATATATATATATATGGTCTGAAGATCTCATAGGCAAGAAACTGTTACTCATGTAACAATGGTATTAAGCACTGTCTCCCTAAAAATTAAAAACTAAGTCATCGGGTGGCCTGAAGTCGGTATTAGCCGGAGTTTATCTCCTTTCACTATCGGTGGACCGAGGAGATTGATTTTTAGAATCTGAGGTGGGAGCGCCGATAACATCATAGAGTACATCGATCCCTGAAGACTTGTTAATGTGCGCTACATTAGCCAGCGAGGATATTGCTGCATACGTCCATATATGATATGTATTGGGTATCCATAACTCAGAATACTTAAATTCAATTTCTATATCATTGGGTATTCCACGATTTATAGTGGAAAAAGGAGATTAAACTTCGGCTATACGAACTCAGGCCACCGATGACTATTAATGTTATATTTTATTAAATTATGTGTTGTGTGTGTTGTATGGGGTAGTGGGGCTGTATTGTGGTGTGTTGTATTAAATGTATGCAATAAATTGAGAGTGTTGAAATCCATATGATGTTATGAAACAGAGTATATAATATATTAAAGATTGAATAAATTTGGAAGATGCGTTACTGCACAATTTAATGGTTTTATTATCATAGATATACCTTATCATGTTTCTGGCCGAGAGATCTTTGTACGATCATTGTAATTCTTATTTAGTTACTATTTATAGATATAAAGTGAAAAATAATTTAAGTATTAGAAGAATAGTATTATTTAAAAATTTAATGGTATATCTTCTCTAGGAGGAAATTCAGTCATCTCATAAGGAGCTTAAGATGATATGATTACTGTTTTCCTATTATTAGTATTCATTTTCATTAACATTAATGTTAAAGTAGGCTTGGCAGGCTATGGTTTTCAAACAGTGAGCCAAGGCATGTATAAGAGAAAATGGATCTTCCATGGCAATGCATTTCGACACTATCTTCGGTGTCAACCGCACTTTTAGGATTGTGGTCATGGGCCACTTAAACAGACACTTGGGGATGTTACAGGTTAGCTAAGACGACTATATACTGTTGAGGGCTTCTCAACATGAGAGAGGCGCATCACAGTGGAATCGTAGAGGGCGTAAATTATGCTCAGGTGGAATATCAAATAAATTCTTCAAAATAGAATCCAAAATAAATTTTGGGATTTATTGTGGATTGGCACCAATGCCTTTATTTAGTTCAATAAGAGCTAACATATGGTCAACTCATATACCAGTGAATAATTTAAAAAAATAAAATTTTCTGAAGATTTTAAATGTTATTGACTGATTTTTTTTATACACAAACGTTATACAAATATCCACGAGAATTCATCATCATGTACTCGCACACACTCCGAGGTTGAGTGAATGTTAACATATTCGAAGAGTTTATTTCTGCCATATACGATCATACTATTTCTCGGACCATTCACGAATCACAATGTATCTCCATGACCTATTACAGGAACATCGTGGTTATGAACATTTGTCTATTAGAACATGACCGCATATAATAGTGTGCGTAAGTTGTTCTAACTTTCACTGAGGTGAGTGCTGTTTTTTCACACGATCACAATACTCTCGTCACTCTAATCTTCAGGCATCCCTCTGATTGCAATTATTCTGGAAGTAGTTCGAGTGTAAGTGAGTTTTTGATTAAAACCTGTAGTATCAGTAGTCAACACTAACCTTTTGAAGCTCTATTCGTTGGTGAAATTTTGAGTATGATAATATTTCTATATACATTCTTGATTACTCAAGAATCCACCTATACATGAAGCGGTGATTCATATGAGATGACTCTTCATATTACTTCTTGTTATACACACACTGATTATTCGGTGATTCATACCTTATGTTTCGGGCGCTTCGTTATATCTAGCATGGACCTAGAGTGAGGGCGTTTATTCTCGCCTAGTGTTAGTAACATCTTTCAATATATGATCATTTCGGCTATATAGTATGATACAATATATAGAGCTCAACCGGGGTTATGGGGGGAAGCAATATGATATAATTCATTTAATATATAGTAGCATTAGGTTTATCTAACTCTACTTTAATTCAGTATTATTAATTAATTTTCTTTCTTTAAAATTCTTATAATAATGTAGAATGGATATTTAGTCACGGATATATAGTTAAAATATTTAATACATTAAATAAATATATTTTATTTGACTTTTAAGTTATTTTTTTTTAAATTTAAAATAGAAAAATATATATAATTATGATCAAAATTTAAAGTAAGATACTCAGATAGATATGAAAACACGTGTTTCATATGTACAAAACAAAAGGGAATAAAAAGAAACTAAAAAATACTCATATCATAAAAACAAAAATAAGATTTTACGCGCAAGAACCTTCTTTTTCTCGATACCAAATGAGTGCATTGTGTACTCGTCTAGACACTCATAAACATACATTTTTATTTATGTTATCCTATTGGTATCATGTAATTTTTATAACCTAACAAATAAAACTTTACTATATATTTTTCTTACTTATCATAAATAATAGTATAACTTCTTGCGATTATCTCAATATAAGTAAGTTCTCGTGATATAAGCGTAGAGTGTTAAAGTCTGAAAAAGAAGAGAGGAAGATAGACGAGGATGAGAGAGATGAGACAATTCTTAGTTTATAATTTATTAACATGGAATATAAGTTTGCTTACCATATTGTGGGTTATTCATTTTGCTATTATTCAGATATAAGTTACTCTAGGCAGAATATATATAACACAACTCACTCGAGGAGCAGCGTTATAAGGAGTGGTATTTTGAAAATGGATAGTTTAAAGCTGATATGAGGGTGTATATCTATTTATTTACTCCTTAGCTCTCACACCGCTCTATTCACGAATATCAAAACTGAATGAGTGCAGCACTTGCTAATACGAACTAGCTACCGTTGGATTAACTACTGCTTCTTCAGTATTAACCATATACATACTCACATACAGAAGAGAGAGGGAGAGAGAGAGCAGAGAAGCGAGAGAGAGAGAGAGAAACCAACCATACACACACACAACACAAACATATATTATATATATATATATATATAATATATACAGATGGAAGTAGATGTAATTTTTAAATCATAAAGTTACTTGTTATTACATCCTTTTATTTTGCCCGCACCCTGTATTTGTGTATAACACGTCTGTGCGCGCGGGTGTTGTGGTGTTGTGGTGTGTGTGCTGTCTGTCTGTCTTGTCTGTCTCTGTCTGTGGGAGGGGAGCATATGTACACTTCTGTCAGTGTATTTATCTATTTGTGTATAAATTTAAAGTCTTTGATATACAAATATGACTCGCTGGGAATAAAAACGTACCATCCGAAAAACGAACGAACAAACAAACTAACGTTAGAGCACGTGACACACCGGAAGCTGACCAAGAGCCAATCAGCGTCCTATTCATGCTTTCAGGCTGTACGGTGTAGCCGACAGCACAAAATCAAGTCGCTGGCTTTCAACGAAAAGCTAATGTCGACATTTCAATAAGCGCTGCTTACGATAGAATACAAGCCTATCTCGGTGATATCTTTCACATAATGTAACACAAACAACGTTTAACTCGTCTAGTTTTAGACTGAAAGGACTCACATCACCAAGTCAAAGGAGTCTTGAGTTAACATGTGAAAATGCGGTAAAATATGGAGGAAACGGGGCCAACGAGGAGATAAGAAGATGAAGAAGAAGAAGTAAGAAGAAGATAGATCAGATTGACGAAGAATCAAGACAGAGAACCTGTCACAAATATAAAGAAATAGAGAACAAATGAGAGCGAAGACAAGACACAAAGAACAATTGGAGATCAAGTAACAGAGAACATGAACGAACGCACACAGAATAGGAGGCATAGGTGACCTAATTAAGATAGCTGAAGCAAGAAAAGGCTGAAAAAGAACGCCAGAAGACAATGTTGAGCGTGACAGGCAATGAAGAAGAAGCAAGATGAACATATACTATGCTACATCACCTATGGTATATAATAATAATGTACATAGATACTAGTAGGTCCTCAGTTTAATATTAAGATTATAGATAATATAGCAAATTTATACATATATAATAATTTAGTGTAAGAAAGTTTCAACTTTGTATTATGTGTAACGAGTTCCGACTTAATAGATCATTAAACGTAACTGTAACCTGCAAATGTGAATATCAAACATTAGCAGAACAGTGCCCTACAATATCCAATGTCTAAAGATGAATTATCGCCAATCTCTGTATATCGAATAACATAACGAATCAGCTCACAAGAGGTAGAAATATATTGTACAATATGGTCCGTGATTATCAGTATTATTTGTCCATTGTTTCATCGCCACTTTCCATGCAGAGTTATAATCAACTAATAGAGATCGTGAGATTCCATCATTATTGTCCAAAAAAAATAGATCGTAGAAAGTGCTCGTCGGGGAGGCCATAATCGTGGTGTAATATCCTAGGCACTCATGGCTAGTTCTCAAAGGGAGTTATACGTTCGCTCGTCTATTCTTCACATGAGGGCGGACTATTGTCCAAGGAAGTATATATTTCTTATTTGCACGTGTGCACTGGTATGCGCCATACACTCAAAGACCCATCATACTCTTTAATACTTTAGCGCACCTGCTGCAGATCCATTGTGCTTAACTACATCACGCTGAGATTAGAGGAAGAGAGCGGAAGAGAGATACGAACTAGGGAACCCTTGTACGTTCGCTCCGCGCCGAAGAAGACTACTAATCACCAGAACATAAGAGCTAAGGAACCGAAAAGCACAAGTACATACTGTGTGAGGATGATAATAAGAAATAAAGTAAAGTAGGGGAAATGGAGTTTTAGAGAGAGTTGGTAAGTCATGACAGGAAATACATATGACTTGGACTAATACTTTATTCATTCAAACTACATATGATAGATAAGAGATTAAAAGTTATACATAAGAAAGATTTGCTGATAATGATGTGCCATAAATGAAGACTCTAGTATGACCAGAAGTATGGGGCATCTCTTAGTGACGCAAATCGAACTCATAGACAGATGGCTTATCTTAAATCCGTACGAATAAGATAACTAACCATATCCAGCACATTAGTCACCTCCATTGAATTAAGTTGGTATTATCTCGGCACTAGCTATTGAAAATACTCGTGATCATAAATTACCTTTATATGTTCTCGAGAGAGATCATGTATGTGATGAACATATTATTCGTTGATTGGTATGTACGCCACCGTCTTTACTTTCACGGGATATTCTGTATTGGTGCGTGTGAATCTGTCTGTAACGAAACTCTATCATTGGACTACTCCACTGTCTCATTGGATAATTTATTTCGAGCGGCTCAGAATATCAGTTGCTAACCACTGATTGCATTTCTTTTATAAACCTTCAGTATATAGTAATGAAAAGACTATAGTACATGTCCCGAGATTATAATGTACATAACTAATAAGTTAGTGACATTACTAACTATCATAAGAAGTTACTATCTGAAAAATTCAGAGATAATCAAACATTGCGATATATTGAGATTGTGTAAGATTTATATATACAATCAATGATGAATGACCGTTATCAAGTTCCTGAACTCGAGAAGGCTATATTTTGCTGACCTTGAGATGTGATTATTATTAAACATTCTTATATATTATATACTCTCTGTCTATGAGTAATTACCTGTGAGAATTCAATACAAATAAAATTGTTATATGGATTCATCATATGTCTTATTTTCAATATTATAAACCAAAACTCATTCTCTGTGGCCAATTCTTAAAGGGATATACTCTTATCTTTAATTCCAAAAAGAGACGAGAGTGTATAATGAGTCACTATGATCTTTATTGATCATTATACTATATCCTAATTCTATAATATAGTATTAAGATATCAAGACCTGCTTAGGTACAGTTCAATTTACCTATAGATTGATAAATTGTAGGTCTATATTCACAGTGGTCCATTAATATAGAATCACATTGATACTGTGACAGTTAGATTTTCAAGTTGTTCTATTTTTCTCATACCCCCTCAGTTCCAAATCTTTTTATCTGCATTCTATATTCAGTTTCATTAGCCTTTCTAATTTAATATGATATTTCATCTTATTAAAACTTAAATACTTGCACCCGGAGGGTGCATATATTTGCTAGTATACATAAATACAATTTTAACTCTTTTTTTGGCTATATAGACAGAGAGATATGCTTATAAGTGTATTCGTCCACATCCTTGTCTACCCCCAAAAAAATGACATACTAAAATAAAGCGATCCGTCGTTTCAAGTTTAAAATGTGTTCGCTTCTAAATTGGCAACAGTCTCGATATGCTTACATTGTAGATATCTTTTAAGTAACCTGATGATCAATTTATGACTTTGCCACTGGTGATTCGTGGCAGATTTTGCCGTGTAATAAGATCATTAGTCGTTGTCCTTAGGCTTCAGCTGGAGTTTTGATTTTCGTTTAGTCTTCTTAGCCTAAACAGAAAACCCACAAGGGCAGACGTTAATGATACGTACACAACTGGCATGATTAGTCCATCTCCCTATTAAGCTATGTGACTTGCGCTCTGTAATTATTCCCAAGTGACGGCCCGGGGGTAAAATATTCTGCAGATAGGTTTGTGTAGATAGGGCCCGGTGCCAAATTCTTCCCATCGTTTCGAATGAGAAAGTTGATACTCAATCTACTCATATCTTTAGGTGTTTTAAAAATTACTTGCAATACCTGTGGATATAACACAGTATGATAATTTAATTATTACAACGTTTGATATGTTTACTTAAGAGATATTGAAAATACATCCAACTATTCTCCCCCAGCTTTAAGCAAATAGCAGAGAAGACTGATCTATTTTACTCAGGTATGGCAACCGGTCTAGGAGAAGTAAAATCTTAATTTAAACCTATTAAACTCTGCGTAAGTATATACCTTTCGTCCCACTCTGCTCGTGCGAAGGGGTTGGTAAATATATACAACTAGCAGGACCTGTGGATATGCAACAGTTTGATAATCTAACTCTTACAACGTTTGATATATTTACTTAAGAGCTATCGAAAAAATAGTTCAATATGTACAAAGTATAAAAATCTTGATTTAACTCCCTCTCAACCTTTTGTTTTTTCTTTCTTTCCTTCTTTTAATCTTTTGATTATGTTCGATTAAAACAGATTAGCTTTATTGCTTCCACGCGCCCAACCCCTCTCTCTCTCTATCTTTCCCTATTCTCTTTCTTTCTTTCTTTCTTTTGTTCCTGTTATGCTTTTCTGTGTAGCTTGTCCTTTTTCTTCCTTTTCTTTCTTTCTAATAAAAACGGAATGGTCTATTATTTAGCTGAGGTGACGAAGGACACTCATAAGATATACAATTCGGCCGATAAGCAACACCAGATAATCAGGATTTACAGTTTTGCCTTTAATCCAGGACGATTTGGACGCTCTCATTTTTGACCAGTGGTTTTTGCAAGAGGAAAACGGTCGTACAAATATGGAACACGAGTATTGATATATAGATATGAATAGGAAATACGCGCTGAAGGTCTGACTGGGACATTTTTTCGGTGTGACGGCTGGAATATATCTACAGTAGACACTTTTATCTAATTCTAAACTTACAAACAGTCAAATAGCTTCGATTTTTTGGCCTGGTTGGTTTGGTTTGGTTTCTTGATTTGATGGCGTATCAACCTACGTGGGTTATTTAAAGTCATCTGAGAAAAAGAACAGTAGTGGTACTATTTAACCCATAACTAATTGAAGAAGGGTTTATCTTCGTATACAGTATACATGTATACCCGTGGTTGCATACAGGCATACTTATCTTATTTGCTTGTGTAACAATACGCGCTTTCCTCATCAAAATGGAAAGGTGTTAAAACACTTGTTTACTTTACTCTCTCCTTGTCGGAATGGCTCAGATAATGACGTATCAACTATTCGTTACGTCTTGCACTCATTTCCGAATGGACAGATGACGTGTCCACGATGCTTACGGTACGGCTCTAACTTCTAATGGAGTGAATGATTTGTCGATAAAGAAATATTCAATATACTTATGCCTGTGCCGGTACTACATAGGAATGAGTGGAATCTTCGTTGCTGAGCAGCTGAGCAGTTGGCTGGGAATTCTATGATCTTTGGAATCTGGACGCCAGCTTGGGGCCGAGGATGCCATCTGGAGTTTTTAGTTATAACACAAGGCCACTTCTTTGCACTCGTGAGTATTTTATTTCCCCAAATTACAACTGCCGAGAGTTAGAATTTTCATGTCTTGCTCCGTTAACGCGTTCTCCCAGACTAAATTTACTCTGACCTCTCAACCCTCCTTTCTCCCCTTCGCCACGTACCATTCTCTCGTTCAATCAAACCGTGCCATGTGTCTATGCCAAATCATAACTTAAACTGTTCCGTTCTAATCCACACATCAGGCCACTCTCACGGGTCCACGTCACGCCCATTACGTAACAGCGTGGATAGTTAGCTTCTGTTTCTTGTATCATGCTATCTTCCATCTTAGCTTGGCCTGGATCTGACTATCTTTGGGCTCGGTTGGGCTGCTATCTTAGCTGGATCTTCTGTTATTCTGGATCTGATCAGGGATAATCTGTTTTGTTACTGTTTTCAATACTTTCTTTTTGTTTTTGTTTTCTTTTTAATCACTATCAGACCAACATTCAAAACGTGCGGAGAGTTAGCTATTTAAACGAGAAATGTGATGACCGTCTTACTCGTCCCAGAGCTCAGCAAAAATCTGACTTTCCTTGCTACTTTTCACATGGCTCGCTTTGGCGAATCAGATAAACAGTTTTCGTCAAAACAATGATATGTTGTCTATTTTTAACTTATTAGGAAACTGCATTGCGAGCAACATTTTTAGTTGTCTCATTTGGGATCAGTACAAATTGTTATACGATAGGCAACAATACACTACAGAAGAACTCAAAATTGATCGTTGCATTTAAGTATTACCTTAATATTTAAGTTTACTTTTTAAAAGTTCAACGATAATTCTTCTGATGCCAATTAATCTATCCAATGTACGTGAGCCCTTACTTTTCCTACAAACAATTATTTCTAATTCATGGGAGATTTTCGCTGGATTTCGGAATAAATTTCGATTATTCCCAAATTTATTTGCAAGTTATAAATTATTATCTTATAAAAAAAATCGTAGCAAAAAATCACGTAAAATGTCGCTGAAAACAATTGCAATATTTAAAAGTTGGAAAGTCAAAATTTCAGAATTGCGACCCCGGATTCGGCCCGGAATTTTTTTAGATTTTCTCACAGAGTCGGCCTGATTCCAAAATGGTAAGATATGCTGGGCTACGGTCTCTAGAAGTAAAGTTGAAAAAAAAGTGACACCATGACCCACTGACATTCACATTTACTATCAAAGATAGATTAGAATGAATCCTTAACATTAGATTTATATATCTGTAGATGAAAGTGTTTTCTAAAGATTAGCAGGGTTTATATATCTATATTATATTTTTGTTCGTTAATTTTGTTTTATTTGTAGTTAGGGTGTCTTTTGTAGCAGTAAAATAAGTGAATATATTCTTTTTACGTTGCAAAAACTAATGTATTTTCTCGTTAATGGTACAGTTGTCAAAGCGGCTTTTAATAAGGGCTTGTTTTAATATCCCTTAATTCTTTATGGATAATTACTTGGGAGAGGAGATCAGTTTTAGCGGAATTAATTAAGTATATATATACATACATATGTATGATAGACATTATACATATATATATGTATATCTATGTATATATTTATATATAAGATAGTAGATATATGTATGTATATATATATATATGCTATCTTATATATTTATACATACATAGATGTATATAAGATAGTGGTTATATATATATATATATATATATATATATATATATATATATATATATATATATATAATATATATAAGATAGCAGTTATATACATACAAATATATAACTGATATCTTATGTAAATATATATATATAACATAGCCATTATACATATATATATATATATATATATATATATATATATATATATAAATAGCAGTTATATATATATATATATATATATGTATATATATATATATTATATATATATATATATATGTGTGTGTGTGTGTGTGTAACTGATATCTTATATATACATCCATACATTCATATATATATGTATATATGTATATATACATATATATATATATATATATATATATGACAGCTGTTATATATACATACATAAAAATGCTATCTTATATATATATATATATATATATATATATATATATATATATATATATATATAACACAGATCATATATTTATAAGTAGATTCACTTTGATAGTTAAGAAGGCACCACTTAATGCTGGATTATTTTTATATAAAGAAGAATTAGAGTTATGACATTTAGAACCGACTAGCGCATCAAGAAAGACAACTTTTAATAATATTAGGTTCATATGTAAATAGGAAGCCATAATTACACTCGGCGGTATCTTTTATATAACACGATAACACGGATACTTTGATTGTTTTTTAAGTATCTATATATTAAATGCTCGTGTTCCTTAAATGTACGACCGTTATCATTTTGCAATACTCTCTGGTTAATAATGAGACCGTTCAAATCATCCAAGACCAAATGCAAAAATATAAATCCTGATTATCTGGTGTTGCTCATCCGCTGACTTCTAATTCGTTATGAGAGTTGCTACCCCAGCTAAATAATGGACCATTCTGTTTTTATTATAAAGAAAGAAAAAGAACATGCTACACAGAAAAAAATAATAACACAAAAGAAATTAGGAGAAAGATATAGAGAGAGGGGCGGAGCGCACGGATGCAAAAACGCTAATCTATTGATGAAAAAAAGGAAAGAAAAAATGAGTGAGTGAGAGTTAAATCACGATTACTATACTTTTTACATATTGAACTATTTGACTCTTAATTAGGTATATCAAACGTTGTAATAATCAAATTATCATACTGTGGTATATCTACAGGCAATGCTAGTACATCTGTATTACCCGATTCCAGACTTTAACATGCATATGAAGAAGAATCCAAAGGTCGACATTATGCCTCCGAAACCAAGGATCTTATAGCCGACACTCATAAGTTTCTCATAGATTGAGCCATCACAGTACTCTCTCAACCAATGAGAGAATTCCACTATGACTTAAAAAGGGGTCAAAACCTATCTATCAAACTGAATTCACTGTATCTTTCCACGTCTCTCCCTATTTAAACGTTGAATTTTAAATTGTACACTACATTATAAAATGAATAGGAAAACCTATTAAGTATGTAACATCATTTTTGTATGTCCTCAAATGTTACTTTTAATATGAATATTCACTTTAGAAATAAAAAGGAAAAATTAGCACAGAGCTAAGTTATTATGAAGGTATAATTCTGGTACTGGATCAATTCTGGTTTAGAAATTTTGAAAGATGGGCTTATACAGGCATTTAGACAGTTGCCTATAAAACATCCCTTTATTATATAAGTATGGAGGCGCATGGTATAAGGGTTAGAGTTATAGGAAATGGGCTTGACGGCCCGAGTTCAAATCCTAGATAAGGCTGTTTGCATTTCACATTGCGCTAATACCCTTGGGAAAGGTATGGATCCATATATTCTCACTCCAGATATGGGTAAAATAGTAGGGCAGACTTGGCTATTTAACCTTGGATAGGTAACCAGTCGAGGAGAAGCAATACTCTGAATTTTAAAAACCTGAGGTCAGTCGTTGATTGGGTTTGTGGTATTCCTTGTGCATCAATTCCTTCTATCGACTGTGCCAAAAAGTGCGGATGGTCCAGCACAAGCCCTCACTCTATTATCAAAACACTATGTAGGTTATTCATTGGATGAAACCCATGCGTCGAAATGGTTGAGAGATTCCACACATTCCACAAGTAAACATTTAAATTTGTCTTTTTCATAACAATTAGATAATGTAAAGTTTCAACGCCAATATTCTTTTCACCAAACATTGTATGCAATGGTTTATGTAGGACCAAGTGGATATCCCATTGCTACTCCATCAGTTTGCCTACAGATATTGTTTGGAAGGTTTTAACAAAGTATTTGTGCGTCGCATACTAACGAACGTTTTCTTACTAGACTTGGTCTAATTAATATTAAGCGGAGAGGGGGAGGGAGGATTAAGCTGTAATGTCTTGAATGACATTATACTGGTGAACAAACAAAAATGTTCGAAGGAAATATATGCAGACGAAATACTGGGATTATTTGCTAACTCCATTGTCAGATGGTTGTATTTAAATATCGAATGTACAACCTCGTTTTGAATATACTTTCAGAGTATTGAAGATGTGACCGAGTGAAGAAATTGAAACAAATCCTACAACGCAACTTTTATTAAAGTAAAAAAATGCATAATGAGAGAATTATATATATATATATATATATATATATATATATATATATATATATATATATATATATGCTCCCAATACCGGGAGAGCACTGTAGAGAGACATCAATTTAACTTTTACCGTTTAGCCTAAGGCATTTACTCGCCTGTTGAGACTTGAGTTCTCTGGTGATTGTAAAAACATACATCTACATAAGTATGTACCAATTAATTGTTTGCTTTTTACTGACAGTTGCTGATGGTCAATAGGGTAAGGAGTTTCACAGACAAAAATTCTGTCGGGTCTCGCTCCCGGCTAGCAGTAGCTGTTAAAGTCGAGCCGCACTGATGAGACGTAAACGGCGAAACATTGTGTATGCGGATGACTAATATATATATATATATATATATATATATATATATTATATATAGAGAGAGAGAGAGAGAGAGAGAGAGAGAGAGAGAGAGAGAGAGAAAAGGCTTAAATACCAGTCGCATTTGTAGTTATAAAATTCATTTTCACCCATACATATATATGGGCTTTTTCAGACCGTTAATCTTACTCTGACAAATAAGAATAATATTAGTGTCTGAAGAAGCCCATATATATGTATATATACGTATACATATAAGGGAAAATTTGGGGAATGTGGAGCACCCCTTCATCACCATTGCTCCCTGGTCCACTCTGACCTGGAGAGGTAGTACCTGTTAGGGCCCCATCTATGGGTTAAATAGAAAAATGTATTTTTTTTTAAATTGTATTATCCATTAAGAATTGATTTATTTCAAAACTTTATCGGCATTAAATGACCCACTGAGCTTGATATGCCGTAAAACAAAACAAGACAAAACAAAAACAAATATGTTGGAAAATAAATTCATAATTCCTAATACGATTGGTATTTAAGCCTTTTCCTTTACTAAATATATATCGCTCTGTATATAATTCCAGAATTATTGTTCATTGAGCTCTCAAATTGGACTATACCAATTTAACATTCCGTTGATAAAAAAGGTCCAACTTCGAATCATTCCTAACATAACTAACCTGGCGAGTTACGTATATATATATATATATATATATATATAGAGAGAGAGAGAGAGAGAGAGAGAGAGAGAGAGACAGAGACAGAGAGAGACAGGGAGGGAGAGAGGGGGAGCTCTTAGGAAGCGAAAACGCTAATCTGTTTGAAACGAACATAATGAAAAGATGAAAAGGATGAAAGAAAAAATGAGACACAGACACCGTGTTTCGACGTATCACTTCTCTTCAGTGTGGCTAGATATTGTAAGCTACTTACAGCCGGGATAACATCCCAATCGATTCATCATCAGTCGAGCTGCTTAACCGCTCGAATGGGCAGGGGATTTTTAACTGTTTAATACACATATCTGTATGGACGTGTGTGTATGTGAGAGCGCGCGTGAATTTATTTGTGTAAAACAAAATAAAAATTATCAGCTACTTTGGTAATTGCCCTTGGATTATATCTAAAATAGGCAACCAGGCTCGGA
>CM042148.1:99972669-100007669 GCA_023376005.1 Doryteuthis pealeii
GTTCTTTTAAAGAGACTTATGGTGTTTTCGTATCGGAATTTACAAAGCTTCGTTTAGTCCATCTCACTGGCCACAGATTGTTTACAGTATACGCTGTTTCTATGTGGTCACCCATCTAAGATCTGAACATGCTTATCGTTGCTTAACTTCGGTGATCTAACAGAAAACAGCGTAATTCAGATGTTACAATGTTTATGCACACAGAAATCACATTGCTTGAAGTGTCTGCTCCTCCAAACGATTACTCAGTCCTGTAGGCTGGGGCTTTAGAATACACCGACTGCACCTCTGCAGAGGGGTAAAATCCCCCAATGGTACTACCTGTTAGCCGTAGGTGGTGACTCGTGTTGGTTAAGGACAGAAACCTGGTAGCTGAGCAATCCATAACAGGCAATATTCCACTTTGGCCCTTAATTTGGTTAGACTGGTGGTCGGAGAGCCCCCCTCTCATCAATCGGCTGACCACGTCAAGCCCTACCACCTATATGATTGGCTCAACCTTATAGTTCATATAACAATCCCCTAACCCTTTTTATAATATATATGTAAGAAGGCGGCGGCCAAGGGTCTTAGTGCCCTGGGTATGACGTTAAACAGCATCTAATGGTGAAGTTTCAATTTTTGAGCTCTGGGGAATGTGAAGTACCTCTTCATCACCATTACTCCCAGATCCACTCTGACCCGAAGTGATAGTACCTTTTAGGGTCAATGGGTTGAATAGAAAAACTGAGTTTAAAAAATGTTTAAAAAATTGAGTACTCATCAAGCATGAATAGAATAAAACCTCTTTGGTATGAAATAACCCAACAAGGGTTGACATGCCGTAAAATCCAACTAACCATCTTCTATTGTTTCAATGCAGTGCTTTTGATATTCTTTATCTGCTCTTCTTTTAAATTTCCTCAAACCAACAGACTTAAGAATTTTGAATTTCGGTTTGTCATCCCATATCACTTGAGACAACGTTGTGCAATTTCCATTTCTTAGACTCGTTGCTGAATCAAACGCATAATCGACCATTCTTTAAATAGATTTTTGGCATTTTACTATCCTTTCTGATTATCAAGATCCATACAAGCTGTCACCAGTTGTGTAAATCTTGTTATGTTCAAAGCTTTCCAAAGTCTTGCATAGGTGTTGTATAGCGTATATAAACTTCTACCATACTCGGGTATATAATAGCGAGAGAGACAGAGAGAGAGAGGGGGTGGGGGAGTAACAGAGATTAGAGAGGAAATGATCTTACTTGATTTCTTACTTTACTGTTTCTAGTGATTCGTTTAACTCGTTGCTGCTAATCAATTAAAACTATCTTTAATTATCTTTAATTCTATCCGCATGATCGTTACAGTATTATTTGCTTAACTCGGCATATTTTCAGCACAGGTTACTGATATATCATCATCATCATCATCATCATCAAGGCGTTCTCACAGCACAGATTGCATTAACTTTCTCACGCTATCCGTCCCTCTCGATCCTGACTCGTAGCAAGTCCCCCTAGGCGGCATGAATGCAACTTTTTGTTGGACGGCCAGTAAAAGTTTATTCGTCCTTACTTTTCCAGTTTTGTAGAACCGATAATTGTTTCCTTTCTGCTTTGGTCCGCCATGTTATCTAGTTGATTTCTATCTACTGTTAAGGGTGGATTGCTTCTTCTTTTCTTCAATCTTCTGAGCTGTGCGAGTTGGTCAACACAGTGTCAAAATGTTCCAATCATCCCTCCTGTATTTTCACGAACCGTTATTTTCTATTCTAAACTACATTTACTGTACATAATTAATATCATATCACAAACATCGTCTGTTTGTTTACTTCTCGTAAGTTCGTGTAGAGGTCACTTAAGAGGAATATAGATACCTACTCCTTAACAAAACGAAGAAATCTGCTAAGTCCGTTTGGTGTGGTGGTAAGACGCTTGACAGTCAGCTTGACAATCAGGTTTCGAATCGCACACGGGGAGGTCTTTGTATCTATAGCTCTGCTGATGAGGCCTAATAGGCCGAAATGTACATACAGAGATTGATTTTTCTCGATTTGTTTAGCCTTAAATTTAAATAGGTAATCCCGCCTAATTAATTAATTATTAATTAATTAACTTTCATAAATTAGGTTCGACTTCAAATAAACACATATTCTCCCAAATAATTAATAGGCCTATTAACTAGGAAACAATATCTGTATATATGAAATACAGATTTTGTCTGTCTGTCCGTCTGTATGTATGTTTATAAAGGAAAATTGGAGGAGAGCAGCAAAGACCAAATTTCAATAAAGTCCATGCCCTAAATTTCAGAATGATGGTTAACAAATATTTTACCCCTTATTTTTCAGAAGAAAAGCTAAATAAAAACATAATAAGTGTTTACATCAATGACAGATTTAAAAAAATGATTAAAAATTTCTTAACAAGTTGATAAAGAATTAAATACAGAAAGTAAAATAAAATTAAAAAAACTACAAACAAGAATAATAATAGAAATAAACCATATAAAAACAAGAAAATATATAAGGAATAAAATATGATAAAACAAATATGTACAAAAAGAATTTTCATTGATATATATATATATATATATATATATATATATATATATACATATATATATGATAAGTTGTAAACACGGTATTTTGGAATGGCTTTTTTGCCGACAATTTTTGGGAGAATATATGCTTAATTGGAGTCGTACCTAATTTTGAAAATTAATTAATTAATAATGAATTAGGCAGGAATGCCTATTTAAATGTATGGCTAAACAAATCGAGAAAAATCAATCTCTGTATAATAGGCCGAAATCAACCTCTGTATAATAGGCCGAAATGTACATACAGAGATTGATTTTTCTCGGTTTGTTTAGCCATACATTTGAATAGGCATTCCCGCCTAATTCATTATTAATTAATTAATTTTCAAAATTAGGTACGACTCCAATTAAGCACATATTCTCCCAAAAAACATATATATATATATATATATATATATTTGGGAGAATATGTGCTTAAATGAAGTCGAACCTATTTTTGAAATTTAATTCATTAATAATTAATTAGGCGGATTAAACTATTTTAAATGTAAGGCTAAACAAATCGAGAAAAATCAATCTCTGTATGTACATTCGGCCTATTAGGCCTCATCAGCAGCTATAGATACGAAGACCGCCCCGTGTGTGATTCGAACCTGTCTGTCAAATTAGCAGGCAAGTGTCTTACCTCCACACCAAACGGACTTAGCCAGATTTTCTCGCTTTGTTAACCGTAAAGAGAGCTTTTTGAAAACCGGAACTACGCTCTGTGGTGGAGGGCTTGTTTGTGTGTGTGTGTGTGTGTGTGTGTGAGTGTGTGTGTGTGTGTGTGTGTGTAGAGAGAGAGAGTGAGTGAGTGTGTGTGTGTGAGAGAGAGTGAATGTGTGGATGTGTGTGTGTGTGTGTGTGTGTGTGTGTGTGTGTGTGTACTTTTTTATCGGGTGAATAAATAATTGACTTTGAAATGTGGGATTTTGTGAAAACATTGGCTTATAAAATAATAAAAACCTATAAATACCTTTTATTAAAAACTTTAAAAAGTATAGAATTATCCCAAAACATGAATATGTTTATTGAAACCCTTGATACTTTTATTCAAAATACCATAATTCAAGAACTTTTATTTCTTTTCTTTTCTTTCCTTTTAAATATTCGATTTCAATGAGAGAGAAATCAGTACAGGATTATTCATTTTCTTTTAACCTTTTTGTCTCTAAGTCTAAAGGTTGATTTTTCTCCATAGGCTAGAATTACATTTTCTTAGTAAATTTTTTTCTTGCTCAGCAATTGTCCCAAACATTTTCATCGTAACAAAGTTTTTTCTCTTTTCTTTTTTTCTTTTCTTTTTATGTTTTTCGTTTTTCGAGAAATTGATATTCTGTGTTTATCTCCTCTTTTTTCTTTTTTTTTATTCATGTATTCTTTAATTTTTTAAAAAAGAGATGTACAATTTGGTTAATTTAGTTACCAAATTTAAAGCCATTTCCATTGATCAACTTAATATTAATATTGAACAACTGCGATCACGCTTGCCTCAATTATTACAATTTTTCAGTAGCGAGAACTATTGAATGCCAAATATTACAAGCTTTCCATTAGGTTTTCGTAATCGTGTATTTTTCTATCTAAACATCGATCTCATTCGGTTACTTACTTACTATCTATTTATAACTCTCTCTCTCTCTCTCTCTCTCTCTCTCTCTCTCTCTCTCTCTCTCTATATATATATATATATATATATATATATATATATTATTTCCTAAACGTAGTTTAGATGCGGCACAAGGCCAGAATTATGGGGCGCCCAGTGAGAATCGAACTCACGAACAATGGTCTGCTAATCTAGCTTGCTAACTATTACACTACGTCAGGTGCCCCCCTCTCTCTCTCTCTCTCTCTCTCTCTCTCTCTCTTCTATTTATCTATTATCTATATATATATATATATATGCCAGTTCATCTCTCTTTATATCTCTTTCTATCTATCTATCTATCCATCTATTTATCTCTCAACTCATCAATTCAACTCTTTATAATTCATTTCATTCTCTCCCCTTTTCAATTTACCCTCCCCCCCCGAGCTAAAGAAAAGAAAAACAAAAATGGCTGCATGTTTCAAAAGATCAAACGAATCCCGGATGGCAACCTTTACTACTTCCGGCTTAAACAAGATCTTCTTTTCCGTGCGTAGCATTTTAACCTTTTCCGTCATTAAACGGTGATTGGTCGCCACGATTACCCCCCCCCCTCACGGGTAACCCCACAGCTCATTCACGACTGTAAGACGCTCAAACGAGCCTCACTGTTTGATTTCCTTTATCTGAATGTGGCAAGACTCTGAGGCGGGAAGCCAGAAAGAAGGTGAGAGATGAACCCTTGAACGTCTACGTTTATCGGAGGCCATCTTGAGATAACATTTCAAACATTTTTGTTGATGGCGGAGAAAAAAGAAGAAAAGAAGAAAAGACAGAGATGAGATAATGGCTGTTAGCACGTTTAGGTGATGAGACACAGTTTGAGTAAAACGTAAAAGCGGGTGAAAAGAAGGGGTGTGCGAAAGGAAAGTTTAAATGTCAATACGGGAGAAGTAAAAGTATAGTCGTCGGTACGGCTTAATGCCGGTATCAGCCAGACAGCGAGGGAGTATATCCCCTTGACCAAGCTAGACCAAGGAGATTATTTTAGCATCTGTGGTGGAGCGACACACTTACCCTACATTACCCGGCCTCGGCTGGGGGTCCAATGAGCTTCGGCCACTGGACCAGTAAAGTAAAATTAATAGCGTCGATCCCAGTAGGCGCCGCCTGAGGGCAATGCCAACGGGATCGACGCAATTTTTATGTCTACCACCCATGAGCTTCGGCTTGTGGGTGGGCCCACATAAAAATGTCCTTGTGTCAAGCCCCCATAAGAGGGATGAGAGGCAAATAACCTTACCATCAGCTCCAAACATTACCGCACAGTTCCCTGAGCTACTCATACGCTGAGTTAGCGAGGGCCGTATCGAGCCAGGAACCTTGTGATTCATAGCCGAACGCTATACTAAACGCTCTGAGCTAAACAGACCCTATGTAGACAAATGAATTAAGGAAAAAAAAGGAGGCAAGATCAAAGTGAAGGCAAGAGAATAAGTTGATAAGAATATTAAATATTAAGAGAATTAAAGAATAAAACTATTTAACGTCTTGTGATAATGTTTAAAGAATGGAAACAAAAAGGAAAGTTGGTAATAAAGGAAAAGAAATAAATCGATTTAAAATGATAAAAGAAACTGTAAAATTGGTTTTGTGCAATGAATTTAATCGTAACATTTCCATGTCAAATATAAAAACACGCTTCTGGGTGAGAAGATACAGAAATTAAATTATTTGTATTATTGTTTTTCTCGTTTTTATTTATTGTCTTTTAATTACATTTGTTTTATATACTAGCAAAAATTTACACCCCCTTGGCGTGGGTATTTGCGTTTTAATGCGATGAAATATAGTAAATTAGAAAGACTAACCAAATTAAATAACAACGCATATAAATATAACAACGAAATTAAATAAGAATGCATATAAAAAGGATAGACTTATTTTAATTATATTTTAATTGGTTGCTATATAAAATCATTCACAGGATTGATATTACTACGTTGGTGAATAAGACAATCATATTAGAGATCAATAACACTAAGTAATTATATATTAATCCAAGATTTATCAATCGGTGTGTGCTGAACGAGACTAGATGTATTTGTGTAACGACCCGGTGTGTACTTTTTCTGCAATGAATTTTATTCGTAACATTTTCATGTCAACATAAAAATACGCCTCAGTGTGAGAAGATATAGAAATTAAAATATTTGTATTATTGTTTTTCTTGTTTTTATTTCTTGTCTTTTAATTTCATTTGTTTTATATACTGGCAGGAATATGTGCCCTCCGTGTGTAACTATTTCAGTTTTAATGTAAAGAAATATATTAAATTAGAAAGTTTGACGAAATTAGATACTAACGCATATAAAAAGTTTACACTTATTTTAATTATATTTTAATTGGTTTCTATATAAAAACATTCACAGGATTGATATTAATAGGTTGGAGATAAGACAATAATAATAGAGATCAATAACACTAAGTAATTATTTATTAATCCCGGTTTTGTTGAAACCAGTATGTAAATTAATCATATCATGTCTTATGTAAACCTTTATTTCTCAGTGATATGGGACACATTGCAGGATTTTAAACGCTCTAATTACATGGAGATAAATATAACTCAGATTTTCATAGAGACATCATTAATAAGTAAGATTTATTCTATATATTAAGAATTTTGACTATGAATTAAATATTGATTCCTGAGGGTATTGTGACTTAAGCAGTGACGTAATTTCGGTTAGTGATACATCGAATCTCCATTATGATAAGATGTACTGAGTATGCTTTTAAAATAATAACGAGACAGAAGCTATATCTACCGAGACGGTTTCCTGGCATATCAACCTTCATGGGTTATCTAATGCCAACAAATTTCCAAAAAGAATGAAATGACAAAATAATAATTCAAGATACTCCCCAGCAAGGACAGAATGAGAACAGTCTATCTAATTGGAACAAATAAAGTGTTTAATTTGAATGGTTTGGTTTGGTTTCTTTGTTTAATGGCATATCATCCTTCAACGGTTATCTAATTCCAAAGCTCTCCTTGTAGAACAATAACGGTAACTATCACCATCTTCATGTATTGCTAGTAGCACGAATATCAATGACAATCTCTGGCCAACCACCCCTATCATTCATTGTCCTCGTGAGGTCACATTCAATGAAATATCTTCGATGGAGACAAACCAAAGATTTACTTGTGTCAACCCAAGAAGTCCCAGACCAGAGGACAATTCAGAAGTTATATAGAAGCATAGAAGAAAAGTGTTTTATATCATATTTGTACCTTTCCATCAACTAAAGACGATGGCGTAGTGCCCCCGTTGCATTTTTTCTCATATAAGGTGTGTGCCAGTTCCCTGCCTATACTTATAGACTAGGCGAGATCATGTGGTCTATACCTTAGCCAATCGCTGGCCATACTGCGTGGCTGGTATATTACTTAAGCGCTGATTATTTCTCAATTGCTCGCAGCATCAATGAAGGAACCTAGGAATCTCTACCTGAGAGGATTATCAAAGGAACCAAATTGGAGGACTCTCTACCAAGAATCAACTGGCCAATTATAGCCCTTAAAACTTTAAAAAAGTCATCTACATCATCCCAAATGGCTGAGCAGGCCAACTCTTGAGTGACAGTCTTTGGTTCACTGGCTGAACACAAACTGTGATGCTTGCTATGGCTGCTGTTTTATCTCCTTCATTCTGACTCTCTTTGCTGTGGCAGCTGCTCTCCTCTCCGTCTTACTTCTCTTCGTGCCTTATTTAACATTAGTGATAGTACCTGCTAGGATCACATCTGTGGTTTATATCGAACTTTTTTTAAAAAGAATTTGTTTAAAATTGAGTTTTAAAAAAGTTGAATACCCATCAAGCATAAATAGACAAAACGTATTCGGCATAAAATAATATGATATCCCGTAAAATCCAACAAACCTGTAGGGACCCGGTTTGTTTGGTTAGTGTGTGGTTGAGGAGTTGAAGATCCGAGTTATGGGTCCCTACAATTTATATGTATAAGGCTACGGAAAATGTAGTTTCCATAGGTAACAAAAGAAGAAGACAAAATTGATAAAGGAAACAAACTTTATATACATAAAATCTTATTATAATGGAGATTGTGTGTTTGTCTGTCTGTAACCGAAACTATATTACTACTTAAATCACAATTCCCTTAGTTATTTACGTCACATTCTCCATGATTTTATTTTTATTTAAACCTCAATTATAATAAAATTGTTTTACATTATTAATACTGTTTACCATATTTACATATTAAAAACATGTAATTGTATTTATATATACAACAAAATAGAGGTTTACAGTGTGAATGGGAAGGCTAATTTGCATATTGATATTAAAAATGTGATTTTAGTAAATATGTGCTTAGTATTATTGATTTCTAATTGTTTGGTTTTATCTTATTGAATATGAGCAAAAATCTCGGATATAAACCTTAAAAGAAATCCATTAACAAGAAGAAATAACTGTAATATTATTCTTTACTTCCTATTTTAACTAAATAGTTAAATTAGGAAAATTTACCAATGAAAGACGGAAGTAATGGAAATTGATGGAAGAGTTAGTTTCAAAGTATTTTTCAATCATACCCCCTCTGTTCCAAATCTTTTTATTTGCATTCTTATTCAGTTTCATTAGCCTTTCTAATTTAACATATTTTATTATATTAAAACTTAAATACTTGCACCCTACGGAGGGTGCATATATTTGCTAGTACAATTAATATAATTTCATTGTTCTTTCAGTGTGTTGCAGTCTGATTGTCTCTGTGCATAGTTGTGTGTGACAACTGTGACATGGTGTTTATATAGTGTGATTGCTTGTGTCAACATGATAGTAGTTTTGTCTGTGATTGGAACTTGTGATTGAAAGTTGTAATTTGTTGTTGTTGAGCGAGCGAGAGAGAGAGAGAGAGAGAGAGAGAGAGAGAGAGAGAGAGAGAGAGAGAGAGAGAGACAAAAAAATAGACGGACCTGTTGAGTCGTATTTGATGTTTTCTGACGTTCCCACTGTCGAGTTAGGAGCATCCGCTCCAACTCTGTCGAGTCAGGAAGAGCGAAAGCTCCTCACTGTCCGTGTCCCCGGTCTTTCAGCTAAAAGGGTCTTTTTATAATTCTCTTTTTGTCATTGTCTATTGTGATCATTAAGCTAAAATATTCCTCAAATATCAGATGATTTGCAATGATGCAATATCGAATGATTTTGGTATCTGTGGAATTCTGGTGACATAATTATCGGATGAATTTAAACCATTGTTTCTATTGTTTTAAAATATTTCTAAACTAATATTTATTTGATTCTCTTTTGTTTACCTAATTCTAAACTCATGACATACAATTGTAAAACTAGTTATTTAAGAAACTTAATTATTTTAATTTGGTCAATTCCACATGTCGTAAAAATATAGGGGCCAATGCCTATAAACCAAACCAAACATTTCCGCTGTGTATTAGCGCTATGTGAAATACGAACCGCCTAGTTCAGGATATGAACTTGTTTCGCCGTATCCATTTCTTACGATGGCAAACATTACACCACGATCACATCTTTTTACGACTTTTTTGTTGTTGCAAAAGTAAGTTATTACGTACGTCGACTGATGAGCGTCTTATTGACTTTCCCGTGTCCCCCCCCCCCCCTCTCTCTCTCTCTCTCTCTCTCTCTCTCTCTCTCTCTCTCTCTATCTATCTATCTATCTATCTTCTTATTTTGTTTCATTCTTCTTTTCCTTCGTCTTCTCCTTCTTCCTGTTTCTTTTCTTCTTCCTCTTGTTCGAGTATTACAATGTGTGTCAAATAAGTATCGAGATTTTTTGTACTTTTTGACACACCCTGTATTCTCTCTCTCTCTCTCTCTCTCTCTCTCTCTCTCTCTCTCTCTCTCTCTCTCTCTCTCTCTCTCTCTCTCTCTTATTTTTTTTCTTTTTTCTTTCGCCTCCTCCTTCTTCCAGTTCTTTTCTCTTCCTCTTGTTCGAGTATTAATACAATGTGTGTCAAATAGCATCGAGATTTTTGTACTTTTTGACGCACCTTATATTCTCTTTTTCTCTCTCTCTCTCTCTCTCTCTCTCTCTCTCTCTCTTTCTCTCTATATATATATATATATATATATATATATATCTTCTTATTTCGTTTCATTCTTTTTTCTTTCCGCCTTCTCCTTCTTCCTGTCCTTTTTTTTTTTCCTTTTGTTTGAGTATTAATACAATGTGTGTCAAATAAGTATCGAGATTTTTTGTACTTTTTGACACACCTTGTATTCTGAAACAAAAAACTTCCCATTCATTCTTCACTTCTATTTTAATAAATACAGCTTTAAACTTGACACACCTTGTATTCTGAGAAAAATTGTTGAATGGAACGTTATTTTTTTTTTTAGAATACAAGGTGTGTCAAAAAGTACAAAAAAGCTGGATACTTTTTGATACAACTTGTATATACATTGATACGCTTATGCACTTGTAGTTTTCCCTCCCCCTTTTTAACTCTCTCTCTATTATTATTATTATTATTATTATTATTATTATTATTATTATTATTCCTCTCTTCTTTCTCACACTTCTTTACCTTCATCTTCTCTTTCCTCCCCTTCTTTTTCTCTCGTTCGAGTATTAATATATACATTGATGTGCTTATTCACTCGTAGTCCCCCCTCTCTCTCTCTCTTCTTCTTCTTCTTCTTCTTCTTCTTCTTCTTCTTCTTCTTCTTCTTCGTAATGAATCACTCTTTGGTCGGCCATAGATATTTCGTATTTGTGTATTCTACAACATATCGCAAACTGTACAAGCAAAGCTGCTGCAAATTTTTTACTCCTAACCGACGCCATCTTGTCTAACCAATGTTGATCAAAAGATCTCACTTTGGATTCCGAAGTTAATTACCGCTTCACAAGGTCATTTCTCCCTCAACAGATGATATAACCCATTTCTACATAGAAAGTGAACATTAGCCGCCATGATAAGCGTCGTGATATGTGAGAAGAAAACGGTTATTTTAAACTATGGTTCACCGCAAGCGCAATAATCTGAAATCACATTTTAGACTGAAATTTATCATTTTTTCATTTGCTCCTTTAATTCCGTTTATTACCCAAGAGTTTTGCATAGAAAAAAATCGTTGTCATTTAAAAAAAAATTATTTTAATCTAATTTACTTTCTAAAAAAAAGAGATAGTTACTAGCTTTTTAAGCATTGGCAGGTTACTCAGTTCACCATAAGTTCATCAGTTCATTCCATCAGTTCATCAGTTCATTCCATCAGTTCATCAGTTCATTCCATCAGTTTATCAGTTCATTCCATAATTCATCAGTTCATTCCATCAGATCAACAGTTCATTCCATCAGTTCAACAGTTCATTCCATTAATGTCTTTCAGTTGATATGTTCTTGCTGTTGTTGTTGTTGGCATCCTTCCGTCTGCGAGAGACAACGAAGTAGTGTCTATTTTTTTTATATTGGAGCTACGTAGCCTGGGTGGGTTCATATGGAGGATGAGCTGTTGCCAAAGCAGCAAAACCCCCTTCTCCACACTGTCACTATGAGCCAAAGGAAAGGCAGGAAACTAATGCAGTTTGGCAGCGGTAGTTTCACAGGAGATTCTGGTTAGCACTGGATTCAGCATTACACCACCTTAGGGATTCCGGTTCCTGGTTTGTATTTGGGGTTTACTCATATATCGTTAAATAAATAAAACATTCTTCGCTTTTGGAATAGGAATGTGACTATGTCAGTTCTAGTTTTCAACTAGCTATTTTGAAAGCGCTTTACATCACTTCCCTTGGACCTGGTCTTAGTAAGTAGTAGGAATTTACGTACAATATCCAACTAAGCAAGGTTTCCTGCTTACCTTCATCTGAGCTGGGGTAATTGAAACTGGTTACCTCCCACACTTCTCCCCCCTATCTCTCTCCACCGGTCATAGCAGGTCTTTCGCACAGTATTCAGAATCTGCGAAGAGCTGATTAATATATGTTTTTTTTGGTCAACCAACAATCTTGTGTAACTGAACACATGAAAACGTCTTTACTTCTCCAGCAGTGTCCAGCATATCTTATTTGACTTATTTGGATGATTTGTGTGATAGGAGGCAAGTGGTCATACATATGCTTTTTGTGGAGTGCTGCTTCTAGGATTTTCAGGACATCACGCAGCATCCTTGTGTTGCTCTCACCTAGCTTTTTTCTCGAAGTGTTTTATTAGTCCAATTACAGGAGCCATTGCTATTAAAGATTATCAATCACGTGGAAATCTGACCACCTTGGTTAAGATAAGGTTACATTTCTCCCATGCTATAGCTGGGTTAGTACTAATATATATATATATATATATATATATATATATATATATATATTGGTTTGTAGGTTGGTTTTGAAGGCTGTCACAATGCGAGTGTAAAGAAAAAAGAAGGTAACTATGATGTTTTTTGTTAACCTGTCATTTATTTCTCAATATTTCGGGAAGAAATTCCCATCCTCAGAAGAATACTGGAACTGAAGTTGTCTTAGCGGCTGCTAGATTCGTTCTGTTTTGGGTCTTACCAAATTCTGTGTGTGTATGTGTATGGTTGGGGTGCTTGCTTATGTGTGTGTTTGTGTGTGTAAGTGTGTGTGTGTGCGTGCTTGTGTGTGTAAATGTAAGCGTATGTATGCTTCAAGCAAATTACAAAACCCTTTTATATATATATATATATATATATATATATATATATATATATACTAGAAGCGGCTACCCGGCGAAGCCCGAGTAGAGGAAAAGATAGAACAAACGTGGTGTAATGGTTAGCAAGTTAGTCTTTCAGATCCATTACTACTGAATTTGATCTAAGTTTGATCCTCTCAGGATACCCCATAAAATCCCCACGTAAAAAAAAACCTTCTGTTATAACCCGGTCTAGTCGGGGGCGGGGTACAATTTTTTGTTTACAACAGGGTAGAAGAAATGACATAACATATAACGATATAGAAATAAATTTTAATTCAATAATTAACTTTTTTTTTTAAAATCAGATATAAATGAAGTGATTTGTTAAACCGATATTTAAAAAAGGAATTTTTTTTAAAACTTACAAAAAAATTGCATAAATCAGTATACTCAAAAACCAAACTCCTGGTGATATTTAATGTCTATATATATTTACTTTGTCGTTAATTGTTTTATTTTCGAAGTTTCCTCTGGACATACAGATTCACACAACTGCCCTTTTCGACTAGAAACCACAAGGTTCCTAGTTCGGTACCGGCCCACGCCAACTTAGCGTATGAGTAGAACAGAGATCTGTGCGGTAAAGTAAGGAGCTGATAGTAGGTGTGGCGCTCCACCTCAGATGCTAAGATAATCTCCTTGGTCGAGCGCTAGTGAAAAAGGGATAGACTCCCTTGCTGATTGGCTGATGTTGACATTAGGCCGCCCCAACGACTTTACTTTTTACTTATATATATATATATATATATATATATATATATATATGTGTGTGTGTGGTGTGTGTGTGTGAAAAATAGATGGAAATTAATCCGACAGTATGAAATTTAACATTTTTGAAAAAACAAATGATGTTTATAATTGCTGACAGAAATCTGTTTCGACCGCTTTAATAGATCGGTCATCATCAAGAGCAACATATGAGAGAATGACGGGATGAAATAACCGTTAGAAGACAGGGTACAAACAAACGCTATTATTCAATGCTGGAATTTTTTTTAAAATGCGTGTTCTGTGTTTAAAAAATAAATTTTTATTTTTTAAAAATCAGAAGCATTATAGTTCATAATAAAATTCAAAAGAGTTTGATGTAAAATTATATAAAAGTGTATAATGAGTATCAAAATTGTTCATGATATATTCCAGCTATTAAAAAAGTAATTTACAAGTCCACAGCATAATTGAAGAAAGATATCATTTTATTTTGAATTTTATTATGAACTATAATACTTCTGATTTTTTTTTAATAAAATTTATTTTATTTTTAACAGAGAACACGCATTTTTTTTAAATTCCAGCATTGAATAATAGCGTTTGTTTGTACCCTTTCTTCTAACGGTTATTTATACCGTCTTTTCTCTCATATGTTGCTCTTGATGATGACCGATCTATTAAAACGGTCGAAACAGATTTCTGTCAGAAATTATAAACATCATTTGTTTTTTTCAAAAATGTTAAATTTCATATATATATATATATATATATATATATATATATATATATATGTGTAAATCTTAGCAAGTAAGAATCCCTTATCCTCTCCTCTTACCCTGTATCTCTCTCGCAATTATATACTCGATATTAAGGGGTATATAGCACTTTGATCTAGATAGATAAAAACATAGCATTCTTGTATATCAAAAAATATTCCTCGAATTCTTTTCGGCGGGATTTATTGGCATGACGTTAGCATGTTTATTGCTTTTAGTGATGGCTTCCTGCCCAGTTGGAGCGACATCGTGTGTTGTCGGGAGAAAGTGAAAGATGTCGCCTCCCGAGAGTTTTCCGAAATGTTAGACGTGCCGACTTTTCCGAGATTTCACTTTGTGACTTCCGGTCTCGACTCACAACAGGAAGTAATCAGCGTTTTGTGGGGTTTTTTTGTTTTTTTTGTTTTGGTTCTTTTTTTTTATATTTCTCTTTTTCTTCTTTATTTCATGATTTCAGTTTGCTTTCCTTCTTCTTCTTCCTCTCATTAGTGTTTTTGCATTCCAGCCGAGTTCCATTGCAAAACATTTCATCATAATACAATATCTATCTATCTATCTATCTATCTATCTATCTATCTATCTCAATATATCTTTTTCTCTCTCTTTCTCTCTCTCTCTCTCTCTCTCTCTCTCTATATATATATATATATATATATATATATATATATATATATATATATATCCCTCCTCTCTTTCTCTCTCTTTCTCTCTCTCTCTCTCTCTCTCTCTCTCTCTATATATATATATATATATATATATATATAATATATATATATATATATATATACCCTCAGTCAGTAGAGCATCTGCCTCGGAATCGCAAAGTTTCTAGTTCGATACCGGTCTCTGGCAACTCAGGATATGAGTAGCACAGATTGTGTAATCTGATCTGGTGGTAAAGTGGGGAACTGACGGTATATGTGATGCTCCACCACATTATATATGTCTGTATAAAACACACAAGCATTCATTTCTATCAATCTATCTATCTATCTATCTTGTTTTGTTCATTATCTATCTATCACAACTTATTATCTATTTATCTATCTATCTATAATTTATGCATTCTTTCTCTCTCTCTAACGGCCGAATTGATGAGTGATATTTCAGTCATAACTTATGTCTATCAAAAAGTAGATGAATGTACGTATCTATTTACCTATATATCTGTCAGTATTCATATCTATCTATCTATCTATCTATCTGTAATTCTTGTATTCTGAAAAATTAAAGAACCATTCATTCTTCTTTTCTAGCTTGGTAAATACAGCTTTAAAATCTGTACTTTTTGACACACCTTGTATTCTCAAAAAAATTAACGTTACATTTATTGATCATTTCTATCTTGGTAAATAGAGCTTCAATCTCGATACTTTTTTGCCACATCTTGTATATATATATATATATATATATATATATATATATATATATATATTCTTTTTTATCTTTATTATCTTTATATTTATCTGTAGGTATTGAGCACCTTTTACTTATTAGCTTTAGTTTCCTGGCGGTTTTGTATGAATAATATATATATATATATATATATATATATATATATATATATATATGAATTGTTTTTTTCTTTTGGCCAAATATTGTACCAATAGATTATTTTTGGTTGGTACGATTATCTTGGTATTTTCTTTTTTCCCAAAAAAATTTTCTCCCCGAGTGATGTTTGTTAGTATATTTTTACAATCAATCTATTTGCTGGGTTTTTTCTCATCGCGAGGATTTACCAACAAGTTTGATATATATATATATATATATATATATATATATATATATATATATATATTATATATACTGAAATGAGATATTATATATTTCCGTTAGTGAATCCTTAATAATTACAAGTGCTACCTTCTCTATGTACAGATAATGTCAAGTATGAAGTAAACCTATGCATTCTCAGTTGGAATTTGAAACCAACTCATCAATTCTGTTAATCATTACGTCGCCCAATTTCTTAACTCAACTAATTGCTTTCAAAATCGCCCTCCCCCCGGCCAAAGGAGATACTCAATATAATCAACTGATGTCTTTACGTAATTAATGACCCACTGGTAACGTCTAGGGTTGAAATTCTGGATGAATTTCGGTTCAAAGAATAAAAGACTTTCGAAGAAATCTTCTAATCTGAACATTAGTTCCACTACACTGGTGCTGCTGAGTATGAAGATTTTGGGGATTTTTAGGTTGCATAATAGCATTAAGGTAAAGAAAAGAAAAAGGTTTTTAGAGAAGGAAAAAGGGAAGGAAGAGAAAGGAAATAAAAAGGTTTTTAGAGAAGGAAAAAGGGAAGGAAGAGAAAGAAAAGAAAAAGGGTTTTAGAGAAGGAAAAAGGGAAGGAAGAGAAAGAAAAGAAAAAAGTTTTTAGAGAAGGAAAAAGGGAAGGAAGAGAAAGAAAAGAAAAAGCGTTTTAGAGAAGTAAAAAGGGAAGGAAGAGAAAGAAAAGAAAAAGGTTTTTAGAGAAGGAAAAAGGGAAGGAAGAGAAAGAAAAGAAAAAAGATTTTCGAGAGGAAAAAAGAAAGAAAAAAAATTCGAGAAGAAAAAGAGAGAGAAAAGAGAAAAGTTTTTCGAGAAGAAAAAGAGAAAGAAAAGAAATAGGTTTTAGAGAAGGAAAAAGGGAAGGGAGAGAAAAAGGTCTTTAGGGAAGGAAAAGTAGAAAATGAGACGAGTCTAGAGAAGAAGAAAATAAAGAAAAGAAAATATAACAAAGAGAAATAAAAAGAAAACAGGTTTTAGAGAAGAAAAAGAAAAAGAAAAAGAAAAAAGTTTGAGAGAAAGAGAAAAGAAGAAAAAAGAACAAAAATTTTAGAAAAGAAAAAGAAAAAGAAAAGAAAACAGTTTTTAGAGAAAGACAGAAGGAAAAGAAAAAAGTGTTTAGCGAAGGAAAAGCGGGGAAAAGAAAGATGAGTCTTTGAGAAGGAAAAGGCGAAAGTAAAGAAGATATAACGAAGAGAAAGAAAAAAGGTGTTTAGCGAAGGAAAAAGAGAAGCAAGATAAGAAAGGGTTTAGCGAAGGAAAAGAGTGGAAAAGAAGAACAGTCTAGAGAAGGAAAAAGCGAAAGTAAAGAAAATATAACGAAGAGAAAGAAAAGAAAAAGGTTTTTTAGAGAAGGAAAAGGAGAAGAAAGATAAGAAAGAGTTTAGCGAAGGAAAAGAAGGGGGGAGAACAGTCTAGAGAAGGAAAAAGCGAAAGAAAAGAAAATATAACGAAGAAAAAGAATTTTATTTAGAGAATAAAGAAAGGAAAAACAAAGAAAAATTGTTTAGCGAAGAAAAAATGGAAACAAAAAAGAAAAAAAATCTAGAGATTTATTTCAATCTTGGTAAATACTTGGTATTTAACTTTAAACTTGGTACTATTTTGACACACCTTCTGTTCTGAAAAAATAATGAAAGAAACGTTATTTTTTACAGAATACAAGGTGTGTCAGAAAATACAAAAATCTCGATATTTTACTCACCTTATATATATATATATATATATATATATATATATATATATAATGAAAATGGAAGTGAATCCGACGGTATGTTGAAAAAAGAAATAAAGGAAACAAAGCATAAAAAGGATAAAATAGGATATTTTAATCAATTTTACTTACATTTTTCAAAAAATAAGGATTTACTCTGAGGAAGGTCGAATTTTCTTTGTGTGCGGAACATTTCTACATTTTTTTTATTATTATTATTTCATTTCATTTGGTTATTTAAAAATAATAATAGTTTGAATAATGTACACATGAATAAACTCCTGACCGAAACACGTGTAAGTAAAACTGATTAAAATATCCTATTTTATCCATTCTATACTTTCGTTCCTTTATTTCTCTTTTCATCATATATATATATATATATATATATATATATATATAATATATATATATATATATATTGTTGCCAACATCTCAAAATCCGCTACATTTGGATGACAAAAGATATACATATGAGACATGACCGACATATATATGGCGCGAATGCCCACGTTGGTGAATATTGTAACGTCTTTCGTTTTTTGCAGTATTAAGGTTTTTTGTTTTGTAAACTCATTTGACTTTCCTCTCCGACCCAAACAACTACGGGAGTGAATGAGCTCTGATGATGATTTTTGTAAAATCGAAATATTGAGCAGTATCAGCTATGATTATATTATAAATTGTTTTCTTCTTTAACAGCATTGTGTGATGTTTTCATTCCACCTTTTCTTACTCATATATATATATATATATATATATATATATATATATATATATATATATATACTGGGGTTCACAGAACACACCATCTTATTATAATGGAGATTGTGTGATTTTCTGTCTGTAACCGAAACTAAATCACTACTCAAGTCACAATTCCCTTAGTTATTGACGTCACATTCACCGTGAATTTATCCTTATTATTACCTCAATTATTAAGAAAATTATTTCACATTATTAATACTGTTAACCATATCTACATACTAACAACATGCAATTGTATTTATATATACAACAAAATAGCGGTTTACAGTGTGAACGGGAAGGCTAATTTGCATATTGATATTAAAAATTTAATTTTAATAAATATATGCTTAGTATTATTGATTTCTAACTGTTTGGTTTTATTTTAATGAATATAAGCAAAAATCTCTTCAATGAATCTTAAATGAAATCCATTAACAAGAAAAGATAACTGTACTTTTATTCTTTACTTCCTATTTTAACTAAATACTTAAATTAGAAAAAATAACAATGAAAGACGAGAGTGATGGAAGAGTAAATTTCAGTTGTTCTATTTTTCGATTATATCCCCCTCTGGTTCAAATCTTTTTTATCTGCATTCTTATTTAGTTTCATTAGCGTTTCTAATTTAATACGATATTTCATTACATTAAAACTTAAATACTTGCACCCGGAGGGTGCATATATTTGCTAGTTCCTATAATGAGGACCTGGAAGACCGATCACGGAGTTCTAGATCAAGAGTATCATGTTACAGCTTGACCAGTGGAAGAGATTTTGAACTCTCTCAACTCATCTTCCCTTCGACTTTTGGAATTTTTGATAACTCATCTTCTCACTCCCAGACAAACAATGTTATAATACTGAAAATAAAAATTATAGACTTTATTTTTTAATTCTATGGTTTGATTAGTTTTTTTTCGATGATTTGATCAGACAACATGACGTCATTCAATGACCACAATACAGACTGACTGTGACAAGTTGCTTCATAGTTTTGTTTACTACATTTTAATTTCAGTAATAAATTGGATTCGTACTGGTCTGGGCTAATTAAAAGATTTCTACTTTCTTGAATGGTTTTTTTTTTTTTTTTTTGCTTTTTTTTTTTTTTTTTTTTTTTTTTGCTATTATATCCTGTTGTTTAGTTTAATTAAGGTTTGAATGTCGCTCATTTAACTTTTCTCAACTTTTAGGGACAGAAAATACTATTTGATTAGTTAATATTTCTATATCAGCATTTTGACTTATATGATACTGGGTAAATTCACTACTACATAACCGGGAGAAGGCAGCAAAGAATATCGGCCTCTATGTGAACTCCGATAAAACTGAGTTCACGTGTTTTAAAAAGAAAGGAGATACCTCATCGCTCGACGGTAACCCTCTAAAGCCAGTAGAACAATTCACATACCTAGTTAGTAATATCTCATCCACAGAAACTGATGTTAATACACGAATAGAGAATGCATGATCGGTTATGTAAAGTTTTTAAATGCCATCCTTGGCCAGTTAAAATAGGGCTTAAAGAAAGTTCAATGTTATGGAATCCTTTGGTGATTCTTTGATAAGCGTATAAGTCCTATCCTGCGTATTGGTAAAGGTCCAGTGATTTAATCCCATGTCCGTCGTCAAAGAATACTGGCGTAATTATGACCAGTAGGGTCGGTTAAGTATTGTATCATCCTCAGAGTACTGCCAGTGATTGGCCAAGGAATAGATCACATGATCTAGCCTAGTCTATAAGTAGGAGCGGGGATCCATCACACACCTTATATCTAGAAAAAATGTTCAAATCCTGGACGTTGTAATTGCATTTCCCTTAGCGCTAATACCCTTGGGAAAGGTATGAATTCTACTCTCCCTCCAGCTATGGGTAAATAGTTGGCAGACTGGGTTCTTTAACCATGGCAAGGTAACCAGTCTAGGAGAATGAAAACTCTGAATTCAAACCTGTTGAACTCCGCTTAAGAAATTGACCTTGTGTCACATCCTGCTCGTGCAGGAGGGTTGGTATATATATATATATATATATAAAATATCAAGAGGTTATGAACAGATTATTAGTCATATGTAAATCCGATTTCTCTGACAAGTTAAAACAACAATTCTTCCAAGCTGTGGTTGTGTCAATGCTACTGTATGGCTGAACCACTTGGACCCTAACGAGGCGCCTGGAGAATAAGGTAGACGGGAGCTGCACACTGCTGGAGAAACAAGGACGAATTCATAAGTGACATTCTCCAGTGGAAACCAACATATGGACATACTAATGTGAGCCGCCCAGCAAATATCTACATTGACCAGCTCTGCGCGGACACGGCATGCTGCACAGACGACCTCCCCGGGGACAATCAATGAAAGAGAAGGTTGGCGAGAGATTGTCATGGATACCCGAGCCAATTGGGCGATATGATAAGGATTATGAAATTCACTACCTCTTTCACAAAGCTTCTCCGTCATCGAAAAAGTTTTCTTGGTGGTGTTTTCGGGGGCTAACTCTGGTAACACTCACAGTGTTGCGTACCTCCTTTTTTTTAAATCTTCTTCGCCCGTCAACCTCAACCACTAATGAGAAGATAAAGCAAACTCGAGAGATGGTAATGGCAAACAGGATGTGACACTAGGTCAATTTTAAGCGAACTTTAACATATTTGGATTTAGAGTTTTCTCTTCTAGACTCCTTGCCTAACCAAGGTGAAAGAGTGCTGTATTATTTCTGTACATAAAGTGTGCTGAAGTCCACCACTTAAACTTATAGACTCTACGTGGGAACGTATTCAATCAGCCAAACAACACGCTCGAATCGTGGTTAGTTAACTATTTAATTGCCGATCTTGAAAGCCCCTCAGTTGCTGGTATTCAACTCTGACGACCGGGTCTGCAACCAAGGACTCTGCTCAACCAAAAGATTCTACCCAACACTAAGGAACACCGAGGAACAACCAAAGGATTCTACCCAACACTAAGGAACACCGAGGGACAACCAAAGGATTCTACCCAACACTAAGGAACACCGAGGAACAACCAAAGGATTCTACCCAACACTAAGGAACACCGAGGAACAACCAAAGATTCTACCCAACACTAAGGAACACGAGGAACAACCAAAGGATTCTACCCAACACTAAGGAACACCGAGGAACAACCAAAGGATTCTACCCAACACTAAGGAACAGCGAGGAACAATCAAATGATTCTATCTAACACTAAGGAACACCATGGATCTTCACTGTAAAGTGCTCTCACTTGCAGCCTAAAAATGACCACAAAACTCATAATACAGAGCCCTACCCATAGCTGGACGGAGAACAGTTCGACTTATAGCTTTCCCAAGTGTATTAGCGCTATTCAAAATGCAAACAGTCTCGTCCAGAATTTGAACTCGTGTCACCAAATCCATTTCCTAATTCAATCAGTGCAACAACATGCTCGTATTGTAGTTAGCTAACTATTTAATCACTGATCTTGTAAGCCCCTCAGTTGCTGGTATTCGACACTGACGACCGGGTCTGCAACCAAGGAATCTGCTCAACCAAAGGATTCTACCCAACACTAAGGAACACCGAGGAACAACCAAAGGATTCTACCTAACTCTATGAAACACAATGAATATCCACTGTAAAGTGCTCTCCCTTGCAGCCTAAAAATAGCCACAAAAAATCGTAACACAGAGCCCTACCCATATCTGAACGGAGAATTGTTCGACTTATAGCTTTCCCAAGCTATGTGAAATGCAAACATCCTCGTCCAGAATTTGAACTCGTGTCACCGAATCTATTTCCTACAAAAAGTAACCATTACACAATGCACCTCCATTTATTGATAGCATGAGACAATTGCACATAGAGGATCTATAAGTTCGCCTGGGTCGTGTTCGCCCTTGTACCGTGAATGTCATGCTATAATTTGATTTATTTAACTTTAGTATTGTTACAATGTCTTCATCTTGGTTGGTTATAATTACACTTCCGGTTTCTCTTTTCTCTCTGGGATTTTTAAAGATTTTTTCTTTCTGGTCTTCGCGGGTTCAATCACCCAGGTAAATATTTGTTTCTGTTGTCGTTGGGTCTATAAACACATTCTATGGCTTCTGGTTCGTCCCAAGGCTTGATTAGAATCCATTGTAACCTTTCCTACAAAATATTGAATTCTTTATAATAAAATAGGCTTGACATGCCCTTGGAATTTTTCTGTTTTTAGCTAATATTCTTCTTCTTCTTCTTCTTCTTCTTCTTCTTCTTCTTCTTCTTCTTCTTCTTCTTCTTCTCTGATGAGATGATAAAAATATTACCGAATATTCTCTGGCTTGGATTCAGAGTTCTTGCATTCTCTTAATGTACAATATAGAAGCAAAGAAGAGAAACTAAAAGGTCGAAAAATGAATATATATAATATATATATATATATATATATATATATATATATATATATATATATATATATATATAAAGTGTTGTTATGGGTCCAACGGCAGAAAATTAAATATTTTATAAAAAAGAAGCTGCGCAAATGGATTATGTTTTTTAGAAAAAAAAATTTTTTATCTTACATTTGCGACACGTGTTTCAGAACTTCTGATATCTTCTTAAGGCATTGATTAATTAATATATATATATATATATATATATATATATATATATATATATATATATATATACAAGGTGAGTCAAAAAAGTATCGAGATTTTTTGTACGTTTTGACAGACGTATTCTGAAAAAAAAATAACGTTCCATCCATTCTTCATTTCTATCTTGGTAAATACAGCTCTAAACTTGGTACTTTTTTTCACACCTTGTATTCTGAAAAAAATAATGAGTGGAACGTTATTCTTTTCAGAATACACGGTGTGTTAAAAAAAAAAAGTTATCTCGATACATATATATATATATATATATATATATATATATATATATATCTTACTTTCGTGTATTCTTTACTAAATAAGAAAATTGTTGTTTGTTGTTGTTGTTGTTGTTTGTTTGTTTGTTTGTTTTTTGTTGTTTTTGAAACATAACTTCTGTTTTGCTTTTGTTGTGTAGCAGGTCTTGTGAACGTGCCTCCAAATTCACGACACTAAAAAGGTATTTGTTACGCGGCGGTCGTCTTGTCGATAAAAAAAGAAAAAGATACAACGCGTGACATATATCGTCACAAGGGCTTAGCTTTTATTTTCGCGCTCGTCTCGTGTGGGTTGTTTCGGAGAGGAGGAAAGGCAGAGAGAAAGAGAGAGAGAGGACACTCTTAAATTACTGTAATCCCACACTAAGGACCAGAGGCCCGTCCGTACTCAATGCCCCGGAAAGCAAAAAAGAAACCGATCTTGTTGTTCGTCGTTCCTTGTCACCACGTGACTTCCGGTTCCGTTTAACACCCGAAACTTCCGGTTGGCTTTCAATTCTCCATTCAGGGGTCATGCCTCGGTCAAATTCCCGACAACCCATTTTGTGTCCATAACTACTTTTTTTTTCACCCTTTACTTTCTCTTATTTCTTCTTCCTCTCTTTCTATAGCCGTCCTCCCAAAACTTCGGACCTTCATAATCCGTTACACTTTTCTATAAATATATGTCACGGCATTGTTTTATTACTTTGAGTTTAAAATCATCACCAATTACTGATTAATATTTTTTGCTGTTGTTGCAATATGAAATTCTTTATTTTATTTTATTGCTTTCTTTTTTTCTTTTTTTTTTTCTTTTTTCCAAACTCTTCAAGCTTCCTGTAATCTTCAACAGACAATCAACTTATTGGCGTTTCAATTCTTCCAATTTCTTTCAGATTTTTTTCTGAGATAGCGCCTGTTATCATTTCAGCTTTTTTTATTTGTCTATTTCGCGATTTTCAACATTTTTCCCCAGTGTCGATTTCCCGCTATTCTTAATGTTGCAATTTTGACGGCCTTTTTTAGTCTCCACGTTGGAGCACTTTACAGAGGAGATCCCTTGTGTTAAACAGAGCACGATCTTTATTGAAGAAATTTTTGGTTGTTCCTTGGTGTCCCTCACTATTGGATATGATTCTTTAGTTGCAGGTCCGTTCGTCAATCTCAAATGAACGGCTGTCAATATCGGCGATTAAATAGTTAACTAACCACGTATTCGAGATGTTGATTGGCCGAATCTATAAGTTTAAGTGGTGGTTTCCAGCACAACTTATATACCAGAATAACGGGCACCTCACGTAGTGTAATGGTTAGCAATCTAGATTTTCAAACCATTGTTGGTGAGTTCGATTCTAATTGGGTGCCCCATAATTTGGCCTTGTGTTACATCTAAGCTAAGCTTAGCAAATAAATGTATACCAGAATAACGGGCACCTCACAGGGTGTTGGTTAGCAAGCTAGATTTATATACCAATGTTAGTGAGTTCGATTATCATTGGGTGCCGCACAATTTCGGCCTTGTGCCACATCTAAGCTGAGCGTAGTAAATAACTATATACCAGAATAACTGAGATGCGTGGTCTAATGGTTAGAGTCATAGAAAATGGACTCATCGATCCGAGTTCAATTCCTGGACGAAGTTGTTTGAATTTCACATAGCGCTAATACCATTGGGAAAGGTATGAATCCAATTCTCCCTCCAGCTATGGGTAAATAGCAGGGCGGACTGGGTTCTTTAACCTTGGCTAGGTAACCAGTCTAGAAGGAAAACTCTGAATTCAAACCTGTTGAACTCCGCTTAAGGCATTGACCTTGTGTCGCAACCTGATCGTGCGGAGGTGTTGGTAAATATATATATATACCAGACTAACTCAACACATAAGCCTATGTTTTGATGTACTAATTGCATTGTAACATTGCGAGATTCGTTTGAAAAATTTTATGTTGTAGGGTAATAATAATAATTCTATACTTATCTTATCAAGGAGGCGCGTGGTCGTGTAATGGACTCGACTAGACTAGTTCAAATCGAGGGTGTATGCATTTCACATAGCGCTAATACGATTGAAAAGGTATGAATTCAACAATTCTTCCTCTAGCCATGAGTAAATAGTTGGGTAGACTGGGCTCTTTAATCTTAGTTAGGTAACCAGTCTAGAAGAAAGAATTCAAACCTGTTAAACTCCACTTAAGAATTTGACCTGTGTCACATCTACTCGTGCGAAAGGGCTTGGTATATATATATATATATATATATATATGTGTGTGTGTGTGTGTGTGTGTGTGTGTGTGTAAAAGTAATGATTTACCAGTAAAAATATTGGGTTGGTCTCAATATTTGGTTGGTACAAGTATTACTCGGATAAGTCAGCGTTATAACAAATATAAAGTGCTCAATTGGTAAGTAGAGCGGATGTACGAGTGACTTGTAGATAATAATAATAATAATAATAATAATAATAATAATAATAATAATAATAATAATAATAATAATAATAGGACTTTTTAATAGTATGACTTCTGACGTAAATAGATAGTGAACTTTCAAAATATCGCGTTTACATATTTAATCGAAAGATTTTAAACAAAAACTAAATTTTCAAATGTAAATAAATCCTCTTCATAACTTCTTTTTATTTTTCATACGATTATATATAGATTTTGTATTAATTTCAGAAAAATGATAAGAATAATTTAAAAGGACATTTTGTGAAATGATTGGATGAATTACTTAACAGAATTTGATATGTATAGAGATATTGTATTAATATTGTATGTGTTCTGTGCAAAAATACTCTCTTTTTAAAGATTGATGTGAGAAGCTAGAAAAAAAAAGGGGAGATGCCCAAGGAGGTATAATAAATAATAATTATAATAAAAAAGATATAATAGCATTTGTGTTTCTGTGAAATGGTGACAACCATTGTGTATTTATTTAACAGTAAACATGTTTAGACTTTGTACCTGATTGTTTGATTTGTTTTTTCTTTTAAAGACAAATGTTACAATAAAGAATAAAAAAAGAAAATTTGGTACAGCCATTGGGGGAAATTTGGTTGGCAAAGAGTTAAGAATCAACCCCTATTAGCTTACAAGTCCCCAGCGATATATGTACAAATCTGATCACCTGCTTAACGCTCTTTCACAGAGACACCCAAGAACAGAAAAACGCCTGCAGAATCCCTGCTCTTTGAAGAAGAGACACAGCCAAATCTCTGAATCTATTTGAAACAGGTAGCTGTTTACCACCCCCGTTGCACTGTAATTGTAGTTGTAACTGCAACTGCAACTTCTACTGCAACTGCAACTTCTGCTGGCATCTAATATAGAAACCGATTATAATTAAATCTATTTCATCTGCTCTGCCGACGGTTTCTACTAATCATCTGTTTATTGTTTCCTCAAACCTTAATTAACTCCCATTCACAGTTGCTGTTATGGCATTCACTCTGGGTCGGTTGAGCCGGCTCCAACCAACAAATTCACCTGTGGTGAATACATGGAAGTGTGACGCTATAGCTCACAGGTGTGATAATGTGCCATATAGAAATAACAGTTGTATACGTATCTCATCTTCTGTGCTACGTAGAGAGGCTCGAATCTGGTTGCAGTACCGATGCCTAGTTGGATGACAATTCCTTGATTCTCCAAGAAATCCGATTACCGTTTTCTTTCCTGTCTCTACCTGAATGAGTTCTTTATGAATACTAAAGAACCTTCATCTCAACAGGACCACAAGTTATCTATACATACAGGATGCGGCATAAGTAACGCCCTTTGTTTAAGTTGAACAAAATTAAAGCCTTTTTGATTATCCTTTTTTTTTTCGAACATCAATGCATTGCCACGGGTTAATGGATTAATATAATAGATTAACAAAATTGATATAATGCTTATTCAGTTTAATAATATTCAATACAAATGAAATCAAACCAAATTTAAGAAAAAAAAGTTACAAAAGATATAAAGAATTTAGTCATTTATTTGAGATGTTCAAAATGTTCCCCTTCATGTTCCATACAATTCTGAACTCTACCAGCAACACTTTTACAAACTTTTTGACTCATTTCAATGGTAATTTCATGAAATTTATCTGAAATTGCATTCTTTAATTCTGGAAAAAAAAGTCCGGTGGTGTTAGGTCTGGTGAACGTGATGGCCATTCAATTGGTCCTTTTCGTCCTATCCATCTACCTTCAACATTTTCATTTAACCATTCCCTAACTCTTATCCCATAAGATATGAAATTAAAACGGGCGTTACCTATGCCGCACCCTGTATATAAAGGGCAGTTGTGTGTATGTATATGTCCGGAGGAAACTTCGAAAATAAAACAATTAAAGACAAAGTATATATATATATATATATATATATATATATATATATATATATATATATATATATATATATACATGGCAGTATAGGTTAGGTGGCTGCGCAGTTAGAATTAATGTTACTAGATGATTTGGCATTCTCCGTTTGTGGCATGGGCTGGTGGCCCAGTGTGTTAAGTCCCCGCTCTTCACGCTGTGGTCCACGAGTTCAATCTCTAGTGGCGGAGATTGTGTTATGCACTGCTGATGAGACCAAAGGAGGTCGAAACAGCCGTCCAGTGCTCCGGGTGTCGCAAATGGTGTTTGCCGAGTTGTCTGGTCGTGGTAATATGATTCAAAAATTATCAATTATATATATATATACACAATAAATATCACCAAGGTTGTTTTTTTAGCAAAAATAATGAGGATTTTATTTATATTCGTTAAGATAACTAAAAAATGAAATTTAAATGATAACAGCATGGAATTTTTTGCATTTAGTATTTTAAATTGGAGACATTAATTTTTCTTTTCAGAATGTTTTTTTTTTACATATGGATTTTAATGGGGCATCCTGCGAAAACCCATCTCGCAATTCAACAATAATAATCCGTGATACTACCTTTTTTACCCCTCCCCTCTACCCAGGCGACGCCGGGTAGCCGCTTCTAGTATTAAATAAAGGACTTTCCCCTGACCCTTATTTTATATTTGTTAGATATGGTATAGTTAAGTATCTGTTGGGCATCCTTAGTTCCAGATGTAATAAGTAAGTAAGCAAGCCAATAAGAATCCGGTGTTAGGGTATTCTTTGTAAGTCCGTCGTCCAAGATAATCCAAGTATCAATGACATAAGCTCAGAATGTTGTCTCTATTAATACAGCAGAAGCAGCAGCAGCAGTGCCAGTGATTGGACAATAGAAATGCCTTCGGTGGTCACGTGGTAGTCAACGAGTCTATATCTAGGAGTGACCATTTGCCCCATGCCTTATATCCAAAATAGTTCAACAGTATAGTCAAACATAGTTGTCTCCGCCATGATCACTTCACTCTAAATACTAAAGAACCTTCACCTCAACTGGACTACCACCCTGTCAACGTGAACAGAAGAATTCACGGACTACACCTCTGCAGTGGATAAAACCCTCCCAATGAGGCCACCTGTTGACCGTGGATGGTGCCCCACGATGCATAAAGATGGAACCCTGGTGGCTGAGCAGTCATGACATGCAACACACCACTTTGATCCCTAGGCTAGTCAGGCGGTCGAAGAGGCCTCTTCCGATCAATAGAAGGTGGTGATTAAGGGTCTTAGTGTCCTGGGTATAATGTTAAACTGCATTTAATGGTGAAGTTCCAAACTCTGGGAAGTGTGGTGTACTCTTTCATCATCATTATACACGTCCTCTCTGATCCGGAGTGGTAGTACATGTTAGGGTCCCATATATGGGTTAAATAGAAAAATGAGTTTTAAAAGATGAGTTAAAAAAGTGAGTTTAAAAATTGTTGAATACCTATCAAGCATGAATATGTTACATAATTCGTGGGTTGCCAACTAATTATGTATTGTAGTGTAAGAAAATTCAAATAACAGTATTCGTAAATGGAAAGTTACCATTGAATCATAGCATGACCGTTATAGAAGTGATTCACAAAGTTCACCTTTCAATGACACAGTCGTTGATTTCTGATTGGCTAAAGGAAAAGCGTATAAAGGGAACTTAATTAGAGTAGTTAGAATTTGGCGGTTAGCCGAAGGAAGCGGACGTGATGGTCGTCTACTCTCAGGTAAGCCATCTTCTTACCGCACGGGTGAACCCTTTCGGGATTTCGGGTAATAAAGACGTCTGAGAAAAATAAACTAATACTTGCGTTCATCATTTAAAAACAAAAAGAATGAACACCAACTACTACAACCGGAGCCAACACAAAAGAAACCAGAGCCAAATAGAAGAAGAATCTTAGAACCAGTTAAGGTGACAAGTAATAAAATAACCCCTTTCAGCATTTATATATATTTACCAACCCCTCCACACGAGCAGGATGCGACACAAGGTCAATTTTTTAAGCGGAGGTCAGCAGGTTTGAATTCAGAATTTTCCTTGCCTAACCAAGGTTAAAGAGCCCAGTCTGCCCTACTATTTACCCATAGCTGGAGGGAGAGTAGGATTCATACCTTTCCCAAGGATATTAGCGCTAAATGAAATGCAATTACCATGTCCAGGATTTGAACTCGGGGCGACGAGTCCATTTCCCATGACTTTAACCATTACACCACGCGCTTCCTTTCAGCATTTATATACCCAGCAAAGTGGTATAAAACAAATAGAACAGAATGTCTTCGGCATGAAATAAACCAACAAGGTTGACATGCCGTAAAATCCAACTAACCAAACAAACCAATCAACTGGACTACAGTTAAGTTATATATACATATATAAAGAGTAGGTGTGTATATGTATGTGTGTATGTCCGGAGGAAACTACGAAAATAAAATAATTAATGACAAAGTAAATGTATACCTATCTTCACTATCACAAGATCTTGCTTTTTGAGCAAAAATAATGAAAATTTGATTTATATTCGTAAAGATGATTAAAAAAGTAAAAGTTAAATAATAACAGCATGGAATTTTTTTTTTTTTTTTTGGTATTTGATATTTTAAATAACATATATTAATTTTTCTTTGCAGAGTATCTTTTTTTTCTGACGCTCCACCAGGCCGTTTTTTACATACGGATTTCAATGGGGTATCCTGTGAAGATCCAACTCGTGATTCAATAATAATGGATATGCAAGACTCTCTACCCAGGCGATGCTGGGTAACCACTTCTAGTATTGAATATAGCTTATGTAAAGTAATTATCGTGTTCGTCTTTTATTAGAGGAGCCAAGAGTAGAAATAACTATTAAAGTGTCTTTTTGTTAATGCTACAAGTACTGTTGTTATATTATGCAGTCAGTCTAATATAATATACGCGCGTTAGTTAATTTACGTTATTAAAACTAATCCGTGGGGCCATGAGAGGGTTAATTGGCTATTGTATAACTTGATTAACTGTTCAATACTCTGTTCGCTAGAAACTTGATATGCACCGTGGCAGAAGACTTTCCGGGGACGGAAAAAAAATCCGCAAATATACAGTGAGAACGGTGTAGGTAAGACGAACCGGAAGTGTCCAGTAATTATGGGAAACCTTTCTCGTTTCTCGTATATTTCCTAATGATATCAGAATGGAATTATATAAGCAGATATAAAACTACTCGCTCTCATTTGAAACGTTGATCTCAGGAAACCTTTCAATATGGCCATTTATCAAGGTGCTATGGTTTCTGGCCACAAAACTGAAAAGAAAAAAAAAGAAAAGAAATTCAGCAAACTATGTGGATATCAAAAACACACACACACACAGGCTGTGGCTGTGTCGGTGCTGCTGTATGGCTGCACCACCTGGACCCTAACAAAGCGTCTTGAGAATAAGCTAGATGGGAGCTACACAAGAATGCTGCGTGCAGTCTTGAATAAGTCGTGGAAACAGCACCCCACAAGAAAACAGCTGTACGGTCACCTGCCCCCCATCTCACAAACTATCCGAGTGAGACGGACAAGGCATGCAGGACACTGCTGGAGAAGCACAGATGAACTCATAAGCAACGTTCTCCTGTGGAAGCCAACACATGGACATGCAAGTGTGGGGCGCCCAGCAAGGACCTACATTGACCAGTTATGTGAAGATACTGGCTGCTCCGCAGAGGAGCTTCCAGGTGTAATGAATGATAGAGAAGGTTAGCGAAAGATTGTCATTGATACCCGTGCTGCATGCGCGACATGATGATGATGATGATGATGATGATGATGATGTTGATATCGGTTTAGCTCAGTCGGTAGAGCGTCAGCCTAGGAACTACAAGTTACTGGGTTCGATACCGACCCCCGCCAACTCAGTGTATGAGTAGCACATGGATATGTGCGGTAAGGCGAGGAGCTGATGTAAGGTATGGCGCTCCACCTCAGAAGCAAAAACAATCTCCTTGGTCTAGTGCTAGTGAAAAGGGGATAGACTCCCTCACTGTCTGGCTGAAACTGACATTAAGCCACCCCGATAACTTTACTTACTTTATATATATATATATATATATATATATGTCGGTAGAAAGGAGATAGAGTCCCTCACGGTCTGGCTAAAACAGACATTAAGCCACCCCGATAACTTAACTTTCTTTATATATATATATATATATATATATATATATATATATGTCGGTGGTAAAATTTGGAAATAAATCCGACGGTGTGTAGAAATAAGAAAACACAAAGTATTCCACAAGATTAATTTATTTGGGGATGGTGGAGTCGGTGTTAAAATGTTTCGGTTTGTTATAAAAACCTTCCTCAGGTCATTAGGATGGGTATAGTGTTGTCTATACTGTGTTGGGATTCTTTTCCAGAAAATTCAAAATGTAAGTTTTTGTTGGTCGGACCACATTTTATACATGCGTAGGAGTACATTGTTCTAGTGAAGTTTTAAACAACAAAGGAGTGGAAGCCACTTACTATTTTTCAGGAGGTCTGGGACCAAAAACAAGCACCATGTGCGTAGCTGGTGAGGAAGCGGAAAGAAAGCGTCTCTCGCTTCCATCATCATGTTTGTAAAAGAGAGAGATTTTAAGGTTCACCTTGTCACGTGACTGAAACGGCCATGTGAAGTGGGAAAGCCCCTCCCTCAATGTAAAAAAGGGAGACAGTTCTATTTTTTGTCCAAACAACACAAACAATTCAGGTAAAACGAACAAGGCATGCTGTGCACTGTTAGAGATGCAAGGACGAACTTATAAGTGACGTTCTTTTGTGGACACCTACATATGGACATATTAGCACCGACCAACGAGCAAAAGCCTACATCAATCAGCTTTGTGCGGATTTGGGATGGAGCACGGAAGAGCTGCCAAGGGAGATGACTGACAGGGATTGGTGGAGAGAGAGAGAGAGAGAGAAAGAGAGAGAGAGAGAGATGCGTATCCGTGCTGTCAGTGCTACTTGATGATGTTGATGATCTATTAAACCTATAGATAGGACCTTAAGAGTTACTGCCTATCCGGATTATCGGTGTCAAGAAAAGGGGAGACTTGTTGCATTGGTTGAAATACTGTCGGTCATTCATGCAACCTTGCTGACGAAGGTGCCGAAATCAGGGCTCAGATCTAGGGTGTCTCACAAGACTATCGGTTGCCATAAAAGAGTTACTACATTTCTGGGTTATTGATTTCAATGAAAGGGGAAACTTGTTGCATTGGTTGACAATATTGTCGGTCATTCATACAAACTTGGTCATGAAGGTGCCGAAATCTAGGTTCAGATCCAGGGGGTCCCACAAGACTATCAGTTGTTATAAAACAGTGACTACATTACCGGTGTCAAGAAAATTGGAGACTTCTTGAACTGGTTGACAATACTGTCGCTCTTTCATATAACCTTGCTGACGACGATGCCGAAATCTAAGCGCAGATCCAGGGGGTCTGACAAGACTATTAGTTGCCATAAAAGAGTTACTAAATTTTCCAGATTATCGGTGTCAATAAAAGAGGAGACTTGTATTGACTGACAATACTGTCTGTCTTTCATACAAAAATATTCAGGATGATGCCGAAACCAAGTCTCAGATCCAGGGTGTTTCACAAGATTATCGGTTTCCATAAAACAGTTACTACCACTCCGGATTATCTAGGTTCAGATCCAGGGTGTCTCAGGTTGTCATAACATAATGATGCTCCCTGTATCTGTTGCAGTTTCTTTGGAAATAAATTAGAGGCATAATTTTCAGAACACTTCTCGGAATAATCGTAGGGACTTAAGAGTTTATAAAGACTGAGACTTTAGAGCCCCGGGGGTGGGGGTGTATGGTCGTGATAGAAAAGGTTAGATGTCAATTCTTTGCCAAGAAAAGGAATCGGCTGTGAAAGGGTTAAACTTAAATCTTTACCTTCAACCTGAATGGTTTGGTTTACGTAACTCCCGTGCGCCCAATCAATGAACAGCGGGGGCGGGCGGGGGGCGCTTTTGAACTGGTTTAAATTCTCTGAAGAGATATTGGCTATAATCAAAAGGCGATCAGTTTCGAAGACGTCACTACTGCACGTTTAGGTGCGCGCACATTCATAACAGGATGGGGGGGGGTCGAATAAGCAGCTGGTATAATCGGGGAAAATTAAGTGAATACTGAAATGCTCGGGGTCTGGGGTGCCAAGCTGAATGGTACCCTGATAAGAATTTATCAAAACAGCTTACTCTCTCTCTCTCTCTCTCTCTCTCTCTCTCTCTCTCTCTCTCTCTCTCTCTCTCTCTCTCTCCGTTTTTGCATATAATAAGAGTGTTCTGTTTGAGAATACTAACGTGGATGGCCTTTTATCCTTCTTGAGAGAAAGAATTATGAATCAGATATAAAATACATCCACAAAAGTCATTTACAAAAATACACCAGTAAAGAAAACTGGAGCACTAACTTTTATCTTACACTCTAACAGTTTTTTGGCATTAGATAACCCACAGTGTTGATATGGCATTAAAACAATCAAAATCGAACCAAGCCAAACAAAATTAAGTTAATGAAATAATACTGAAATGCTCAGGGGGTGCAAAGCTGAATGGTACCCTGATAAGAATCTATTAAAACAGCTTAGTCTCTCTCTCTCTCTCTCTCTCTCTCTCTCTCTCTCTCTCTCTCTCTCTCTCTCTCTCTCTCTCTCTCTCATTTTATCCTTCTTGAGAGAAATAAAAATATATTGAAAATTATGAATTAAATATAAAATAGATCCACGAAAGGGGTCTACAAAAATACACATGTAAAAGTAACTTGAGTACCAAATGTCATCTCACACTCTAACAGTTTTTTTGCATTAAATAACCCACAAGGGTTTTTATACCATTAAGCAAACGAAACCGAACAAAACTAAAGCCAATAAAGTTGATGAAAATTATTCATATCTTATTATAATGGAGAATGTGTGTTTTTCTGTCTGTAACCCAAACTATATTACTACTCAAGTCGCAATTCCCTTAGTTATTTATATCACATTCTCAATGATTTTATTTTTTATTTAAACCTCAATTATTAATAAAATTGTTTTACATTATTAATACTGTTAACCATATCTACATACTAATAGCATGCAATTATATTTATATGTACAACAAA
>CM042148.1:100012669-100030169 GCA_023376005.1 Doryteuthis pealeii
GTATTAAGAACACCATTCTTCTGTGTATCTTTCCAGCTCACGAGACAACAAATCGTTATCTAATGAAGAGCATACAGGAAATATCTTAATAGATATATAAACACCCTACAATTTAAAAAAAATTCCGGATAGAATTTTAAACTACATCTGATGGTGAATTTAAATTTGGATCTTTGGTAAATGTGAAGAACCCCTTCATTGTCATTACTCTCAGGTTTACTCTGATTTGGAGTGGCAGTACCTCTTTGGGTCCCATAAATGGGTTCAATAGAAAAAAATGAGTTAAAATGTGTTTTTAAAAATTGAGTTTGAAAGAAAATTGAATACTATCAAGAATTAATAAAACAAAACGTTTTCGGTATATATATATATATATATATTATATATATATATATATATATATATATATCATGCCCGTCGATGGATGATGGACGAATCCCGAAGGACATCCTCAATGCACAGCTTTCGTCTGCGTTTCAAGAATGTCTGCAAGAATTATCTCAGGTGCTTTGGCATGCATTGCCTCTTCCAGCTGGGAAAAATTTGGCCCAGGACCGCCCTCGGTGGCGACAGGCTCTCCATAGAGGACTGTTCATGCCTGAAGTCACCCTGATGAAACACCATGAAGTTAAGGGGCCCAGAAGAAAGCAGCGGCAACAAAGCACCGGAACATCAACATCTTCAGGGACAGTGTTTACATGCAACATCTGTGGTCGAGAATGTTTTTCAAACATCGGACTTCACAGTCACAGGAGGCGCTGTAAATTCAGGGGCACAAAAATTATATTATAGTCTTCTGAGAGTGAAATGCCAATAATCGGTATAAAATAACACAAGATTAGTATTATCTGCGTTATTCGGACTATTGTCCCCATCTTTATTGTTATTTGTACAACGTTTCGGCCGATATGCCCTCCGGCCTTCTTCAGGAACCTTCTTTTCGGACTCGGGAACCTTCTTTTTTTTTTAAATCTGATCTAGCCTTCTTAATTATGGGTTCCCATATTGTATTCATTTCTATGCTAGGTCTACTTAACAGCCCAGTACAGCCTATCATATGAGCTGATTCTTTGAGGCGTCTTCTCTTCCAATGTTCTTCTCTATCTATTATTCTAACTTCATCCCATAAGGGCAGATGGTTTCCCTTTTCATTCCATATACGGTCAGCCATACCGACTTTTCTATTTCTCCTCGGACCACTGATTTTACGAAGAAGATTCCCGAGTCCCAGAAGGTTCGCGAGTCCGACAAGAAATACCCGAAGAAGGCCGGAGGGCATATCGGCCGAAACGTTGTACAAATAACAATAAAGATTGGGACAATAGTCCGAATAACGCAGATAATACTAACACATCAAGGGTTGACATGCCGTAAAATCCAACCATTTATGCCTGGGAAACATGATTGTTGAGCGATACACAACTACAAGAAGTAAGACGGGGCGATGCATGCCGGGACTGCCATTACGAGACAGGAAGAAAGCCAGCTGGAACCGTTGAAAGGACGGACGTCATTGACGCAATCCGCCACACCAAGTTGCAAAAGCACGGGTGGCCAGGACACGCCTTCAGGAAGTCAGGATAAAGGGTAGGCCAAACGGGTAATGGAGTATAATACACAGGGGACTACAAGTGCTAAAAGGACAAAGTCGTTCAAAAAGAAAATGGCCGGACGACCTCGACCAAATCATAGCACCAGAAGATGAGCCAAGTAATCAAAGACTCTGCTAAACAGAGTGTCAGAGAATTGGCTCCTTTTGGATCGATTGATCAATTGATTTTAACAGTATGTCAACCTGTCAAGGGTTATTCTATGCCGAAAGGTTAGGGAATCGCGTTCATTATACGTTTTATTTACCTTTTTGTGTAATTTCTTAGGGTGTTTTTTCATAAAGTATTGATTGATCAATATATTGATTTTAACACCATGCCAACCTGTCTAGGGTTATTCCATGCGAGAGGTTAGGGAATCGCGTTCATTATACGTTTATATTTACTTTTTGTGTGGTTTCTTAGGGCGTTTTTTCATAAAGTATTGATTGATCAATTGATTGGTTTTAACACCATGCCAACCTGTCTAGGGTTATTCCATGCGTAGAGGTTAGGGAATCGCGTTCATTATACGTTTATATTTACTTTTGTGAAGTTCTTAGGGCGTTTTTCATAAAGTATTGATTGATCAATTGATTGATTTTAACACCATGTCAATCTGTCTAGGGTTATTCTATGCCGAGAGGTTAGGGAATCGCGTTCATTCTGCTTTCATATTTACATATTTGTATAATTGTTTCTTAAGAAGTTTTTTTTTCTCCAGTCCTTTCGAATACGAATGATTTAATATAGATCTATTTGACCCATAAATGGGACAATCGGATTACAGTGACCTGGGAGTAATGTCAATAAAGGGGTAATGTACAGTCCCAAGATCTCCAGAACTGTAGCCTCACCATGAGATGTAGTTTATTCGTATACCCTGGACTCCACTTTTATGGGGGAATCTTACTCCTTTGTAGGAGATATAGTCAGCATATTCTAAACCCCGCCAACAGTGTGAGGTTTACAGTAAGTACGCTTATGGTGATGATGATGGCTCTTCTTCTTCTTCTTCATCTCCTTCTTCTCTTCCCCCCCTCTCTCTCTCTCTATATATATATATATATATATATATAGATGAATTTTCCACTTTCTCTATACCCAAGTAATACTTTACTCCCTTCTTCTTCTTCTTCTCTCTCTCTCTCTCTCTCTCTCTCTCTCTCTCTCTCTCTCTCTCTCTCTCTCTCTCTTTCTATCTATCTATCTATCTGTCTGTCTATATCTGAATCTTCCACTTTCTCTTTACCCAAGTAATAAATTTACTTCATCTAGTCTTTTCTTCTTCTTCTTCTTCTTTCTTCTTCTTCTTCTTCTTCTCTCTCTCTCTCTCTCTCTCTCTCTCTCTCTCTCTCTCTCTCTCTCTCTCTCTCTCTCTCTGAAACTCACACTTTCTCTCTATTTACCCAAGTAATAGATTTACTTCTTTTTATGTTTTCTTCTTCTTCTTCTTTTTCTTCTTCTCGTTGTTATCTCTTCATTCTCTTTATATCTCTCTTCTTTTTCTTTTTTCTTTTTCTTTTCCTTAACATCTTTCCTCTTTCTTTCTCTTTCTTTCTTTCTTTCTTTCTTTCTTGTTTCTTTCATCTTTCCTCTTTCTCACCTGCCCGCCCCATTTCTCTTCCTCCTACCACTCTTCCTCCTGCTGCTCCTCACAGTGCGTTTTCTCTTTCATTTACTATTCATCTCTCTCTTTCCTCCCTCCTCCACTTCCTTGAATTCTCAGACGTCCCCTTTCTCTTCCTCCCCCTCTCTTCCTCTTCTTCATCACACTCTTCTTGCTCCTCATCTTCTTCTCACGCCAGCCTCTTGTACGTTAATTAGAGGGGGAGAGAGCCACGTTCTTAATGAGGATACCACTTATTCAATTTCCCGGCTAGTAATTAAATTTTAGCGTCTGAAATGATTCCATTCAGTGAGAGAATGCGTGATCAGTCGAAGGGGGGGGGGCTGTGTAGTGGGGTGTAGGGGGTGTAGGGGGTGGGGAGCGGATTGGCAAGCACAGAGACCGGTGGATTCAAATCGCCAATCAATATGATTTTGGCTCGACAAATTGCAGCTGCCGAGGAGAGAATCGCAAAAAGCCGATGCAGAGAGAGAGAGACAGAGAAAGAGACAGAGAGAGAGGGAGAGAGAGAGAGAGAGAGAGAGAGAGAGAGGCGCCATACTGGCAAACAGACCCTGGCAAAGCGAGAATACAATGACTTTCATTTTCACCCTCACTTTCACTTTCTGTATGGCAGACCATGGATATTCGATGACTGACAAAATATATAAACAAGAAAAGTGATACGATCAAATCAATGTATAAAGAGGCCTGAAAGTCTTGTCACCCTTACCTATTATTTTAACATTTTTATTATTTTCTTCTTCTTTTTTTGGTTTTAATAATATCATACATCATATCATCAAATACCATATATAATATCTCTCTCTCCCTCCTTCTCTCTCTCTCTCTCTCTCTCTCTCTCTCTCTCTCTCTCTCTCTCTCTCTCTCTCTATCTATCTATCTATCTATCCATCTCAATATATATGTGGCGTTAGTTTCGTATTTGCCTGGGAGTTGTCTGCCCGTTTAGTTCGCTGGTTCCCGCTAGGTGCCTGTTATATTTAAGCGGCTGGTTTGAACGTCTCTTCCGCTCTTTTCCTGTTCCTCGACCTACGAGACACATGGGTTAGACTCTGGTCTACCCCCCTCTTGTTGGGGCTACAGCATGGACTATTCTTAGTCTCATGTCTGTACTTTTATGTTTTTCCCTTCTGCTTTTATATGCATGTTTATGTACACCTATGTATTATGTACCCTGTTTATCCATGTGCTGTACCATATTAAATGTCTGTCTATCAACCTTTGTCGGAGTTTGTATATTCGAGTATATATCACTTTGAATCTTACATATATATATTTGTGGAAAAAAGTGACTTACCGGTGAAATAGGTCACAATGGTTAGTTGATGCAAGATTCACAATGATAAGGCAGCGATATAACAAATATAAAATGCTCAATACGTTGGTAGAGCAAATTTATTATGATAATGGTACACGGTAATAACCTACTTGAGTTTCAACCATAAGGATCCTCAGGGTCAAATCCACTGGATTAATCAAGATATTGATTAATTGCAGTTGATTGCACTGTGTATTTTTTTGTTTTGATAAACGGTTGGTTACAGGACCGTGGTCTAAGAACACCGATTCAAGATTCGAAAATTCAAAAATTTCAAAAAAGCGGAAGTTGCATTTTTTCAAGATCAAAATATAAACATTATTAGAAATCCGCTTTGTGCTATTGTTTTACTGGTTTATGACTATGATGAGGTTTCACTATTATAGAGTCTGTAACGATTAAATGTGGTTTTATCAAGATATGTGAAACGTTATTTATTTTAATTAAAGTCAATAGAATGTGTATATATGAATACACACATGGAGGTGTATTTTTGCCATTTCAATGGTACACGTACACTCACACGCGCACACACACACACACACACACATATATATATATATATATATATATATATATATATATATATATATATATATAGAGAGAGAGAGAGAGAGAGTATACTGGGCTCTTAAATCTTGGTATGGTGACCAGTCTAGGAGAAGGAAAACTCTAAATTTAAATCTGTTAAACTCCGCTTAAGAAATTGACCTTGTGTCACATCCTGCTCGTACGGTTGGTATATTATATATATATATATATATATATATATATATATATATATATATATATGGGTGAATAAGTGCTTAGTTGAAGTCATACCTAATTTGAAAATTAATTAGTTGATAATTAATGAATTAGGCGAGCATATCTGTTCAAATGTAAGGCGTAAACAAATCGAGAAAAAGTCGATCTCCGTATGTACATTTCGGCATCAGAGTTATAGACAGGAGACTGCTCTGTGTGTGATTCGAACCCTGACTGCCAGGCTGATAGGCGGGGATTCTAACAATTACATTAGCTGGTTTCCAGATGTCTTGTTTGTTTTTAAACTGATATATACTACATGAATATACTTTGAATTAGGTAATGACTTCAACTAAGCACTTATTCTCCCAAATTGTCGGCTATCGCCATTTCAAACATACTTGAGCCTGTTTGTTTACTTTCATGTATCATATATATATATATATATATATATATATATATATATATATATATGATATAATTATTCTACCTCTAAAACCACGTAGTATACTTATCTAAAGGGTGATTCGAAAGTCATGTCACCCTTACATATTTTTTTTAATCTTTTATTATTTTTGTTTTAATATATATTATTTTAATTTTAATATAAGTGATGACCTACTCGAGTTTCACCATGTTGAGGATCTTCAGGGTTAACTCCACTGTGTAACTCAAGATGTAGGTTGATTGTATATAATTATATGTCTTTTGCTATGAACGGTACATTATGCAACAGAATTATATAAACGCTGCTTTGGAATTAGGTTATCACTGGTATCTATATTAAAATAAATTTGCTCTACTAACGTATTGGGCACTTTTTTATTTGTTATATCACTGACTTACCTTTATGAACTTCACATCAACCACCGTGACCATATTCACCGGTAAGTCATGTTTTCCATAATAAATATATATATATATACTGTGGGATGCTCACTGTTTCAGGCAGTATTATTGGTAGAGTGCTCAATATAAAATAGAGCTGTTATATAATATAATAAAATAAATATATAAAGATATGTAAAACCTTTATATATTTATTTATTATATATATAATATATATATATATATATATATATATATATATATATATATATATATATATATATGGGAATAAAAAGGCCTTAAATACCATGGGTATCGTGGTTATGGACCATTTCCACTCGCGAGTATGCTCACGAGCTTCTTCAGACCACTGATATATTTTATTTAGACAGGCACATGGCCAAACTCATTTTATATTCATACATTTCACCTCCCTCATTTAGGGGTGGTCATATTGCATTCTTTCTTTTCAAGTGTCTTTTTTATTGGTGGAAATTTTTTTTTTTTTTTTTCCTTTCTGTGGTGAGCATACTCGCGAGTGGAAATGGTCCATAACCACGATAACCATGGTATTTAAGGCCTTTTTATTCCCAAATAACTTTGCTCTGTTTACAATAATTAAACATTGAGCTCTCATACGGAACCTGAAATCTACAACAAACTACGGGTAGAGAATTAGGACCCACCTAGAATCACCTTGTACAAAGAAACTTGGTACCGCACCAAAGTATATATATATATATATAATATATATATATATATATATATATAATATACATTGTATTATATATATATATATATATATATTATATATTGTATATATATATATATATATATATATACATTGTATATATATATATATTGTATATTATGTAATTCTTTTACATCGTAAAAAAACTTTTTTTCTAGAATTTTGGCTTGCATTATGTAATTATTTTACTTCTGAAACATATGTTAGGGGCTATATGCCTTTTGGACTACCCTTTATTATACATATTATATATGGATCGTCAATTTTAGTAAACAGGTGGCCCCATTGGTTTAGGAGGGTTTTCCTGAATGACGTTTTCTCCCGTTTGCAATTATATCGAGATAAATTCTGAATGATTAGCTCAATTGTTAATGAAGCACACCAGAGAGAAAGAGGTTGGAAGGAAAATTTATTAAGATATATTTAAAAAGAGGGGGGGAAAGTAAATTTTCCACTCGTCAAATATTTAGGCGGAATTTACAGGTAATAAACAGTAGCAAAAGTAGTAATAATGTGGAGATGTTGATTTACTTAATAGTTCAATATGTAAAAAGTATTATAACAAAAATTATGGAATTAGTACCGTAAGAAGATTTTTATTATTGCAACAATAAAATTGTATTTTTAGAATTGTTTTTTACTATAAAAATATATCAGAAATTATTTTTACTATGAAATGACTTTGAAAAGGATTTTTACTATAAAAATGCATTGTAAATGATTTTTACCATAAAAATGCATTGAAAATGATTTTTACTATAAAATGCATTGGAAATGATTTAGACTCTAAAAATACATTGGAAATGATTTTCGCTATAAAAAGGAATTGGAAATGATTTTTGCTATAAAATTGCATTAGAAATGATTTTTACTATAAAAATGCATTGGAAATGATTTTTACTATAAGAATGCATTGGAAATGATTTTTACTATAAAAATGCATTGGAAATGATTTTTACTATAAAAATGCATTGGAAATGATTTTTACATAAAAATGCATTGGAAATGATTTAGACTCTAAAAATACATTACAAATAATTTTTACTGTGAAATCTTCATTTATGGGTAATAGTAGGAAAAATTATTCAGCAGATGTGCAGCCGGTATATTCTACAGCCGCAGCAGACAGAGCGGAAGACTTTTTGAATCCACCCGTATCTACGTCCGGGTCCAAAAAAAAAACAGTTCATAGTAATAAAAAGCGTGTTTAACCACTTGAAGTCAAGTGAAGAAATATCTTTCGCAAAAAACAAAATGTCTGTTTAAAGATTAACTCTCGAGATATTTTACAAGAAATAATAGAAGAGTTATGTTTCGGAAAAAAAAAACTGACTTTGTCCCCGAGCGGATGAGAATATATCTCGTGAGAAATTCCTTTTTCTCCAGGAACAGCTTAAGATATCGTGCAAGTATATTTTTTTCTTCATGGAACTTTTTTTTTTAAAACAAAAAGATATATTGAAAGAAACTTCAATGTTTCTAAATCAGCAAAAAAAATATGTCGTTTAAGCTGATAAAATCTGTATATATCTTCTGAGGTGCTGTCACACGCACAAAACACACACACACACTCAGATTCACACACACGCATGCATGCACACATACACACACAGTCACACAAACACACACGCTATATATATATATATATATATATATATATATATATATATATATATATATATTTGGGCGAATATGTGCTTAATTGAAGTCATACCTAATTTGAAAATTATTTAGTTGATAATTAATGAATTAGGCGAATATATCTGTTCAAATGTAGAGAAAAGGTCAATCCCTGTATGTACATTTCAGCATATTATGCCTCATCAGCAGAGTTATAGACTGGAAGCCGCTTTGTGTGTGATTCGAACCCTAACTGCCTAGCTGACATGCGGGGATTCTAACTGTTACACTAGCTGCCCCCACCTAGATTTCTCGCTTTGTTTATAAGCTGATATATCCTACATAGCCATATCAAACAAACTGTTTGCGTACTTTCATATATATATATATATATATATATATATATATATATATAGTCATCCACAGACACGTCTTATCAAGTCTCTTCAGTGTGGCTAGACATTCTGTGCGCTACCTACAGTCAGGAGAGAACTCCGATCGATTCAGTATCAGTCGGACAGCTTAACCGCTCGGCCATCGTCACCCAGTGAATGCGAAGGGGATTTAAACTGTTTTAATACACACATCTGTATGTATGTAAAAGCCGCCATAGAGTGCTCCATCCCTTTCATAGGAGAGCGTTGCGTTTACGCTTTAGTTAGCGGTCATCAGCGAAATCCCCACCCAGGGGAATGGGGAGCATATATAGTAATCCACAGACACGTGTTTCGACTTACCAAGTCTATATAACTTCAATCAATAAATGCAATTGCTATTCTTTTAAGAGGTAGAACGCTATGTTTTACTAACACGATAGTCCTCACAGAATCCAATGAAATAGTGCACAATCTCCAATGATAAATACGAATATCAGTATATGACATTTCTTCAGATTCATTCCTTAGTCCAACATACCATTTTGGAATCAGGCTGACTCCGTGGGCAAATTAAACACATCTCGGGCAAAATCCGGTCTCGCAATCTTGTTCTCGGCAGATCAGTCATTGTTGTGTCTATCAACTCATCCACGATGAGTTCGGCTTCTATAAAACAAGAGCGCGGATAATGTTTGAATCTTTTGCGTATGTTTATTATTTGGTCTTAGCCTTTGCTCAAAATATTAAGAATAATTTCAGAGGTTTAACGTTTTTAAGCAAAAAATAATTTCAAGCTTATTCATTTCTAATCTACTTATGTAATCGTCATCATCAAGTCGCGCTGTTGGCGCGGATATCCATGACAATCTCTCTCTCGATCCGTCCCTATCGCTCATCATTCTCGGGAGGTCCTCTATGTAGCATCCTGTATCCGCACAGAGATGATCAATGTACGTCTTTGCTGGTCGGCCCACACTGGCGTGCCCATGTGCTAGCTTCCACAGGAGGATGTCGCTTATGAGTTCGTCCTTGCTTCTCTAGCAGTGTCCTGCGTGTCTTGTCCGTCTTACTCGGATGATTTGGGTGATATGTGGCAGGTGGTCGTACAGCTGCATTCTCGTGGGGTGTTGTTTCCACGTCTTGTTCAGGATCATACGCAGCATTCTTGTGCAGCTCCCATCTAGTTTATTCTTTAGTCGCTTCGTTAGGGTCCAGGTGGTGCAGCCATACAGCAGCACTGACACGACAACAGCTTGGAAGAACAAATTGTAATTTTAATTTATTTCCTTAAAAAGGTTTGTTTTTTTTTCAATTTGACAGATAACGTCTTAAAGTTCATTTATGACCGTATATGAGGTCGAGGAACCATTTTTGGCTTGTTTAGCATTTACTAACAAGCACCTTTTCGTTAATTGTTTCATCAAACATGGATTTACAGAAAATAAAAATCTTGGCCATTTATAATATTACAGAATTTACTAAGATTTTATTTATAACTGCCACAAGCTATAATCTATTTGAGGTGTGTTCAAAAAGTATCAAGCCTGAAATAGCCAGAGTCTCTAAGATGGAGAATAACACTGGATTTCTGTGCTACACAGTAACTCCCGAAACACTGCCGTTGCCAAACTGAATTGATTCCATACCTTTCCTTTGGACAACAGCGTCAGTGTGGATAGAGAGGATCTGCTGCTTGGGCCATAGCACATCCTCCATCTCAACCAGCCCAGGCTGTGCAGTTTTAAAATGGATATTACGCCATCGTCTTTCGCAGACGGAAAGATGCTAACAATTTCAAGCTTATTAATTTCTCATCGACTTATGTAAATAAATCGTAATTTGAATTTCAGAAAAATTGAAGCGGGTGGGTGATATAACCTGGATGATTTGACATGGAATTACCATTCATTAACCCAAATGAGACAAATGCGCGTGAGAAACGGTCTTTTAGACGAGAGGCCGTCTTGCGATCTGTCTCCTCTAGTCACCCAGTGAGGATCGAACTGACAATTCAGTAGTAATGGATCTGTGAGACGAGCCTTCTAACAATTACATTACGAGTGTTTGTTTTTTTCTACTTAACGGGAAAAAACGATTCCATTCTATTATATAACATTGGGATTGTAAAAAGTAATTTGTCGGAGTGGTTTATTGCCGAAGTCAGCTGGAAATCGAGGGAGTATATCCCCTTTTTGCTAGCTACTCCGCTAAATTACTTTTTACAATCCTACCTCAGCAAAATGAATGTCCCTGATTTTGCTGAGGTGGAGTGCCACACCTACCGTCATCTGCCGAATTTACCGCCCAGATCAGATTACCCAATCTGTGCTACTCATGCCCTGTGTTGGCGAGGACCGATATCGAACCAGGAACCTTAGGACTCTTAGGCGGCTGCACTACCGGTCTTGTAAAAAGTAGAGTAATAAACAAACAAACAAATACGTAAATGAAAAAAACAAACACAAAACATTGTTGTTCATGTGAATAAAACCCAAAGTCCGAAAGCAACTAGCAAAAGAATTTCTGAGAGTCTTAACAAGTAACCGTTTCAAAACAAGAAAGGCAAAATGGCGTCTTTTCATGGCTACGAGTGGTGGGGTGAGTTGGAGGTGCTGCTAGCGGGGGGAAAATGTCTACATTGAAATGTGCAAAATGCTTTAGTTCCCAAACTGCAAACATGATCAACGTTTATTTCCGTTTCTTTCACGGCGTTTTCTATAGAGCAGAGTCTCTTGTAATGACGAAACAAGAGAAACGGAAGCGATTTGCGAGACTCGAAGACGTCAGTGGGCGCGAAAAAAAGGGCGCGAAGAATAATTCAGTCAGATGATGTCTTCTGTTTTCCTGCAGCCGCAAGACTCTCTCTCTCTCTCTCTCTCTCTCTCTCTCTCTCTCTCTCTCTCTCTCTCTCTCTCTCTCTCTCTTGAATTGCTTTAATTCATTCTTTCTTTCTTTTACCTTTTCTGTTTGACCACCATTACAAACTACGCCCCCCCTCTCTCTCTCTCTCTCTCTCTCTCTCTCTTTCTCTCTCTCTCTCTCTCTCTCTCTTTCTCTCTTTCTCTCTTTTCTAGTTTCCTATAGCAAAACTTTTTCTCCCCCCATTCTCTTAAATTGCATATTTTTCATTATCTGATCTTTTCACTCATTCTTTCTTTCTTCCTTTTCTGTCGTACCACCTTCCTTTCTCTCTACCTATCCCTCTTCCCCTCTCCCTCCTCTGTCTGTCTGTCTGTCTGTCTGTCTCTCTTTCTTTCTCTCTCTCTCTCTTTCTTTCTCTCTCTCTCTCTCTCTCTGATAGATGTTGTGTATTCATTTAATATCCATGTTACTCGTTGTAACAGACTACTTTCTTTCCCATTCATTTCATTATATTCATTATAACATTTTTTTACCCGCACTCATAAAGAAGCTTTTCTTTCTTTACATCTTTCATTCTTCTATGTTTAACTTTTTTGTTATTGTTTATATATATATATATATATAATATATATATATATATATATATATATATATATATATATATATATATATATATATTAGATGCTTTATCTCTTTTATTTTTCTCTTGAGATCTAAAGAACTTTTACGTTTTATCTGTTTTAGTTCGTTTGTTTGTTTTACTTCTTTTAGTTTTGATAATCCTTTTATTAGTCTTTTTGTTGGAGGTGCGTGGTCTAATGGTTAGAGTCGGAGGAAATGGACTCCTCGACCCGGGTTCAAATCCTGGACGAAGCTACATTTCACATAGCGCTAATACCCTTGGAAAAGGTATGAATCCAACTACTCTCCCTCCAGCTATGGGTAAATAGTAGAACAGACTGGGCTCTTTAACCTTGCTTAGGCAACCAGTCTAGGAGAAGGAAAACTCTGAATTCAAACATATTAAACATAATACTATTTCTCTGAATGTTTGAGATGAGACTTGAAGATTAGTATTATCTGCATCATTCGGACTATTGTCTCCATCTTCATTGTTATTTGTACAACGTTTCGGCCGATATACCCTCCGGCCTTCTTCAGGTATTTCTTGTCGTATTCGGGAGCCATCACGAGAGAAGTTCCGTGATGGCTCCCGACTACGACAAGAATGTTCCCGAGTTCGAAAAGAAGGTTCCCGAGTCCGAGAAGGTTCCCGAGTCCGATAAGAAATACCTGAAGAAGGCCGGAGGATATATCGGCCGAAACGTTGTACAAATAACAATGAAGATGGGGACAATAGTCCGAATAACGCAGATAATACTTAAACATAATAGTTCTTTTTATTTGAATTAAGAATCATATATTTGAATTATACATTTGAATTTAGATAAATTACATATTTCAATTAATTTTTACTTGTCTTAGTTCTTTTCTGCAGATAGTTAGCGTAAAACAGGCAATCATTGAATGCCGGGTGATTTTAAACAAGAAAAACTAATTAACATTTTTTAAAAACTAGTATTTTCTCTATCTTCGTAATTTTTTTAATCGCTAACCAAAATTAACTAGGTGAACAAAATACTAGTTTAGATTAATAACTATCATCATCAAGGTAAATCATCTTTTACTGTGAGTAAATGCATGAACTCCTCGCCTACCAAGTTCCCCCGTTGTTATATATTGATAAACCGTTTTTTTTTTTTACGGTTAGGGTAGTTAGATTTTGAAGTGAAATTCGTTGAAATTCAAAATTGGAAGTGGTTAAACGATTGACATACGGTAACATCAAGGTGACCCCATGGACTCCGCCACTGGGAAACGTGAGAATGGAAGTTAAGTTTAGCTTAGGTTAGTCAGCAGTTTTAGCTGACTAAACTAATGTCTATGCTGTAGATATTGTTTGTTTTTTTGCTTCATTTCGGTCGTGGTTGAGAAGTCTGGTTGAAAATAAATAGATGTGACCTCTTAGAATATAACCCTCATGTCGTCTTGCTGAATCATGAAGAATCAGCTTCTACAGAACCAGAACTAAGAAGAAGTAAAGTCAGACCAGCATCTTTAGAAATGTCTTAGCTACACAAGAGACAGACTAAGGTACCAGCCAGCTACTCGAAATCAATCGGCTGGTCACGTCAAGCCCTAGCACCTATATGATTGCCCCAACCCTATTGCCCTTATGGCAACCCCCAACTCCGTTTTATCATATGGGTGCTAGAAGGCGGTGACTGAGGGTCTACATGTCCTGGGAATGACGTTAAACTATCTGATGGTGAGGTTCCAGTTTTGGAGGTTTGGGCAATGTGGAGCTCCCCTTCATCACCATTGCTCCCTGGTTCACTCTGACCCGGAGTGGTGGTACATGTTAGGGTCCCATCTATGGGTTAAATAGAAAAACATGAGTTGATAAACAAAATTGTATTATGCATTAAAAATGAATTTATTTCATAACTTTGTCGGCATTAAATGACCCACCGTGGTTGATATGCCGTAAAACAAAACAAAACCAAACCAGCTACTCGAGCTACTCAAGCAAGTAAGTAAGAGATAAAGACATTAAATATGTGGGATCATTATACGAATACCTCTGAATGCCTCACAACTCTCTTAAAAACTCTTTTTTGACCTTTATATACCCTGTCAAAGGGGAATATATCAAAATACATAATAAAGATCCAAGATAAAGCTCTAACCACATCAGCGTGGATATGGCAATCACACAGTGTGTCAACAAACCAACAAAGTCTGGTGGTATCGTGAGATACTGCTGGGACACTCTAGGTTAGTGGTAATGATACTTTGGCCCCGAAACCATGCCTGAAGCCAGAATCTTCATCTGATAAAGGCTTTGGATTGAATGCTCCTGTGTAAACAGCAGTCGTTGTATGAAGTTATAACACTGTACGAACTTTTCTTTTTGTTATTATTACCTGTATAAAGGGATGTATATTTCATGGCTTATTTAATGCCACTGACATCCTTTTAGAAGAACAGTAGTGATATAATTTGACTTATAGCTGGCGGTTGGTAAGAGAGTCCACGCATTTTTGAAAGGCATAAGTCCGAATGTCAACAATAGCACGACTGAAGTTCGAACCCACTTACTAGGATGTCATGTTAGTCAAAAATTCAATACCCAACAAGCGCTGATATACGAAATGTACAAAGAAACCAAACCCTCCCCAAATCTCTCTCTCTCTCTCTCTCTATATATATATATATATATATATATATATATATATATATATATATATATATATGATTCTTGTTTTTTTTCCAATATTTGTACATTTCATCGCTCGCGTTGGCATTAAATAACCTACGAAGGTTGGCATGCCATCAAACATAGAAACCAAATCTCTCTCTCTCTCTCTCTCTCTCTCTCTCTCTCTCTCTCTCCTCTCTCTCTCTCTCTCTCTCTCTCTCCTTTTTTTCTAATCTTTGTACATTTCGAATATCAACGCTTCACTCATCCTATTTCCTCGCACACATTGGCATTGAATAACCTACGACGGTTGGCATGCCATCTAATATAGAAACCAAACACTCTTCACAATATCCCCCCTCCTCTCCTCTCTCTCTCTTCTCTCTCTCTCTCTCTCTCTCTCTCTCTCTCTCTCATCTTGTTTTTTCCAATCTTTGTACATTGCGTATATCTATTTATCTATCTATCTCTGTTTATTCCTATCTATCTATCTATCTATCTATCTATCTCTGTTTATTCTATCTATCTATCTATCTATCTATCTATCTATATATATATATATATATATATAATATATATATATATATATATATATCTGTTTATTTATATCTATCTATCTATCTATCTCTGTTAATTCTCTCTATCTATCTATCTATCTGTTTATCATATCTATCTATTTAGCTATCTCTGTTTATTCTATCTATCTATCTATCTCTGTTTATTCATATCTATCTATCTATCTATCTATCTATCTATCTATCTCTGTTTATTCATATATATCTATCTCTGTTTATTCATATCTATCTATCTATCTATCTATCTCTTTTTATTCATATCTATATATCTATCTCTGTTTATTCATATCTATATATCTATCTATCTATCTATCTATCTGTTCTTGTTTTTCCACTCTTGGAACATTTCGTATATCAACGCTTCACTCATCCTATTTCCTCACACACATTGGCATTAGATAACCTACGACGGTTGGCATGCCATCTAATATAGAAATCTCTCTCTCTCCCCACTCTCTCTCTCTCTCTCTCTTTCTCTATCTATCTATCTATCTCTCTTTATTCATATCTGTCTGTCTATCTATCTATCTATCAATCTCTGTTTATTCATATCTGTCTATCTATCCATCTGTCTATCTATCTATCTATCTATCTATCTCTTCTTACTTTTCCGATTTTTGTACATTCCGTATACCAATGCTTCACTCATCCTATTTCCTCCCACGCAAACACTTCGCCTGAAGCCCTTTTGGTACTTACTCACAAGTTTTATTACAATGTTGGCTGTAATCTTCATTTCCGGTCTACAATAGGAAGGACTCGTGCTTAATAGACTGGCCGGCTTTCTGGGAATTGACCCTCTTGGTAAACGATTTTCGCCCCCCCCCCTTTTTTTCCCGCATTTCATTCCCCGTGGTGTTGCATGGTATATTCTTATGTTCTAGTGAACCCCTTTACATTGGGTGATTGGTTATGCAGAGAATTGTAGACATCCCAATCTCCTTAGATACAAAAGCTTCCACAATGCCTTGAGGATTGCTCCTCGCTTTAAAATCCAGACAATGTATGACTTGTCATGTTTCTTTCCAGACGGCGGGAAATTGAAAGAAAATCACTTGCAAAACGGTAAATGCGCCAGTTGTGTGTCGAAACCAGTACAAAAAGCAGAACATATTCCTTATTCGTCCAACTAACATAGAGCAGCCAGAAGAAAGCCACTTCTTATAATACTTAATTAAACTAGCAAGAATATGCGTTTGCTCCCCCCTTCTCTCTCTCTCTCTCTCTCTCTCTCTCTCTCTCTCTCTCTCTCTCTCTCTCTCTCTCTCTCTGAATATATATACTCCCCATCCCCCTCAGGGATTTCGCTGACGACCGTCAATTAAAGCGTAAATGCAATGCTCTCCTATAAAAAGGATGGAGCACTCTATGGCGGCCTTTACATACAGACAGATGTGTGCATTAAAACAGTTAAAATCCCCATCGCATTCTGTGGGTGACGATAGCCGAGTTGGTAAGCTGTCCGACTGATGCTGAATCGATCGAGTTTCTATCCCTGCTGTAGGTAGCTCACAAAATGTCTAGCCATACTGAAGAAACTTGATAAGTCGAAACACGTGTCTGTGGATGACTATATATATATATATATATATATATATATATATATCAACATGGTATTAGCAATATGTGAAATACAAACAACCTCGGCCAGAACTTGAACTTGTCCGCCAGGTTTCATTTCCTAATATATATATATATATATATATATATATATATATATATATATATATATATTAGTTTTTATATTGCTATTCTGGCATATAGTCTATTTTTCTGTCTATGTTTAATTTAGTGGGTATTTCTTTGGCTTCCTTGTTAACGTCTCTCTTAATATTTTGGGAAGTTTTTTTGTATGTTTACGTTCTGTTGTTTGTTGTTAGATTTTTGTGGTTGTTGAGGTTTGTCGTGTATATGTTGGATGCTTTATCCGCAAATATG
>CM042148.1:100032669-100075169 GCA_023376005.1 Doryteuthis pealeii
ATCGATATTTCTATATTATCATAGTACTTATATCTTGAATAAAGTTACTCACAGATTTAAATAAATGGACTTGAGTTTTGTATCAAAATACTTATTTATATATTAAAGTTATACAAGGTGTGTCAAATAAGTATCGATATTTCTATATTATCATAGTACTTATCTCTTGAATAAAGTTACTCACGGATTTAAATAAATGGAGTTTTGTATCAAAATACTTATTTATATATTAAAGTTATACAAGGTGTGTCAAATAAGTATCGATATTTCTATATTATCATAGTACTTATCTCTTGAATAAAGTTACTCACAGATTTAAATAAATGGAGTTTTGTATCAAAATACTTGTTTATATATTAAAGTTATACAAGGTGTGTCAAATAAGTATCGATATTTCTATATTATCATAGTACTTATCTCTTGAATAAAGTTACTCACAGATTTAAATAAATGGAGTTTTGTATCAAAATACTTATTTATATATTAAAGTTATACAAGGAGTGATAAAAAAAAGTATCGACATTTCTATATTATCATAGTACTTATATCTTGAATAAAGTTACTCACAGATTTGAATATATGGACTTGGGTTTTGTATCAAAATACTTATTTATATATTAATGTTATACAAGGTATTATGTCAAAAAAGTATCGAGATTTTTATATTATCTCTGCTTGCACGGTGCTTGGTTGATGTCTGAAAATTGAAATTTAACGAATTCATATCCAGCGAAAGAGAACAGTTGAATAATAGGAAGGTTAGTATAGGATTATTACCAAAACTCCTGGAAAATCAGCACACTATTCAACACATACTTAAGAAGAAACCGTTTGAGTAGATTTTTCGTCAAGAACTAGTTAGTTCATAAAAACAGGGATTAGGCTGTTAAGATTTAGCTAACAATGTTGCGACTAGAAACTACGGGATTGAGGTGTCTGAGGGAAAATCTAGTCTGAACACCCTCTATGAAAGAAGTGATAAAAATTGAGATAATAGAAAAATTGTACGCGCCTGACTTCTTTTTATTTTGCTTTTTTTCAGGTTTTTTTTTGGGGGCGGGGGATACTTTGTGACAAACCTTTTTTTCAGGTTTTTTTTTTGGGGGGTACTTTGTGACAAAATACTTATTTATATATTAAAGTTATACAAGGTGTGTCAAAAAAGTATCGAGATTTCTATATTATCAAAGTACTTATCTCTTGAATAAAGTTACTCACAGATTTGAATAAATGGGATTCTAATAGGTATCTAACGCCACTTTAGGCACTCTGGCTCCTGTTTGTTTTCGGGGTTTACTCCCCTAGCCAACAGGTGTTTAAATTGGGGGGGTTACCTCTCTGCAGAGGTGCTGTCGGTTAATTCGGACAATACACTACATTACTGGCCAGAAATTCCCTTGTCACGTGGTGGCTATGACCCGCGAATAAAACCTATATCGTCCTATTTTGTTCCTTGAATTCCCCCCTTTTCAGCGCCACCACCAAATAAGATGGGTTAAAAGCAAACCCATAAGAGCACGCATCTCGAATATCCATCTACCTTTTAATCCTTAAAACACAAGACCACTTGCCACCCATAGGCTACACTCGTTGTTGGATTATTTTGGTATATATATATTTACCAACCCCTCCGCTCGAGCAGGATGCGACACAAGGTCAATTTCTTAAGCGGAGTTTAACAGGTTTGAATTCAGAGTTTTCCTTCTCCTAGACTGGTTACCTAGCCATGGTTAAAGAGTCCAGTCTGCCCTGCTATTTACCCATAGCTGGTGGGAGAAATGGATTCATACCTTTCCCAAGGGTATTAGCGCCATGTGAAATTCCAACAGCTTCGTCCAGGAATTGAACTCGCGTTGACGAGTCCATTTCCAACGACTCTAACCATTAGACCACGCGCCTCCATTATACCATTTTATTGGTATATAAGGTGTGCTACAATACACCACTGAAATGTATAGACTAAGCGAGGTCACGTGGTTTAAACCTCAGCCAATCAACAGCCCGAATGCGTGGCTGGACTACTACTGAATCACTGATACTGAGATACATCCATTTGCAATCATTGACGAAGGACTTGCAATACTGAGGAGCACCAATGAACAACCGAAGGATTCTTTACCAGGGATTTCCGCTGGACAAGCATTCTTGCTTGAAGCCTAAAGGATGGCCCATAAAATCGTAACACTCGTCTATAACTGGTCGCCACCAACAGCCAACAGGTGACTAAATCGGGATGGGGGTGATTTTACCCCTCTGCAGAGGTGCAGTCAGTTAATTCTACACCCCAGTCGATAGGGTGGACAGGGTTACCGTATAATTGTTCTAACATTGAATCTAAAAGAGATGTGAGTTGAGTTTTTTCTATCATAAATTATTGATGGTTTGTTTTTCTTTCGAGAAAATAATCTTGACGTGATAAGGGGACTAATCAACGGAAAATATCTTGAAAATCGTGGAAAGATTCGTTTTGTTTTTTGGTTGGTGTTTTTTTTTTGGGGGGGGGTCACTTTAAAAATATTTTTAAAAATAAATACGCTGCTGCTGCTGCTACTGTTGCTGCCGCTGTTGCTGCTACTACTGTTTCTCGAATACACTTGACGACCCAAAACCTCTTTTGAAATATTTTATAAACTGCACGTGGGAAACATTAAAGAATTTTAAAGTTAAACCTATCTTTTCAGTCTTTTACGACACGTTATTGATTTTTGCCTGCTCCCTATCCGATAATATCGAGACTAAACTACAATTATTTAAAAAAAGAAAGACTTGATATTTATAGCCCCTTTCGCCTATTGTTGTCAATCATTAGGGAGATAGAAATGAATGATACAGTGTTGAGCCATTTCGAACCGCCTCCAAGTTCATTTTGTTCTTAAAGCAAACATCCGGATGTTTACCAGTTTTGAATTCGGAGTTTTTCTTTCTCTAAGACTGGTTGATTAACCAAGGTTAAAGAGCCCAGTCTGCCCTACTATATACCCATAGCCTGAGGGAGAAATATTCTCCTTCCTTTTCAATAAAATAATCAACACAATCAGTTGACCAGTTCTATTACTTACAGAAAAACAATACAATTGTGTTTATTTTGGAAGTAAGCTGTAAGAAAAAACTTGACATGATAGAAGAAAACTGACTGTAGTTTTGAAATCAGCATTCCAATATTAGTCTAAATCAAATGAAAAATTAAAATCAACAGAAATTATGTTCAAAATTTTTCCACAGTTTAATTAACCTGGTAAAATATGCGTCTGTCATATTAGTATTTTATATATATATTAATGCTCTTGTTCTTCAATCTTCCCACCGTTATCATCTTGCTACACACACTGATTCTAAATGAGACCGTCCAAACAGTCAAAGATGAAATTGAAAAATGTAAATCCAGAAGATGTGTTGTCGCTTATCCACCGAATTATTATTTCTTATGAGTGTCGTCACCACAGCTAAATAATGTACCATTCTGTTTTTATCTTAAAGAAAAAAGGGAGGAAAATGACAGAAATACAGAAAAATATAACAAAAAAGAAAGAAAAAAAAGAAAAAGAGTTGGTGAAAGATAGAGAGGAGGGTGAGCGCGTTGAAGCGATAACGCTATTCTGTTTCAATCGAATATAATGAAAAGATGAATAGAAGGAAAAGGGAAAGAAAGTTTTTAAAAAAAAGAATATGAGAGAGTTAAATCAAGATTATTACAATTTGATATATTGAACTTTTCGCAATAGCTCTTAAGTAAACATATATATATATATATATATATACCAACTCCTCCGCACGAGCAGGATACGACACAGGGTCAATTTCTTAAGCGGAGTTTAACAGTTTTGAATTCAGAGTTTTCCTTCTCTTAGACTTGTTACCTAGCCATGGTTAAAGAACCCAGTTTGCCCTGCTATTTACCCATAGCTGGAGGAAGAATAGGATTCATACCTTTCCCAAGGGTATTTGCGCTAAGTAAAATGTAATTACCACGTCCAGGATTTGAACTCGGGGCGACGAGCCCATTTCCCATGACTTTAACCAGATTATTATACGTTTTACATATTGAACTTTTTGAAATATATGGTAGAGCCACAGGTCCTACAAGTTGAGAGCATTAAATCAAGATTATCATACTTTTTACATATTGAACTATCTGACAATAGCATTTAAGTAAACATATCAAACGTTGTGAATGATTAGATTATCACACTGTGGTATATCACAGGCCTGCTACTAGAGAAAGTTAAATCAAGATTATATACTTTACCCATATTGAAGTATTTTGAAATAGCTCTTAAGTAAAATATCAAACGTTGTGATAATTAAATTATCATAACTGTGGTATATCCAAAGGTCCTGCTACTAGAGAAAGTTAAATCAAGATTATCATACTTTTTACATATTGAACTATCTGACAATAGCATTTAAGTAAACATATCAACGTTGTGATGATTTAGATTATCACACTGTGGTATATCCACAGGTCCTGCTACTAGAGAAAGTTAAATCAAGATTATTATACTTTACCCATATTGAAGTATTTTGAAATAGCTCTTAAGTAAACATATCAAACGTTGTGATAATTAATTATCATACTGTGGTATATCCAAAGGTCCTGCTACTAGAGAAAGTTAAATCAAGATTATCATACTTTTTACATATTGAAACTATCTGACAATAGCATTTAAGTAAATATCAAACGTTGTGATGATTAGATTATCACACTGTGGTATATCCACAGGTCCTGCTACTAGAGAAAGTAAATCAAGATTATTATACTTTACCCATATTGAAGTATTTTGAAATAGCTCTTAGTAAACATATCAAACGTTGTGATAATTAAATTATCATACTGTGGTATATCCAAAGGTCCTGCTACTAGAGAAGTTAAATCAAGATTATCATACTTTTTACATATTGAACTACTGACAATAGCATTTAAGTAAACATATCAAACGTTGTGATGATTAGATTATCACACTGTGGTATATCCACAGTCCTGCTACTAGAGAAAGTTAAATCAAGATTATTATACTTTACCATATTGAAGTATTTTGAAATAGCTCTTAAGTAAACATATCAAACGTTGTGATAATTAAATTATCATACTGTGGTATATCCAAAGGTCCTGCTACTAGAGAAGTTAAATCAAGATTATCATACTTTTTACATATTGAACTATCTGACAATAGCATTTAAGTAAACATATCAAACGTTGTGTGATAAGATTATCACACTGTGGTATATCCACAGGTCCTGCTACTAGAGAAAGTTAAATCAAGATTATTATACTTTACCCATATTGAAGTATTTTGAAATAGCTCTTAAGTAAACATATCAAACGTTGTGATAATTAAATTATCATACTGTGGTATATCCAAAGGTCCTGCTACTAGAGAAAGTTAAATCAAGATTATCATACTTTTTACATATTGAACTATCTGACAATAGCATTTAAGTAAACATATCAAACGTTGTGATGATTAGATTATCACACTGTGGTATATCACAGTCCTGCTACTAGAGAGAGTTAAATCAAGATTATTATACTTTATCCATATTGAAGTATTTTAAATAGCTCTTAAGTAACATATTAAACGTTGTGATAATTAAAATTATCATACTGTGGTATATCCAAGGTCCTGCTACTAGAGAGAGTTTAATCAAGATTATTATACTTTATCCATATTGAAGTATTTTGAAATAGCTCTTAAGTAAACATATCAAACGTTGTGATAATTAAATTATCATACTGTGGTAATCAAAGGTCCTGCTACTAGAGAAAGTTAAATCAAGATTATCATACTTTTTACATATTGAACTATCTGACAATAGCATTTAAGTAAACATATCAAACGTTGTGATGATTAGATATCACACTGTGGTATATCCACAGGTCTGCTACTAGAGAAAGTTAAATCAAGATTATTATACTTACCCATATTGAAGTATTTTGAAATAGCTCTTAAGTAACATATCAACGTTGTGATAATTAAATTATCATACTGTGGTATATCCAAAGTCCTGCTACTAGAGAAAGTTAAATCAAGATTATCATACTTTTTTACATATTGAACTATCTGACAATAGCATTTAAGTAAACATATCAAACGTTGTGATGATTAGATTATCACACTGTGGTATATCCACAGGTCCTGCTACTAGAGAAAGTTAAATCAAGATTATTATACTTTACCCATATTGAAGTATTTTGAAATAGCTCTTAAGTAAACATATCAAACGTTGTGATAATTAAATTATCATACTGTGGTATATCCAAAGGTCCTACTACTAGAGAAAGTTAAATCAAGATTATCATACTTTTTACATATTGAACTATCTGACAATAGCATTTAAGTAAACATATCAAACGTTGTGATGATTAGATTATCACACTGTGGTATATCCACAGGTCCTGCTACTAGAGAGAGTTAAATCAAGATTATTATACTTTATCCATATTGAAGTATTTTGAAATAGCTCTTAAGTAAACATATCAAACGTTGTGATAATTAAATTATCATACTGTGGTATATCCAAAGGTCCTGCTACTAGAGAGAGTTAATCAAGATTATTATACTTTATCCATATTGAAGTATTTTGAAATAGCTCTTAAGTAAATATATCAAACGTTGTGATAATTAATTATCATACTGTGGTATATCCAAAGGTCCTGCTACTAGAGAGAGTTAAATCAAGATTATTATACTTTATCCATATTGAAGTATTTTGAAATAGCTCTTAAGTAAACATATCAAACGTTGTGAAATTAAATTATCATACTGTGGTATATCCAAAGGTCCTGCTACTAGAGAGAGTTTAATTAAGATTATTATATTTTACCCATATTGAAGTATTTTGAAATAGCTCTTAAGTAAACATACCAAACGTTGTGATAATTAAATTATCATACTGTGGTATATCCAGGTCCTGCTACTAGAGAGAGTTAAATCAAGATTATTATACTTTACCCATATTGAAGTATTTGTAATAGCTCTTAAGTAACATATCAAACGTTGTGATAATTAAATCAACATACTGTGGTATATCCACAGTTCATTTTAGTTTGTTTTTTTTAAATCGGGTTTCCAAGGTAAAAACAATGTTGGTGATTACTGAAGACTCGAATAGATTTGTTCGCAAAAAAAGTTCTGTTTACCTCGTATCGTGTCAACGTATTAAACAATGTAGGGCGATTTAAATTCACCATAAGAAAACTTTGTTTACTCTTAAAAATTACATTATCAAAATAAATCTGACAGAAAAAAAAGAGAGACTAAAAATCTTCAGCTTGCTTGTCATCACAACAGGAACGAGACACAAATTATATGAACTGTATTTTTTAAGACAAATCTTGTTTGATTAGTGGCGTCTTCAATGCACATAGAAAACTTCTCTCTCTCTCTCTCTCTCTCTCTCTCTCTCTATATATATATATATATATATATATATATATATATATATATATATATATATATGTGCGTGTGTGTGTGTTTGTGTGTGTGTATAACCAACGAACGTCTTAATTCGTTTTTAGCTTACCGATTTACTAGAAAAACATTCTCTGTATGTATACATATGTAAATATATATATATATATAATATATATGTGTGTGTGTGTGTGTGTGTGTGTGTAATTAGATATTATCTCCATGTATATATATACATGTGTATATATATATATGTATGTGTATATATATATGTATATATATATATATATATATTATATATATTATATATATATACATATATGTACATATATATATATATATATAATATATATATATCATCTTTGTCTATATACATATGTAAATGTATATATATATATATATATGTATACATATATATATATATATTCTCTCACTGTATATATACATATGTAAATGTATATTATATATGCATATATGTATGTATATATATATATATATATATATATATATATATATATATATATATATATTATATCAGGAACTTCTTAATTCGCTTTTAGCCTACCGATTTACTAGAAAAACACGTTTGTTCCACGAATGAGTGACGCTGTTTTGACAGACGGTCAATCGACATTTCTTAATCTGCTCATGACTCTGTTTGGCGCTTTTGATCTTTCCTTATTTGATGTTTTCTACTTTCATTTTTCACTTTAACTTTCACTTTCACTTTCTTCAACTCGTCTTATTTTTTACCTCCTTCCGGTTTTTCGATATCTTCTCTTTTTTCCCAACGTTATTTTAACTGTGCTCAGTACATTCTGAAGCCACTAGTTCTGATTCTTTAGTCACTGTTGTTTGGTGACTTTGACTGAATTCTAAAATGTGTTTTCTTTATTTCCTTTATTCAATTTTTTCTTCTTCTTCTTCTTCTTCTTCTTCTTCTTCTTCTTCTTCTTCTTCTTCTTCTTCTTCTTCTTCTTCTTCGTCATTCTTCTTCTTCTTCTTCTTCTTCTTCTTCTGTGCATTCTTCTTCTTCTTCTTCTTCTTCTTATTCTTCTTCTTCTTCTTCTCTTCTTCTTCTTTTCTTTCTTCTTCTTCTTCTTCTTCTTTCTTCTTCTTCTTCTTCTTCTTCTTCTTCTTTTTCTTCTTCTTCTTCTTCTTTCATTCTCTTCTTCTTCTTCTTCTTCTTCTTCTTCTTCTTCTTCATTCTTCTCTTCTTCTTCTTCTTCTTCTTCTCATTCTTCTTCTTCTTCTTCTTCTTCTTCTTCTTCTTCTTCTCATTCTTCTTCTTCTTCTTCTTCTTCTTTTCATTCTTCTTCTTCTTCTTCTTCTTCTTCTTCTTCTTCATTCTTCTTCTTCTTCTTCCTTCTTCTTCTTCTTCTTTTTCTTCTTCTTCTTCTTCTTCTTCTTCTTCTTCTTCTCTTTTCTTCTTCTTCTTCTTCTTCTTCTTCTTCTTCTTTCTTCTTGCATTCTTCTTCTTCTTCTTCTTCTTCTTCTTCTTCTTCTTCTTCTTCTTCTTCTTCTTCTTCTTCTTCTTCTTCTTCTTCTTCTTCTTCTTTCTGTACATTCTTCTTCTTCTTCTTCTTCTTCTTCTTCTTCTTCTTCTTCTTCTTCTTCTTCTTCTTCTTCTTCTTCGTGCATTTCTTTCTTCTTCTTTTTCTTCTTCTTCTTCTTCTTCTTCTTGTGCATTTTTCTTCTTCTTCTTCTTTCTGCATTCTTCTCTTCTTCCAGTTTTTAAGTCTTCTCTTCTTCCTTCTCTTGTTGTTGTTGTTGTTGTTTATCATTATTATTATACTTGGCTTGGTCGGTAGCTCACTGGAGGCTGACAGACAGCAAGTTTCCTCATGTCTCCACCTTTTTTTCTGAGTATTCTAGACGATCATAACAATGCTGTAGTTTGGATGGTCTCAATTCTTCCTCTAATTTCCATTTATTCCAGACTATTTTCCAAGTCCTTGAAATTCAGTTGCTGACACTATAGATTTCAGTAACAATAGGTTAGCAAAAAGTTTACAATCAAATAAATTTTGTGTAAAATTAATGTGTATATTTTTGGGAGACAGAACTAAGTTTCTATTTGAAAATATTTTATGTTTGTTTTACTGTTTAATAAATTTGATGATTTTAATTACTTGATACAAAGCCTCTGGCACTGAATTTTTAACTCTTCTACCATTTTGTATTAAAAAAAAAGGTAATTCTAAATCAAACACATCACAAGGTTTTTTTTATTTCTCTTCGAACCTTTTACGATTAAAACAAATATTAACTTGCTATTTATTACCGAAATCTACAGCATTGGAATTCAATAGCCGACACTAGATTCTTCCGCCGCATCTCACATCCACCATGCTAATACCCATGGTTTCGTTTTGCAACCCAGCATGGCTGGTGGATTTAAGCCTAGGGTTGTTTTTTTAAAGGGGTTAGGGGGGATGTTAAAAATCCAAGTTTTACATAAACATAAGAGGTGTACTTATTTTTTGTCTGATACATACTGGTTACAGTTTAAATGGTAAATGATTTGGTAATAAGTAATCTATATACTCTTATTCCTTAATTGTACTGTTATATAGCCTTTTAACAAACTCTGGCATTAGATAGAGAGAGGGATAGACAGACAGTTAGATAGATAATAGATGATAGATGACGGTCTTACTTTTACATTCTGCTTGTTAAATCACTGCTTCTACTGGTTCTAACTTGGCCCCCATATTCTTAGTCGATCTAGAAGGCTTCTGTTAAGGGTTGGTTTTCTTTGTTGATTTCTTCGGGCTGTCATCTCTTGTTTTTTATATTCAATTAACAAACAAGAATCTGTTGTTTGTAGATAAAGCTTCTTTTTTTTTCAGAACTCATCCCATGATTCCACCGACACATCAGAGCTGACAATTAGGTCTGCACTCCTCAGAATCCGGGTCGAATCTGAACTAAACTAAAACTCCCAATCGCGCGATTTCAAGAGGATAAAGGTTATTACCTGTCAACAACTGTCGGGTAACCTTCCATCGACCCATTCATTCTAAATCAAACGGACCCTAATTGAAAATATTCTAACTAACAGGTACGTTCATAATTTATAAGTTGCTTATATATTATGTAACAGTACTGCCGTTATCACTTTGCAACATGTACTGTTTAAAAATGAGACCGTCCAAATCGTCAAAGAAGAAATGCAAACATGTAAATCCCGATAATCTGGTGTTGCTTATATTGGAGTATTTTTTGGTGTGAGATGTACTACATACCACGACTTATACATATAGACTGTTCCAAAACAGTAGTGGCTGAACTGGCCAATTAAAAACGCCAGGATCAACTCTGATACAACTTTCTACATCAAGACAGGATCAACTCTGAGATCTCTGAAGACAGGATCAACTCTGATACTACTTCTACATCAATCAACTCTGATACAACTTTCTACATCAAGACAGGATCAACTCTGATACTACTATTCTACATCAGACAGGATCAACTCTGATACAACTTTCACAGACAGTCAACTCTGATACTACTTTCTACAAGACAGGATCAACTCTGATACAACTTCTACATCAAGACAGGATCAACTCTGATACAACTACATCAAGACAGGATCAACTCGATACTACTTTCTACATCAAGACAGGATCAACTCTGATACAACTTTCTACATCAAGACAGGATCAACTCTGATACAACTTTCTACATCAAGACAGGATCAACTCTGATACTACTTCTACATCAAGACAGGATCAACTCTGATACAACTTTCTACATCAAGACAGGATCAACTCTGATACAACTTTCTACATCAAGACAGGATCAACTCTGATACAACTTTCTACATCAAGACAGGATCAACTCTGATACAACTTTCTACATCAAGACAGGATCAACTCTGATACTACTTTCTACATCAAGACAGGATCAACTCTGATACAACTTCTACAGGATCAACTCTGATACACTTTCTACATTCAAGACAGGATCAACTCTGATACAACTTTCTACATCAAGACAGGGATCAACTCTGATACAACTTTCTACATCAAGACAGGATCAACTCTGATACAACTTTCTACATCAAGACAGGATCAACTCTGATACAACTTTATCAAGACAGGATCAACTTGATACACTCACATCAAGACAGGATCAACTCTGATAGTACTTTCTACATCAAGACAGGATCAACTCTGATACAACTTTCTACATCAAGACAGGATCAACTCTGATACAACTTTCTACATCAAGACAGGATCAACTCTGATACAACTTTCTACATCAAGACAGATCAACTCTGATACAACTTTCTACATCAAGACAGGATCAACTCTGATACAACTTTCTACATCAAGACAGGATCAACTCTGATACTACTTTCTACATCAAGAACAGGATCAACTCTGATACAACTTTCTACATCAAGACAGGATCAACTCTGATACAACTTTCTACATCAAGACAGGATCAACTCTGATACAACTTTCTACATCAAGACAGGATCAACTCTGATACAACTTTCTAATCAAGACAGGATCAACTCTGATACAACTTTCTACATCAAGACAGGATCAACTCTGATACTACTTTCTACATCAGACAGATCAACTCTGATACTACTTTCTACACAAGACAGGATCAACTCTGATACTACTTTCTACATCAAGACATCAACTCTGATACAACTTCTACATCAAGACAGGATCAACTCTGATACAACTTTCTACATCAAGACAGGATCAACTCTGATACTACTTTCTACATCAAGACAGGATCAACTCTGATACAACTTTCTACTTCAAGACAAGATCAACTCTGATACCACTTTCTACTTCAAGACAAGATCAACTCTGATACAACTTTCTACTTCAAGACAAGATCAACTCTGATACCACTTTCTACTTCAAGACAGGATCAACTCTGATACAACTTTCTACATCAATACAGGATCAACTCTGATACAACTTTCTACTTCAAGGCAGGATCAACTCTGATACAACTTTCTACCTCAAGACAGGATCAACTCTGATACAACTTTCTACATCAATACAGGATCAACTCTGATACTAATTTCTACATCAATACAGGATCAACTCTGATACTAATTTCTACATCAAGACAGGATCAACTCTGATACAACTTTCTACATCAAGACAGGGTCAACTCTGAGATCAATAGCTTTGAGGACAGATCTACAGACAAGGATCAAAACTGATACTACATCTTTTTACTTTAAAAAAGGACCAAACTTTATGCCACAAAGAATCTCCACGATACAACCTCTTTCAACTACAATCCTAAAATGGCCACACGAATCGTAACAGCTTATCTGCCGAATTCTTATTTGTTATTAGTATCGTCACTTTAGCTAAATAATGAACAATTCCGTTATTAATAAAAAGAAAAAAGGGATGAAAAGGACATGCTACACCAAAAATATAATAAGAAAGAAAGAAAGAAAGAAAAGAAAGAAGAAAGAGTAGGGAAAAGATAAATAGAAGAGGGCAAGCGAAAATGATAACGCTATTCTGTTGCAATCGAACATGATGAAAAAGAAGGAAAGCAAGAAAAAATAGTGAGTTAAATCAAGATTATTATACTTTTTACGTATTGAACTATTTTACGATAGCGCTTAAGCAAATATATTAAACGTTGTAATAATTAAATAAATATACTGTGGTATATCAACAGGTCCTGCTAGCACTTAATAATATCTGTTTTGATTGTAACATTTTCTGGCAGAAGTAATGAAATCCTTTGGTTGAGTATAAAAACAATTGGTATGTGTTTACTTATATATATATATATAATTATCTATATATATATTTTACTTACTTATGTGTATATATATTACTTATATATATATATATATATATATTATATATAATATATATATATTATATATATATATATATATTATATATACTTATATATATATATATATAATATATATATATATTATATATATATACTTATATATATATACTTATATATGTATTTACTTATATATAGACCAATGATACATAGCTAGCTAGCAAACAAGATAGATAGATAAATAGATAAATAGATAGATGTATAGATAGATTGTTTAATCGTTACTGTAAAAATGGACTCTTTCGTTGATTTCGACGCATGAGGGTTCATCCAATGAACAACCCACACAGTGGTTTGTTTATAGTGGTGAAGGCTTGTGCTGGACCATTCGCACTTTTTCGCACAGTTGATAAGAAAGAGTTGGTGCAAAAGAATGCCACAAACTCAATCAACAACTGACCTCAGGATTTGCAAATTCAGAGTTTTCCTTCTCCTAGACTGGTTACCTATCCAAAGTCAAAGAGTCCAGTCTGTCCTATTATTTACCCATAACTAGAGGGAGCGTTGGAGACATAGCTTTCCCAAGGGTATTAGCGCTATATGAAATGCAAACAACATTGTCTAGGATTTGAACGCGGGTCGACGAGTCCATTTCCTACGACAATAACCATTATGCACACGCGCCTCCATATAGAAAGATACACATTACACACACACACACACACACACACACACACACATATATATAATATATATATATATATATATATATATATTATATATAATATATATAGTCATCCACAGACACCGTATTTCGACGTATCACGTCTCTTCAGTGTGGATATAATATATATATATATATATATATATATATACGTGTGTTTGTTGAGTAATGTATATCTTGAAATGATGAAATCCTTAAACATTTGGTAGAGTATAAAAACAATTGGTAGGTCTTTACTTATATATAGACCAATAATACATAGCTAGCTAGCTAGCAAGATAGATAGATCGACCGATCGATCAATAGATAGATATATAGATATATATATATAGAGAGAGAGAATGTGTGTGTGTGTGTGTGTGTGTGTGTGTGTTTAATCGTTGTTGTAAATATGTGTATATACGGATGGCTGTGTTTAATACTTAGCACAAAATAAAAACTAAAATGTATGTAGGCTTCTATTTTAACGTTTTTGCGCACAAACTGTTTCTCCTTTGTTTTCCAAGAAGAACTCTGGCGTTATCCTAAAGAGTGTGCAATATGTAATTTAACCATCGACTTGAAAATGCCTATATCCCACTCTCTCATTCGACCCCACTTACCCTCTCTTTATACACCATATACAATACATACACACACACACACACACACACACACACATAATATATATACACCATATATATATACACCATATATATATATACACCTATATATACACCATATATATATATATATATATATATTATGCGTCTAAGAAGCATGTAGGGAAAAATCTACCCATACTTATGTAGTGAACTGAAAGGGCCCATTACCGAGCACATAGGCGCTGTATTTGTCGGTGAGACGGCCTGGCGCCAAATTTAGGCAGAAAATTGGACGTTTAGCGGTCGGTGGGTCAAGTGAGATGCTTACAACTAAGAATTATTTCCAAAGAAGCGATAGGTTTTACTTCAATTTCCTAGAACGTGCATATATATATATATATATATATATATATATATATATATATATATATATTATATATATATATATATATATATATATATGAAATTGTTTGTATGCCTAATGTTCTTAAAAGTTTATATATATGTATGAATATATTACGTATATATTGTGCATCTTAATATATATATATATATATATATATGGAGGGAGTATATATATATATATATATATATATATATATATATATATATATAATTGCGTATACTTAAATAATAAAGATCTAGAGAAACACAGAAAAAAATTCCACAGAAACAATATGTAATAAACAAATAAACAGATAACTAGAGAAATAATATATACCTTTCTACCTGTGTATCGTCATTGGTATACACACACCTACTAAGCAATATATATATATATATATATATATTATATATGTGTGTGTGTGTGTGTGTGTGTGTGTGTGTGTGTGCATATATATATATATATAGGTGTGTATGTGTAATATACCGATTCCTTTTGAAGTGGCATTTTGCAAGTCAGTTCGATCAACACCTGATACCGAAAACATGAGTGGAATTGAGAGTAATGCCACTGTATGGGGTATTCTATACTTCCTATAGATGGAGACTCACTATGGGATGCAGTTTAGATTCATACCAAGGACATCTATTTTGGGGGGTGGGGCGTCTCATCACTCTACACACCAGCTCATTCTAAACCTCGTCGACCGGGCGAATAGCAAATAGAAAGAAAGAAAGAGAGAGAGAGAGAGAGAGAGAGAAAGGGAGAAAGGGAGAAAGACTGTGTGTTTGAGAGAGAAGGTATCACAATTGTATGCCTTTGCAGGGGATAGTCACCATATTCTAAATCTCCCTGATAGGGCTAATAGCAAATAGAGAGAGAGAGGGGGGGAGAGAGAGGGAGAGAGAGGGAGAAAGAGGCTCTGAGGTTGCAAGAGACAGTTCACTTAAAATGTATCAATTTGCAGGGGATAGTCAACATGTTCTAAACCTCGTCGACAGAGCTAATAGTGAATATATATATATATATATATATATATTATATTTATAGAGAGAGAGAGAGAGAGAGTGAGAGAGAGAGAGAGAGAGAACGTGCGAGAAGGGGAGAGAGAGAGAGACTGTGTATCTAAATATCATTTAAGTATCACTTTAAATGTATCTCTTTGCAGGGGTTCTGTCAGCATATTCTACACTTTGCCGACAGGGCTAATAGCAAAGTGGGAGAGACAGAGACAGACCAACAGACAGACAGAGACAGAGATAAGGAGATAGAAATAGACTGTGTGTTTGAGAGAGAGAGAGAGAGAGAGAGAGAGAGAGAGAGAGAGAGAGAGAAAGTATTATTCTAAATGTATTCCTTTCGCAGAAGATACAGTCAGCATATTCTAACCCTTGCCGACAGGGCTAATAGTAAAGAGAGAGAACGTATCATTTTAGATATATTACTTTTCGGGGGTTAGTCATCATATTCTAAACCTCGTCGACAGGGCGAATAGTGAAAATAGAGAGAGAAGAGAGAGAGTGTGTGTGTCTGTGTGTGTGTGTGTGTGTGAGAGAGAGAGAGAGAGAGAGAGAGAGAGAGACTGTGTGTTTGAGAGAGAAAGTATCACTTTAAACTTAACACTTTGCAGGGGATAGTCACCATATTCTAAACCTCGTCGACAAGTCTAATAGCAAATAGAGAGAGAGAGAGAGAGAGAGAGAGAGAGCAAGCGAAAGAGTGAGAGAAAGAGAAGGAAGGAGAGAAGGAGAAGAAGAGAGAGGAGGAGGAGAGAGAAAGAGAGAGAGTCTGTATATTTAAATGAAGCCATTGTTCCTGATTGAATGCGTTTGTGTATGCAGATTAATGATCTCACTAAATCATTGCATCATATCGTTAGTCTTTCTTTAATCTCTTTATATATATATATATAACCACAGGTTAAACAGTGTACGTATATCAATGTCGGTTGGAGTTCTGAACGGACTTGGTTTATGATGACTGCACACAGAGTACTATCCTTTCTTGACAGTGAACATTTCTCGTTAACTCAGCCCCAATTTCTGGCTTCTGTTAAAAGATTCCTCTGACCCTCGTGTGTGTTCATTTATTATTTTAACTGCATGGTTTCTTTGTATCTACTCCCCTCAATGGGGTCGGTCTCGTAACGGTTTATGTCTATCTAAATAAATGTTCACACAGTCTTTAAAGAGGTTATCGTTGAGGAAAATGGACTCGGCCTGTCTCGGTGTTCAAATCCGAGACGGAATATTTTTAATATTAATACAATTCTTTTCTTTTCCTTTTTAATACATTTTACTGGATATCTACATCTATATCTCCTCTCTCTCTCTCTCTCTCTCTCTCTCTCTCTCTCTCCTCTCTCTCTCTCTCTCTCTCTCATATATATATATATATATATATATATATATATATATATATATCACTACTGCAACGCTCGCTCGAACCACTACCATTCCTACATCCTCCTACTACCAATGGTTATTACCTCCCACTTCTAATTTCTTGCTACTACTCGTTCTCGTTAAAAACGAGACACGAAACCATACCATCGTTTCCTACCCGAGGATGGCAAATCGTATTGTCGAAAGCGCTCGTTTTGAAACCTTTGGTGGACTGTTATACCAGTTACACCTCTACACCAAAAAGATGGCTCGAAAATTGGATCGGATCAACCAAAGACTTGTCCGACAGGAATTGTCTGTACAGTTCAACAAAACTTGAATAAAAGAAAAAATGCTGCCAAAATACACTTATATATATATATGTGTGTGTGTGTGTGTGTGTGTGTGTGTGTGTGAAGTGTGTGTGTGTGTGTGTATTTGCTCTACTTAGGTATTGAGCACTTTTTACTTATTAGCTTTAGTTTCCTGGCGGTTTTGTATGAATATATATATATATTTATATATATATACATATAAATTGTTTTTACTTTTGGCCAAATATTGTACCAATAGATTATTTTTGGTTGGTACGATTATCTTGGTCTTTTCTTTTTTTCGAAAAAAACATTTTTTTCTCCCCGGGTAATGTTTGGTAGTATATTTTTACAATCAAACTATTTGCTGTTTTTTTCTCACCGCGAGGATTTACCAACAAGTTTGGTATATTAAATATATATATATATATTATATATATATATATATATATGAAGTAGACAAACAATCTGTTTGAGATGGCGTTAGCCGACAATTTTGGGGAGATTATGTGCTTAATTGAAATCATACCTAATTTGAAAATTGATTAATTATAATTAAATGAATTAGGCGTGCATATCGGTTTAAATGTAAGGCATAAACAAATCGAGAAAAAGTCAATCTCTGTATGTACATTTCAGCCTATTAGGACTCATCAGCAGAGTTATAGACAGGACAGTGCGGGGACTCTAACCATTACACTAGCTGGCTTCTATCTGATTTCTCGTCTATCTTAAACCGATATATATATCGCACTTTTTGGTTGACTTACAGCACGACAGTATAAACAGCCCGACAGTATATATATATATATCTTATTATAATGGAGATTGTGGGTTTGTCTGTCTATAACCGAAACTATATTACTATACAAGTCACAATTCCCTTTATTATTTACTTCACAATCTCCATGATTTTATTTATATTTAAACCTCAATTATTAATAAAATTGCTTCACCTTTTTATTAGTGTTGTCCATATCTACATACTAATAACATGCAATTGTATTTATATATACAAAATATAGCGGTTTACAGTGTGAATGGGAAGGCTAATTTGCATATTGATATTAAAAATGTGATTTTATTAAATATGTGCTTAGTATTATTGATTTCTAATTGTTTGGTTTTATTTTAATGAATATAAGCAAAAATCTCTTCAATGAATCTTAAATGAAATCCAATAATAATTTTAAAAAAACTGTCATTTTATTCTTTATTTCCTGATTTAACTAAATAATTAAATAAGTAAAATTCAGCAATGAAAGACGGGAGTGATGGAAGAGTAAGTTTCATTTCTATTTTTCTATTATACCCCCACTCTGTTACATATCTTTTTATCTGCCTTCTTATTAGACTTTCTAATTTAATACGATATTTCATTACATTAAAACTTAAATACTTGCACCCGGAGGGTGCATATATTTGCTAGTATATATAAAGGGCAGTTGTGAGTAAGTGAATTTCCGGAGGAAATTACGAAAATAAAACAATTAACGACAAAGTAAATATATACATACGTTCACTGTTACTGAGTCTAGCTTTTTGAGCAAAAAATATAACGATTTCATTTATATTCACGATGATATTTAAAAATTAAAATAGCATTAAAATTCTACTTAAAAATGTCCGTGAATCTCGAATTTAAACAAACCAATATGGAAGAGCAAAAAAAATCTTCTTTTTTTCAGGTCGGATAAAGATAAGGTCTTTTTACGTGATGATTTTTATGGGGCCTCCAGCGAGGATTAAGCTTACTATTCAGGAGTAACGAATATGCGAGACTAGCCATTATACTACTTTGTTTTTGTTTTTGTTTTTTGTTTCGTTGGATTTTTTTTCTCTAGCCAGGTGACGCCAAGTAGTCGCTTCTAGTCTTTTTATAACGAAAATTGTGAGGTCTGTAATTGAAACTATATCAGTACCCAAGTCACAATTCTCTTAGTTATTTACGTAACAGTCTCCATGAAATTTTTATTTAAACCTCAATTATTAATAAAATCGTTTTACATTATCAATACTGTTGGCTATTTCCACATAATTACAACATGCAATTGTATTTATATATACAACTAAATAGCAGTTTACAGTGAGAACAGGAATGCTAATTTGCCTATTATATATTTAAAAAAAATTGATTTTAATAAATATGGGCTTGGTATTAGTGATTTATAATTGTTTGATTTTATTTTAATAGATATGATCTAAAATCTCAGAGATGAATCTTAAAAGAATTCCAATAAGAAAAAAAAACTGTATGAAAGCAATGGAAGACGGGAGTAATGGAAAATGATGGAATAATTAGTTTCAAAGTTGTTCTAATTTTCGATTACACCCCCTCTGTTTCAAATCATTTTATTGCATTCTTATTTAGTTTTATTAATTTTTAGTTTCATTAGTCTTTCTAATTTAATATACTTCATTACATTAAACCTGAAATAAAGCCCTAGCACCTATATGATTTTCACAACCCTATTGCCCTTATGGCAAGCCCCAACCCCTTTTTATCATATGGGTACTAGAAGACGGTGACTGCGGGTCTACATGTCCTGGGAATGACGTCAAACTCTATCTGATGGTGAGGTTCCAGATTTGGAGGTTTGGGGAATGTGGAGCACCCCTTCATCACCATTGCTCCCTGGTCCACTCTGACCCGGAGTGGTAGTACCTGTTAGGGTCCCATCTCTGGGTTAAATAGAAAAATGTATTTATAAAAAAATTGTATTATCCATTAAGAATTGATTTATTTCAAAACTTTATCGGCATTAAATGACCCACTGAGGTTGATATGCCGTTAAACAAAACAAACTAAACCAAAACTTAAATACTTGCGGCCGGAGGGTGCATATTTTTGCTTTTTTTGTTTAATGATATTATTTTTAGAAATATAACGTTTATTTTTATATTGATAACTAAATATTGTCCGTATTGGCCACGGGTAGGATTGGCACAAGGTCATAAGTATGGTGCATGCAGTGAGGATCGAACACGCTATTCAATAGTACTGTAAGATTCAAAGTTGATAATTGAATAACATACAATTCCGACACGTTGTGAGACAAAACATTTAATATATATAAACAGCACATGGAAACGATAAGATACATAATGTACAGGAGAATAGAACATGTAAATACATATACAATATTTAAGTATAAACAAGATACCCATATGTACGTACAATATATATGTTACAGACATGGAACTAAAGGATAGTCCATGCTATATAAGGAACTTACAGTAATGTAAGGGGGGGAAAGCCCCACCGAGAAGGGGGTAGATTTCTAGCCCATAGCAGTTCTTGAGAAGATCCAGCTAAAAAAGGAAGCAGCGTTTGAATGAACGCGCTTAACTACCAGAGGTCCCCTAGTGGGAACCAACAGCAACGCAGCGAGAAGATAACTCTTCCGGCAAAAGGAAGATAATCCCCTACAGTACTTTATCTACAAGACAAGTTTGCTTATCGTTACACCACAATTTATTGGTTATTTTTAATTATTTTATTTTTTCAGAAAGATGACTTTTATTTTTATATTAATAATATTGCCAGTATTCGTCACGGATAAGATATGACACAAGATCGCAAGTATGGAGCATGCAGCGAGGATCGAACTCGTTATTCAGTAGTTTACGAACTTGCTTACCTCAACACCACTATTTATTGGCTATTTTTTAATGGTTTTATTTTTAAAAATATTATTATTTTCCTATTAATAAAATTGCCCGTATTCGACAAGTGTACGATGTGACACAAGATTGAAATATGGGGCATCCAGTGAGGATCGAAATCATCCTCATCATCATCATCTTCTTCTTCTTTTTCTTGTTCTTCATCATCCTCATCCTCATCATCATCATCATTCTCATCATCATCATAGGGTTTCAAGTCACTATTCTTGTTAAAATCACTGTTCGCGTTTTGTGTAACTCTATTTTAACTCGGGTTTTACAAATGGCTATTTTGGATCTTGTATTGGCATTTTTTTTTTCTCTTTTTTCAAAAGTTTCTTTGGTTTTATTTTTCGATAAACCTTATAGTTTTGACATAGGTGAATAGGTGAATGACCTCTGTGTCACATTCTTATAAAAAATGTAGAAACAGGAAGAATCGGTATATATATAATATATATATATATATTTGAGGTGAATGTTAGTATTTGTATCCGCTGTAGGAGATACTTATAACGGTTTGGGCTTAGGAGTGAAGCATTAACGTACTTATTATGCTAATATTGTTAGCGTAATATGTTAGTTGAGGAATAAATATCTGAAGACTCTGTGGTTTGTTTTGAGTTTCATTTATTTAGCCGGGTAAATTTTCGGGACTGCTACGTACCTTCGACTGATCGTGAATAGTAGTGGTGATCTTGTGGCGAATGCCGCGTGTTTTTGGCTGTCTATCTATATCTATTCTATCTATCTATATCTATTATTATATATATATATATATATATATATATATATATATATATATATATATATATAGAGAGAGAGAGAGAGAGAGAGAGAGAAAGAGATAGAGAAAGAGATAGACAGATAGATAGATATAGATAAAGATAGATAGATAGATATGAATAGACTAAGATATATGGGTAGATAGATACTGAAATAGATATATACTGAGATAGGTATATAGAAAAATAAATAGATAGATGGATAAATAAATTTCGTTTTAGAATTTGAAGTCGACGTTAAAACGTTTCATTTTTTTTATAAAACCTTCATCAGGACATTTGAGGTTTTGGTTTGCTTTTCACTAAATCTTACAGCTTTGACATCAGTGAATAGGTGTCACCTTCTTATAAAAAATGTAGAAATAGGAAGAATCGATATTGAATATTATGCACACACACACACACACACACACACATATATATATATATATATATATATATATATATATATATATATATATATATACAAACATACAGGTATCTGCCTCATGCCCCACTTGTATGGGCTGGGCACAAGGTCTCGTTTTAACGTGGGCCCACCCACAAGCCGAAGCTCATGGGTGGGAAAGAACAAAAATTGCGTCGATCCAGTCGGCATTCCCCCTCAAGGGGCAAGTATTGCCTGGGGGGATAGCCCCCTGGGATCGACGCTATTAACTTGTAAAGATCCAGGGCCAAAGCCACTGGACCTTCACCCCAAACATACACACACACTATATATATATATATATAGAGAGAGACACAGACAGACAGATAGATAGATAGATAGATAGATAGACAAATAAATAGATAGATGGATAAATAAATTTCATTTTAGAATTTGAAGTCGACGTTAAAACGTTTTAGTGTTTTTAGAAAACCTTCATCAGGACATTTGAATAAATAATGTTTTGTCTAAACAGTGATGCAAATATTTTTTAAATGAAAAGAGAGATGAGAATGTATGAGAGAAAATTGTTCTTTTTCCATTAGCAATTTTCTTTTTTTTAAATAAAAAAAGATGCCGTGATAGGTAATCGAAATAATAATTGAAATATGTCGTATTTTCTTAGAGAGCATCTCCTGGTGAAGGTTATATAAAAAAAAACGAAACGCTTTTCACCATCAAAAAGAAATTTATCTTTTTTTAATTCTTTGTTTTTCCTTATTTCTACATATTGTCGGATCTATTTCCATATTTTATCACCTATAGATAGATAGATAGATAGAGAGATAGATATGAACATACTGTCGTTGATTGATAGTTCGATAAATACGATGAGACAAATAAAATTGTATACCAGAATTATATTCTAAGTAAAGTAAAATTGTATATCCCAATAATATTCTAAGTAAAGGAAAATTGTATACCACAATGATATTCTAAGTAACGTAAAATTGTATACCACAATGATATTCTTAGTAAAGTAAAATTGTATACCACAATGATATTCTAAGTAAGTAAATTGTATACCACAATGATATTCAAAGTAAGGAAATTGTATACCATATTCTAAGTAAATTGTATACCACAATTATATTCTAAGTAAAATTGTATACCACAATGATATTCTAAGTAAAGTAAAATTGTATACCACAATTATATTCTAAGTAAAGTAAAATTGTATACGACAATTATGTTCTAAGTAAAGTAAAATATATACCACAATTATATTCTAAGTAAAGTGAAATTGTATACCACAATTATATTCTAAGTAAAGTAAAATTGTATACCATAATGATATTCTAAGTAAAGCAAAATTGTATACCACAATGATATTCTAAGTAAAGTAAAATTGTATACCAATTATATTTTAAGTAAAGTAAAATTGTATACCATAATGATATTCTAAGTAAAGCAAAATTGTATACCCAATTATATTCTAAGTAAAGTAAAATTGTATACCACAATTATATTTTAAGTAAAGTAAATTGTATACTACAATGATATTCTAAGTAAAGTAAAATTGTATACCACAATTATATTCTAAGTAAAGTAAAATTGTATACCACAATGATATTCTAAGTAAAGTAAAATTGTATACCACAATGATATTCAAAGTAAAGGAAAATTGTATACCACAATGATATTCTAAGTAAAGCAAAATTGTATACCACAATTATATTCTAAGTAAAATTGTATACCACAATGATATTCTAAGTAAAGTAAAATTGTATACCACAATTATATTCTAAGTAAAGTAAAATTGTATACGACAATTATGTTCTAAGTAAAGTAAAATATATACCACAATTATATTCTAAGTAAAGTGAAATTGTATACCACAATTATATTCTAAGTAAAGTAAAATTGTATACCATAATGATATTCTAAGTAAAGCAAAATTGTATACCACAATGATATTCTAAGTAAAGTAAAATTGTATACCACAATTATATTTTAAGTAAAGTAAAATTGTATACCATAATGATATTCTAAGTAAAGCAAAATTGTATACCACAATTATATTCTAAGTAAAGTAAAATTGTATACCACAATTATATCTTAAGTAAAGTAAAATTGTATACTACAATGATATTCTAAGTAAAGTAAAATTGTATACCACAATTATAGTAAGTAAAATTGTATATATTCTAAGTAAAGTAAAATTGTATACCACAATGATATTCAAAGTAAAGGAAAATTGTATACCACAATGATATTCTAAGTAAAGCAAAATTGTATACCACAATTAATTCTAAGTAAAATTGTATACCAAATGATATTCTAAGTAAAGTAAAATTGTATACCACAATTATATTCTAAGTAAAGTAAAATTGTATACGACAATTATGTTCTAAGTAAAGTAAAATATATACCACAATTATATTCTAAGTAAAGTGAAATTGTATACCACAATTATATTCTAAGTAAAGTAAAATTGTATACCATAATGATATTCTAAGTAAAGCAAAATTGTATACCACAATGATATTCTAAGTAAAGTAAAATTGTATACCACAATTATATTTTAAGTAAAGTAAAATTGTATACCATAATGATATTCTAAGTAAAGCAAAATTGTATACCACAATTATATTCTAAGTAAAGTAAAATGTATACCACAATTATATTTTAAGTAAAGTAAAATTGTATACTACAATGATATTCTAAGTAAAGTAAAATTGTATACACAATTGTATAAAATTGTATACTTCTAAGTAAAGTAAAATTGTATACTAATGATATTCTAAGTAGTAAAATTGTATACCACAATTATATTTTAAGTAAAGTAAAATTGTATACCACAATTATATTCTAAGTAAAGTAAAATTGTATACCACAATGATATTCTAAGTAAAGTAAAATTGTATACCACAATGTTATTCTAAGTAAAGTAAAATTGTATACCACAATGATATTCTAAGTAAAGTAAAATTGTAAACTACAATTTTATTCCAAGTGAATCTAGCCAACTTATTTTCAAATATGTGAATATGGATGTCAAAATATTGTTTCCTGTCCAGTATTGGCATTTTTCTTCTTTTAGTTCTACCAAAACTTGATGGTTTTATTGCTAGAATATACGAAATCTCAAGCGGCGGATCTTGTACTTCTATACTACTGTGCCACCCCCCCCACGACTGTGCTGTGCCATACAGTTTGAAAACCAAAAGTCTGGTGGAGAGTTAGGCATTTTGGAATACAGGTGTAGTCACCGTACCCGTAATTGGCTGGGCCAATAGGAAAGAACCAGAAAATCCAACAGACATCGACTGTCGTCATTTACACGAACAGCCAAGTACTTGAAAATGCCCAGAAGCCATGAGGAGATTTGATGTCACGTGCCAATCAATGGTGCCGCCAAGAGAATTCTGTTGCGTCAGAATGTCGTAACGACTTCTGTTGAATTCACTGAACTTTATTAAGTAAATGCCTTTTTCTGCAAATCGGTTCGCGTTTTCTGAAGCTGTAGATTGAAGCTTGTTTTTTTTTTTTTTTGGTTTTTTTTTGTTTTTTGGGGGTTTTTTGTTTTGTTTTTGTTTTTGTTTTGTTTTTTTTGGGGGGTGGGGTAGAGTCTATTTTGAATTTTGTCATATTGGCTTTTTTTTCTTCTTTTGAGGGGGGGGGGTCTTTTTATTTAAAAAGGTTTTGTTGTTTGTTTGTTTGGATTTTCTGGGATTTTTTTGTTGTTGCTTATTTTTCGCTAGATCTTATGTCTTTGACATCAGTGAATAGGTGAATGACCTCTGTGTCACCGTCTTATAAAAAATGTAGAGAGCTGTAAGAATCGATAAGACGTTGAATAGCGCATAACAATAGATAAATAGAACATATATATATATATATATATATATATATATATATATATATATATTACACGGTTTGTCATAAAAGTATCGATATTGAAGCTGTATTTACCAAGATAAAAATGAAGAATGAACTGAACGTTAATTTTTTTCAGAATACAAGCTCTGTCAAAGTGTCAAAGTACAAAAAATCTCGATACGTTTTTGATACACTATATATATATATATATATATATATATATATATATATAGAGAGAGAGAGAGAGAGAGAGAGAGAGAGAGAGAGAGAGAGGAGATAGATAGATAGATAGATAGATATAGATAGATAGATAGACAGATAGATAGATATATAGATAAATTCGAACACAGTGACAGATAGATAGACAGATAGATAGATAGATACATACATACATACATACGAACAGACTGTCATAGTTAAATAGATAGATGCGAACAAACTAGGATGGATACAAACACACTTCATTGATAGATAGATAGATAGATAGATAGATAGATACGAACAGTCCAAGATAAGAAAATAGATTTGTTGTAGATTTGTTACAGATTCGTATCCTCTGGTATATATATATATATATATATATATATATATATATATATATATATATATAGAGAGAGAGAGAGAGAGAGAGAGAGAGAGAGAGAGGCATAGATACATACATACATACATTGAGAGATACGAATAGACGGACAAACAAACACACAGATACATTCATGTTTAAAGACTATATTGAAATTTTAAGTCTACATATAATAAATTTTAGTATATTTACAAAATATGAAGTTTAAGCTTGTAGTAACTCAAAGGAGTATATATCAAACTGGGTAGAAAAGTTCATCTCATAGATCCATTATTACTTAATCTTCAGTTGGATCCTCACAGGATTCCCAATTAAAATCCCTATTTAAAAAAGACCTGGGCTGATCCGGCCCGCTTCAGAAAAAAGGGCACAGACATTCTGAAAAGAAAAATTAATGTCTATTATTCAAAATACCAAATGCAAAAAAATCCATTTTATCCTCGCGAATATAAATCACATTTATCATTACTTTTATTCAAGATCTGGTGGTAATTCCTATAACTCCAACCTAAAAAAGGGGAACCACTCGGAATTAATTTTATCTGTTAATCAATATACCCCTTATTTTCCCATTAAACTAACCCTAACCCTAACCCTAATCCTAAACCCTAACCCTAACCCCGTCTTCTTTTTTCCCAGAAGATCAGTAAATAAATAAATCATTTATAAAATTCATTCAGAGTGGTTCCCCTTTTTTAGGTTGGAGTTGTAGGAAATAACCGATCTGATGATAGTGAATGTGTACATATATTTACTTTGTAGTTAATTATTTTATTTTTGTAGTTTGCTCCGGATATACATACATACATACACATCAACTGCTCTTTATATAAGTGATGGTGATAGCTTTTTGATTTAATGTGTCCTGGGACGCACATATTTGCTTTTAATGGGTTCCCAGGAAAATGTATGGGTCCCAACTAAAGCCGTCTAACTTGTAATCCATCCTGTGTAATTCACTTCTAAGAAACTATTGAATGTACAGTTAGCTTGAAATGGTGAGTCCTTTTAGATTTCTGTGCGTCAGGGACGTAGGATGCGTACATATCAGTATCTCTGCTAATTAAAAGAAACGGAAACGTAAATGACATATATATATATATATATATATATATATACCAACCCCTCCGCACGAGCTGGATGCGACACAAGGTCAATTTATCAAGCGGAGTTTAACAGGTTTGAATTCAGAGTTTTCCTTCTCCTAGACCGGTTGCCTAACCATGGTTAAAGAGCCCAGTCTGCCCTACTATTTACCCATAGCTGCAGGGAGAGTAGGATTCATACCTTTCCCAAGGGTATTAGCGCCAAGTGAAATGCAATTACCACGTCCAGGATTTGAACTCGGGGCGACGAGTCCATTTCCCAAGACTTTAACCATTACACCACACGCTTCGTAAATGACATATAAGATACTTTTTAATTGCTTTTTATAATAAAGTATTGGGATATCAAATTCTAGAGTGAAGGTATACAATTTTGATAGGTATTTTGAGAAGACCGTGAAAGGCTGCACCTGATGGTAGGAAGGGCCGCAGGGTTCCCTTCACTGTCGTAGGGTAATCATTAATTATCTCGCCTAGATAATTATTACCACTGTAATACGTTCGGTTTACTTTATTTGTTTAATACCATATAAACTTCTTGGATTATTTAATGGCGATGTTTGATATAAATGATTTGCACATATGGTTTCAAGTAATTCTATTTCATCATTGTCAGATTATACGAATTCTCTCTCTCTCTCTCTCTCTCTCTCTCTCTCTCTCTCTCTCTCTCTCTCTATCTATCTATCTATCTATCTATATATCTATCTATCTATCCCCTCTCTCTCTCACACACTCTCTCTTTCTCTATCTATCTATCTATCTATATTATATATATTATATATATATATATATATATATCCCCCTCTCTCTCTCTCTCTCACTCTCTCTTTATCTATCTATCTATATCTCTATCTATCTATCTATCCCCCTCTCTCTCTTTTTCTCTCTCGCTCTCTCTCTATCTATATATCTCTAACTATCTATCTATATCCTCCTCTCTCTTTTTCTCTCTCTATCTATATATCTCTATCTATCTATCTATCTATCTATCTCCCCCACTTTCTCACTCTCTCTTTCTCTATCTATCTATCTATATCTCTATCTATCTATTTATCTATCCCCCCTCTCTCTCTCTCTTTCTGTCTGTCTCTGTCTGTCTGTCTGTCTGTCTCTATCTATCTATCTAACTATATCTCTCTATCTACCAATCTATCTCCCCCCTCTCTCTCTCTCTCTATCTATCTATCTATATATATATATATATAATTTATCTCCCCCTCTCACACTCTCTCTCTCTCTCTCTCTCTCTCTCTCTCTATATATATATATATATATATATATATATATATATATATCCGCCCATCGCTCATCGCTCCTGCCAGGTCGGGGCTGAGAGGAAGGATAAAAAAAAGTCATACGTAAAAATCATTGTCCAATTGGACACATCGTGTAGTGGATAAATTCGTTGGGTTAAGACAGTTCTATGTGACAGTTATCTCTCGCCTGCAGGTTCAATCCTGGTCAAGGGCGACAGTAACAGAATAAAAATTAATACTGCATAACACCTGTACCCCAGCTATGGTTAGTGGAATGAGAACATGATAGCCCCGTAGATTGAATAAAGGTTCCCGATTATGAGAAGAATGTTCGCGAGTTCGAAAAGAAAATATATCAAAGATCGTCTACTAAAATGCACTAAAACAAATCCTCGTTTCCGCAAAATTTAGCCTTTAGAAAACGAGGATTTTAGTACATTTTTGTAGACTATCTTTGATGCTTAGTATTACTAGCAAATATATGCACCCTCCGGGTGCAAGTATTTAAGTTTTAATGTAATAAAATATTGTATTAAATTAGAAAGGCTAATGAAACTAAATAAGAATACAGATAAAAAGATTTGAAACAGAGGGAGTATAATAAAAGATTTGCAACATAGGGAGTATATAAAAAATGGAACAACTGAAACTTACTCTTCCATCACTCTCGTCTTTCATTGTTATTTATTCTAATTTAAGTATTTAGTTAAAATAGGAAGTAAAGAATACAATTACAGTTATTTGTTCTTGTTAATGGATTTCATTTAAGATTCATTGAAGAAATGTTTGCTTATATTCATTAAAATAAATCCAAACAGTTAGAAATCAATAATACTAAGCACATATTTATTAAATTCGATTTTTTAATATTAATATGCAAATTAGCCTTCCCGTTCACACTGTAAACCGCTATTTTGTAGTATATATAAATATAATTGCATGTTGTTAGTATGTAGATATGGTTAACAGTATTAATAATGTAAGACAATTTTATTAATAATTAAGGTTTAGGTAAAAATAAAATCATGGAGAATGTGATGTCAATAACTAAGAGAATTGTGACTTGAGTAAGAATATAGTTTCGGTTACAGACAGAAAAACACACAATCTCCATTATAATAAGATTAGCATTATTCGGACTATTGTCCCCATCTTCATTGTTATTTGTACAACGTTTCGGTCGATATACCCTCCGGCTTTCTTCAGGTATTTCCTGTCGGACTCGGGAACCTTCTTTTCGAACTCGGGAATCTTCCCGTCGTATTCAGGAGCCATCACGGAACTTTGAACGTAACCCTTTATTTATTCCACGGGGGTATCCTGTTCTCATTCTGCTAACCATACCTGGGGTAGGAGTTGTGCTAATTAATTAAAATTATGCTAATAATACTAATCTTCAAGCCTCATCTCAAACATTCAGAGAAATCTTTGATGCTATTTCCTCAAACAATGGTGCAAGTAAAAAATCTAATTTTTGGTATCAGTATTTAGTATACAAACACACAACTTCCGCATAGATGGACAATTTGATTTTTTTAATGAAAAATCGACCTAACCTAATCTGCAGTTAGTTCTAAAATAAGAATGTGAAGAAATACATGAAGAAGGCCGGAGGGTATATCGGCCGAAACGTTGTACAAATAACAATAAAGATGATGACAATAGTCCGAATAACGCTGATAATACTAATCATCAAGCCTCATCTCAAACATTCAGAGAAATAAGAATGTGACATTTTAAGAATTTGAATAAATGTGGTATATCTATTTACCAACCCCTCCGCACGAGCAGGATACGACACAAGGTCAATTTCTTAAACGGAGTTCAACAGGTTTGAATTCAGAGTTTTCCTTCTCCTAGACTGGTTACCTAGCCATGGTTAAAGAACCCAGTCTGCCTTGCTATTTGCCCATAGCTGGAGGGAGAGTAGGATTCATACCTTTCCCAAGAGTATTAGCGCTAAGTGAAATGCAATTACCACATCCAGGATGACGAGTCCATTTTCCACGACTTTAACCATTACACCACGCGCTTCCGAATAACTGTGGTATATGGTCTACTAAGAAACATGAGTGAGTAATGACTTCGATCCTCACTGTGCGCTTCATAGATATAACCTTGTGCCAGACTAGGCTAGGTTTTTATCCTGATAGATTGTGAAAAAAGTGAGTGTAAGAATGTCAGAGGCAGAGGAAGAAAGGTGTCTGTATCGGATGGTCATGTGTGCGCTGTGTGCTGTCCTGAAGTGGCCGTAAATACGTCGTGTACGTGTGACCCACTTCAGACACAAACCAGTCGCTGTCAAAACGAATATCGCCTCCTCCTCATGTGTACGGTGGCGACGCCAGACGGACGCTTTCGTGACTCGGAGGTCGGCAAGGCTGACAACCAACAAAAGTCAACATTGTTTGCTTGGGAAATCCACTTCTTTAGTAATCAAAGAATGTTCTGTTGCACGATTCCTGTTCACAGACACAAGAACACACACACACACACACACACACACACACATACACACACACACACACACATACACATATATATACATTATTATGAATATATATATACATTATATATATATATATATATACATTATATATATATATATATATTATGAATATATATATATATATTCATATATGTATAAGTATGTGTGTGTATCTGCATGTCTGTGGGATAGGCATGGGGTCGTGTTTGCGCTCGCTCCTACACAATACTATCACATGTATAACATACGTATTGGCACACATTATATACATATATATATATATATATATATATATATATATATATATATATATGAATGAGGAAAAATGAGTAAAGAAAAGAAATGTAGATGGATAAAATGAAATTAATCGATATCACATTAATCGATATCACTAACACGTGTGTTTTGGGCAGTTTATGTGTGTGAAAATATTTTGCACACATAGAAGATTCGACCTTCATCAGAGTGAACATTTATTTTGAATGAAAAAATTCGTTGGGAAAAGAAAAAAAACAACAGAGATTTTTGGTAATATTCGAAAATCGAATTTTTAAAAATGTGGAACGCTGAAATAGAATGTTGAGATAGACCGTTATGATTTGGATATTTGGTTTTTCTAGGGGTTATGGTAGAAAATAGTTTTTTTATTACAAAAAAAAAAAAATAAAGTGTTATTATTTATCATTAACATGTTGAACATTTTTCTTGGAGCTTACTTTATGTTTTGAAAAAATCGGTGAAGTGTTAAAAAAGTGGATCAATTATGAATATATATATATAATATATATTATGAATATATATGTATATATTCATATATGTATGTGTATGTGTGTGTATCTGCATGTCTGTGGGGTGGGCATGGGGTCGTGTTTGTGCTCGCTCGTACACAATACTATTACATGTATAACATACGCATTGGCACACACACATTTATATACTCAAGATGTCTCATAAAAGTATCGAGAATGAAGCTGTATTTACCAAGATAAAAATGAACAATGAATGGAACCTTAACTTTTATCAGAATACAAGGTGTGTCAAAAAGTAGAAAAAATCACGGTACACCTTATATGTATATATATGTGTGTGGGGGGTATTTGTATATATATATATATATATATATATATATATATATATATATGTGTGTGTGTGTGTGTGTGTGTGTGTGTGTGTGTAAAGAACATCAATGTTTTCGTTTTGAATTCAAATTATTGCAGCTTCTCTCTCTATGAGTCCGGAATAAAAAAAAAACAAGCTCTGAAGATGATTTTTATAACTCGAAATATTGTTCAATATTAGTTATGAATATGAAAATATTTTCATTTTAACAGCATTGTGTTTTCATATCCTTTTATCTATACTATATATATATATATATATATATATATATATATATATATATATATATATATTAGAGACAGAGTGTGTGAGTCTCTCTCTCTCTCTCTCTCTCTCTCTCTCTCTCTCTCTCTCTCTCTCTCTCTCTCTCTCTCTCTCTCTTTCTGTATGGGTGTGTATGGGTGCGTATGGAGGTTTACAAAGGTTGATTTCACAGTAGGTTCATATCGAAATCACTAAAATGTACTAGCGTCATACACGTATGTTTATGAGTCTGCTTTTAAATATCTCTTCGTGTGTTTGCGTGTGTGTGGTTGGGTGCTTATTCACACTCAATGTTACACTATCCTATCTTATCCATAATATACGTACTGTCCCCCACACATTTATTTATACATATATATATATATATAGGTTAGAGTCGTGGAAAATGGACTCGTTTATTCGAGTTCAATTCCTAGTCGAAGCTCTTGGCATTTCACATATCGCTAATACCCTTGGGAAAGGTATGAATCCATATATTCTCCCTCCAGTTATGGGTTCAATAGTAGGGCCAACTGAGCTCTTCAGCCTTTGGTAGGTAACCAGTCTAGGAGAGGGATAATTCTGAATTCAAAATTCCTGAGGTCGGTCGTTAATTGGGCGTAATTGGCAACCCAATGTAGATGTTCATTGTATAAACAATCAAACGTCATAAATCGACGGGAGAGAACATTATATATATATAGTAACATAAGGAAAAAAGTGCTTGGTAACTACAAAATTTAATGGATTGTAAAGAAATTCAACAAGCACGGACATTACACGACTGTCAACAAAATCTCACTCAAAATAACCGCCATTAACGTTGATCCTACTACTGAACCTGGAGCAAGCTGATGTTACAGTTTCCCTGGAAAGGGTGCCACCAAAAACTACCTTAATTGTGTTGATTAATTGGGCTTTTGTAGTACTGGCACGGCGATTTGTGTTTTTCACAACAGCGCCACATACAAAATAATCCATAGGGTTAAGATCTGGGGAGTTCAGAGGCCAAACATTGGGACTGGTATAGTCGTAAAAATTCACCGACAACCATTTTTGACAACCATTGGGCAGTAACCACAATTTCTTTATTTCGATGGTCGGCACAGATCATCATGATACAAGTTGTTCTCTTCCATGATTCAGATGGATTTCAGTCATCCATTCTATCTGTAATCATGTATATGAAGGAAGAAGGGTTCAAGCTTTTAAATGATGCGTAGAGGGCGTCAATAGGTCTAACCTACGGAAAAAGTAACTAAATATAAATATGTCAAATATATCCCGAACACCCTATATATATATATATATATATATATATACACATACACACACATATATATATATATATATATATATGTGTGTGTGTGTGTGTGTGTGTGTGTGTGTGTTTGTGTGTTAAGGTAGCGTAGGCATAGAATCAACATCTGATTGCTGACAGTTTCTCACTTAGGTTTTAGTAAAATAAAGTCGTCGAGATGGTCTAAACTTGCTATCAGCCAGACAGTGAGGAAGGCTATCCCCTTTTCCCTAGCGATAGACTAAGGAGATTGTTTTAGTGTCTGAGGTGAAGTGCCACACCTACCATCATCTCCTCACTTTATAGTAGAGACCCCTGTGTAACTCATACGCTGAGTTCGGTATCGAACCCGAAACATTGTGGTTTCTAGTCGAGCGCTCTACCGACTGAGCTCAACTGGCTCTAAATAAAATTTAACTCACACCAAATTATGATTTTTTCGAAATGTGAAGGTCTTGCTTATATGAAAAACCAGTACGCTAAACTCTAGGGTTTTACTTGGGCTCGAACCCTAAACTGTGATACCCATGTTGAATATATCTTCGCCACCCTTGTTTATATTCATTAGACTTTAGTTCTTGTATGACATAAGGACAGATGGGCGAGCAGGGGTAAAAAAAAAAAGAAGATCGCGTCACTTCAGCCTTCTGAGTGGGGAAGGCCTGTTTGCCATTCTTCTTGTCTTTCTTGAAAATCAGCCGTCGTCACTTGCTTTTACTTGGGTTCGAACATCGACCTTTGACTACTGTGAAAAATGGAGCGAGTCATGCCTATTTTCTTTTATTATTATCCTTTGATAATTACAAAGCGTAGCACAAGGCTTAATAGTCATTTCCTAAACTTTGTATAGTGATGCACAAGGCCATGAGTATGGAACACCAAGTAACTGTGTTACTTATACGCTGAGTTGGCAAGGGCCGGTATCGAACCCGAAACATCGTGGTTCCTAGTCGGACGCTCTACCGACCGAACTAAACCGGCCCTAAATAAATCTTAACTCAGGCCGAATTATCATTTTTTCGAAATGTGAAGGTCTTGCTTATATGAAAAACCATCACGCTAAACTCTAGGGGTTTACTTGGGCTCGAACCCTAAACTTTGATACCAATGTTGAATATATCTTCGCCACCCTTGTTCCTCTTTATATCCATTAAACGAGGGCCGGTATCGAACCAGGAACCTTGTGGTTCCTAGTCGGACGTTTTACCGACTGAGCTGAACCGGCCCTTAAAGTCCTATTAATAATGTAATCTGAGTCTTTCTGCTCAATTATAATGAAATAACCATCATATTTTGTAATTTGCTTGGTGTGGTATCCTAAGAAACAGTTCCTGGGAGAAGAGCCGCTGTGAGTGGTTTAAAGTAGGCAAAGAGTTTCAGATACTGAACAGGCTCGTCGTTGCTTAACTTCTGTGATTTGGTGGGAACCGGTGCTTTCAGCATGAATTGACCGTAATCCATATTCATTTATTACAAGGATCAAAGAGTATGAGAGAGAGGGGGCGGGGAAAGAGAGACAGAGAAAGAGAGGGAGAGAGAGACAGAGAGAGAGTGAGGAGGAGGAGAAAGAGATACAGAGAAAGAGAGGGAGAGAGAGCCAAAGAGAGAGAGAGAGGAGGGCAAAGAGATACAGAGAAAGAGATTGAGAGGAGGGGAAAGATATATAGAGAAAGAGAGGGAAAGAGTTACAGAGAAAGAGAGGGAGAGAGAGACAAAGATAGAGAGAGAGAGAGAGAGAGTGAGACAGAAACAGAGAGGGGGAAGAGAGACAGAGAAAGAGAGACAGAGAGAGAGATAGATAGATAGATAGATAGATAGAGAGAGAGAGAGAGAGAGAGAGAGAGAGGTTTGTGGGTGGAAATAATGGAGATTTGTATGAAAGAAAAAAAAAGGATAAAATGATGGAAGAATGAGATATCTGCGGCCGGTACTCGGGACGTGAGGTGGGTGGGTAGGGGCTGGGGCTATGTTTGCATGGGGTAGTTGAGTGCACACGAAGACAGTTTCACGAGGACAGCTGAACGGGCGTTTCCCAGCCACGCGCAAATGCATTAATGGGCGAAGAAATACAAGTGTAAACGTCACCACCAATTATGCATGCATGCACTCTTACTGATTGCAGAAGTGTCGAACAGCACAGTCCATTTTCGCGCACTATCGCAGGACGCTACTGTGTTGTACACAAATATGATTGCGTCCGCTCAAATTTAGAACGTGTCGTGCGGTCAGGTACTATTCTTGACGATTATCGTGCGCAAATCCACAGATTACACCCTCATACAATTATAATATATATATATATATATATATATATATATATATATATATATATATATAAAGTAATTGGTAATTTGCTTGAAGCATTGTTAAGTATGTTATAATATATTAATAATTTGAAAGCAATTACAATGCAAATAAAAAATAAAAACAAAAAGATGTTATTTTTTGTCTTATCGATTTCAAAGTAGAACTTTATCTTCAGAGACGAATTCCAGAAATGTACGCGTTTTTTTTTGTCGTTATTTTTTAATGTTATAAATATATATATATATATACATATATATAGATTTATTGTAATACAGGTACAAGTGAAAACCTATTCGAGTTTCACTATAAGGATCTTCAGGGTTAAATCCACTGGATTAATCAAGATATTGATTAATTGCAGTCGATTACACGGTGTGTTTTTCGTGATAAACGGTTCGTTATCGCGAAAAGCACACCGTGTAATCGACTGCAATTAATCAATATCTTGATTAATCCAGTGGATTAACCCTGAAGATCTTATGGTGAAACTCGAGTAGGTTATCACTTTTACCTGTATTACAATAAATTTGCTCTACTAACGTATTGGGCACTTTTTATTTGTTATATCGCTACCTTACCTTTCTGAATTTTGCATCAACTAACCATTGTGACCGATAAGTCACCTTTTCCATAATATATATATATATATATATATATATATATATATAGTCCCTCCGCACGATCAGAATGCGACACAAGGTCAATTATTAAGCGGGGTTTAACAGGTTTGAATTCTATTTTCCTTCTCCTAGTCTGGTTATCTATCCAAGGTTAAAGAGCCTAGTCTGCCCTATTATTTACCCATAGCTGGAGGGATAATATATGGATTAATGCCTTTCCTAAGGCTATTAGCACTATGTGAAATGAAAACAGCTATGTCCAGGATTTGAACGCACCTCCATATATATCCTATTATTATTTTAATATATATATATATATATATATATATATATATATATATATATATATATATATATATATATACGAATCAACGGAGTGGATCAAGAAATAGCCCATTGGGTAATGGAGTGGCCTAGTCAGTCTCTGGGCCTTAATCCTTTAGAGAATCCATGGAGGGATCTGAAGCTTCGAGTTTTAAAAACTTGGTAACCAGCTACAGGAAACGCCTGGCTGCTGTGCTTGCCAACTAGGGTTTCTTCACCAAGTACTGAGTTATATTTTGTTATGGGGTGAAATACTTATTTTTTCAATAAGATACAAATAAATGTTCAAAAATTGATATAATGTGATTTTCTAATTTTTTTAAAAAAATATTCTCTCACTCTTAAATCGGACCTACCCTGAAAATTATACACCATTCTTATTTTTGTAAGGTGGCAAATTCAGAAAATGAGCAGGGTTGAAATACTTATTTCCCTACTGTACATCGTCCTATTTTAAATAGTTTACGACTTTAAAAAATTGATCACACACCCATATACATAAAAAAGTAAAGTAAAGTCGGCGTGGCTGCTTAATATTGGTATCAGCCAAACAGCGAGGGAGTCTATACCCTTTTCATTATCGCTAGACCAAAGAGTTTATTTTTAGCATCAAAGGTGTAGCGCCACACCTAGACCATCAGCTCTTTAATTTACCGCACAGATCCCTGTGCTACTCATACGCTGAGTTGACGAGGGCCGGTATCGAACCCGGAACCTTGTGATTCCTAGGCAGTCGCTCTACCGACTGAGTTAAACCAGGCCTATATTTTTATTAATACCGAAGAAAAAAAAACGAATTATCGATCTGATTACTGTTGACTCCAATACTCCGGCCACACACATTGACAGAGAAGAACCCCAAGCTGACCACCGGATAGTTAGTCAAATAGGATGACTGGTCAGTCAGGGCCAACCAGATAGTTATCTTAAAAAGCCATCCGGATTACAGGATTATTTTAAAACACAAACACCTCCACCCCACCCCAGGCTCTGTCATTATTTCTTCTTTTGCGTCTGTTTGTTCAATCATCATTTTCGTTCTCTTAGAAAGAAAGAACCCTCTCCTCCCTCCCCCCCCCACACGCCCTTTGCTCCCCGAACCAACTTCTGACTCGCAGCCAGCCCCGTCTCTTTTTTCTATCGGTTCCTCTCCCTCTTAACCGATGTCCATCGTCGTTTGAGATTAAGAGTGCTTTATTACCAAGGTGACGAGCCAATATACAAACACCACAAGGTTGGCGGAAGTCGGGGCAGATTATACATCTGTCTAAAATCCATTTCCGGTACAGCTGCCATAGTCACACGGTATCAACCATAAGTAGCTTCGACAGTCACAGGAAAAAAGAAAGTAAAAATTATATATATATATATATATATGTGTGTGTGTGTGTGTGTGTGTGTGTGTGTCTCTGTGTCTCTGTGTATGTGTGTGTGTGTGTGTGTGTGTGTGCGAGAGAGAGAGAAAGAAGAGGAGAGAGAGAGAGAGAGAGAGAAGAGAGAAGAAAGGACAAGAGGACGCGTGAAAAAAGGAGACAATGCGATAAATCAATTGGCTGAGATATAATTAGATAGGACTATCAGAAAAAACGAGAGAAGGATAAAAATGAAATAGGAATGAAGTGAACATAAAAACATCAAAAGGATAATAATCATAGAAAGAAAGAGTGAGAAAGAAAAGATAGAGGAATAAAAGACAAAATGAAAAATAACTTAACAACAATCGCTTACGATCTTGTTCACAAACGATTAGACAACGCAAGATGTCACATTTCTTACTGAACGTTTAGCTTAATTTATCGCAAGATTAAGCAACTACTGAGTACCAAATAGACTAGTTGTTCTGCCTTCTCACTTGTGCGAAGTCATCGGGCAGCAGTTTAACCAAACGCCACTAAAAGAACTTAAAACAATGAAATAGAAATAATAAGACAAAACTGGAGACAATCAAGGTTATGTACAGGGTGACCTAAAAAAAACAGAACCCAAATAAATTTTATTTAATCTTATCAATGTCTATAAAATTTCAAGAAACTTGTACTTAAACTTCCGTCTTTGTACAATCATTCCTCAAAGTTTCAGTTATTTTGGTTGTTTTGCTTTAAAGGCATTCTCTGTCTAAAATATGCTCCTTGCCACTGAGTCCCGTACAGCATCAATGCGTCTTTATTTTATTTTTTATTGTAAGTATTAATATAGGTACAAAAAAAAACAGAACCCAAAACATTTTATTTAATCTTATCAACATCAATGAAATTTCAAGAAAGTTTTTGGACTTAAACTTGAGTCTTTGTACAATCATTCCTCAAAGTTTCAATTATCTTGGTTGCTTTACATTAAAGGCATTCTCTGTCTAAAATATGCTCCAAATGGACAAACTTGTAATCATACCCTACCCTAACACTCCCCCTCTGACCAGAATAAGTGTCTGTTAGACATTTAGAATTAAAATTTCTCACAATTCAGTTGCAAACTCTCTAAGTTTCTGGAGCAGATCAAAAATACTGCTTCTTGATGGAACACGGCGACATTAAAACTTTCTCTGAAAATTGGCTTGCACTACAGTGTATGATTTTTTGGTGAAATCGGCCTCCACGCAAATTTTTTTTCCTTGATTGACCATGACATATTGGGGAAAAGTATTTTTACAACATTTTAAGTACCAAGTTGACTGTATAATCTGAAAGAAAAAAAATTAAAATTAAAAATAATAGTTTTATTACAACATTTGTGAGTGAATTCTGTTTTTGTTTTTTTGATTTTGTTTTTTGTTTTTTTTATTTTATTTTGTGGTCATGGTGAAAGCTTCAATGTCTATTGTCTAACTTCGGGTAATAAGAAGATTAAAGGAATGTAGTGTGACACTTTGAAGATCGTACGGATGCGTTTCGACCGAGCGACAAACTCTGGGGAACTGGCGAAAGTCCCAAATTAGGCACCAAAATCTGATGACGTAGTTGGCTTTGAATTGGCGGTTTCAAAAATTCTCCAGTCTTTCTTTGGGGTTTCAAGCGATATGTTAGAGTTCATAGCCTTGACAAATATGTTTCGATTGTTTTAGTTTTTTACTCCTTTAATAAATTTGATAATTTTGCTCTCTGGCATTGCATTTCTAAAATCTTTCAAAAGTTAATTTTAATCCGGGTTATTCAATCCCTATGAAAAATCAATTAATTATCAAATGGAGATGAATGGTTTTCTGTTCGTAAGTGGAGTGGAAACATCGTAAGGTGAAACTAACTCACTCCTTACGTCACATTAAAAGTCGTCAATACATAGAATAAAAACAACCTTGTATTATATTCACTCGAAATTTGAGTATGCAAACATAAATAGTCCTTATTGTTTTTTAAAACAAGTTTTAATAAATACATACCCGGCATTATATATTTATATATATAGTTTGTTTTATTTTGATATTGATCTAAAGTTATTCAACGTATAGAGTTTTACGAGAAATTAGGTATGAACAAGAAATAGTCATTTTTGTTCAGTATCAATAAGTTTACAAATAAATACCTACGATTTTGTGTAAAATGTATGTGTAAAATATTCAAAATAATTATTTAATTAACAATTAATATATACACGCGACATTTTATTTGAGGGGGACAGAACTATAGAGGCGCGTGGTGTAATGGTTAGAGTCGTAGGAAATGGGCTCCGTTACACGAGTTCAAATTTTGGATAAGGCTGCTTGTATTTCACATAGCGCTAATACCCCTGGGAAAGGTATGCATCCAACTACTTTTCCTCCAGCTATAAATGATAGGGCAGACTGGGCTATTTAACACTGGCTAGGTAACCAGTATAGAAAAGGAAAACTCTGAATTCAAACCAGTTAAACCCCGCTAAGAAATTGACCTTGTGCCACATCCTGTGCGAAGGGGTTGATAAATGTATATTCGTTTGTTTTAGTTTTTTACTCCTTTAATAAATTTGATTTTACTTATGATATAAACCCTCTGGCATTGAATTTTTAACTCCGCTGGCAAAATCTTTCAAAAGTTAATTTTATACCGCTAGGAGGGGGGGGGGGTGCTAGTTTTCATAATATTTGTCAACCGACGTAAACAAATACGACGCAAGGTTTCTTTTATATAGGTAATCCAAAGGATGCGATGTGGGATCTCCAGAAAACTTTCCGAAACATCCGGGTTTTCCCTCCGGCATTAGAGGATGTCTCAGTCCTTTTCATCTTAGTGCAATGGGGGGTATTACCTGTTGGGATATGAATCCTCCGGGCATCGGGGACTTACCTTTATTATTAGCTCTAAGTCCTGAAGGAACGGATGCTGAAGACATTCCGAGTCTATATTTTGTGTGGATACAATTGAAGGACAAACGACATTAAATTGGCCGACGAGAAGCACCAGTTCCTGGACATATTTACGTATAACTATCATTTCCATGTAACAATGGTTTGTATCTAATATATCTTATAACAGTTTTTTTTATTACTCTCTCTCTCTCTCTCTCTCTCTCTCTCTCTCTCTCTCTCTCTCTCTCTCTCTCTCTCTCTCTCTCTCTCTCTTCCAGAGGGCGTATATATGTTTATACATAATAATGACTGTCAACTCGTGTTCGAGTAAGACCATTTCCTGTTTTTTTTTTTGTTTTTTGTTTGTTTTTTTTTTTTTTTGGGGGGGGTATCATCATAGTTATCCAGTAACATTTGACACTGTATCCTTGTGTGTTTCTCAGATGACTCACCAGGCCAGCCCTGGAGAGACACACTTTCCACATAAACTATATATTGGAACTTCTCCAATTTGAATGTTGCTGGGTTGAAAATTACCCTTTCTAATAGTGCGCTTCAATCTTTGGTGTTTAATTCGGTTGGATTCAAATTCTT
>CM042148.1:100077669-100080169 GCA_023376005.1 Doryteuthis pealeii
TCCTCTCTCTCTCTATGTCACGCCACACATATACAACACACAAGCTTCTCTTCTCTTCTTCTCTCTCTCTCTCTCTCTCTAGTCCGCACACATATACCACACAGCTTTCTCACTCTCTTCCGTCTCTCCTCTCTCTCGTTTCTCTGCTCTCCTGTTTCTCTCTCTCCTGCTTCTCTCTCTGTCTCTCCTTCTTCTGTCTCTCTCTCTCCTCTGTTGTCTCGTCTGCGCTGGTCTGTCGGTCTCTCTCTCTCTCTCTCTCTCTCCTCTCCTCCCGTTTCTCTCTCTCCCTCCCTGTCTCTCTCTATTCTTCTCTCTCTCCTCCCTCTGCTCCGTCTGTCTGCTCTCTGTCTCCTCTCTCTCTTCGTCTCTCTCTCTCTCTCTCTTTCTCTCTCCCTGTTTTTCTCTCTCGCGCTGTTTCTCTCTCTCCTCGCCTGTCTCTCCTTCATTTGTCCTCTCTCTTCCCCTTTCTGTCTGTTGCCCTGCCTCTGCCTCTCTCTCTCTCTCTTCTCTCTCTCTCTCTCTTGCTCCTCTCTCCTCCCCGAAATACCACATTCTTTTGAATGTTGAAAATATAATATAGCAACTGGCTTTTGTTATTTCTGCAGACGGATCGCACATGGTGCGAGAGATGAGAAACGCCGACCCCACATCACCAACGGACAGAATGACCGGATGTGCTGCTTATTTTTTATTGTCGTTAATATTTAGTTGACTGACGTCAACGATTATCGTGACCAGTAGACACCGACTATTTACCTAGCGGGGTAAAATAAACTCTCTTACGGGAGATTTTATACACGAGTAAATACAAAAGTATAATATAGTGTAACACCCTAGAGTCCTCGCCAGTGCCGACAAATATAGCATTAGAAAAAAAAAAAAATAATCTTGTCAATGATTTTATTTCCATCCACGTAAGTAAGATAAAGTAAAAGTAGTATAAAATGCAAATGCCCAGTTCACGTATACATGAACGGAGAAAAAAAATTACAACTGGATACAGTTTTATAAAAAGTTAATTTTCTTCCAATGAAAACAAGATATATAATATATTATATTTAAATATATATATATATATATATATATATATATATATATATATATATATATATATATATATATATTGGTTAGGAGGTTGATTTAGAAGGTTATCACAATGCAGGTATAAAGAAATAATAATATAATAAATACGGTAACAATGGTGTTGTGTGTTAACAATGTATTTTATTCTTGAATTTTCGAGATAAAATCTCTTTGTCAAAAGATCACTGGAACTGATTAGTTATGGCATTCTTTTAAATCATTTTTTTTTAAATTCAATATATACACAATGCTTCAACAAATTAATAAACTCTCTTATATATATATATATATATATATATATATATATATATATATATAAAGGAATTTTAGAGCATGCCACACCGAAAAAAAATTTATGGAATTGAAACTAACCAAAACCCAGACCGTCATAATTAGTAATTCACATATAAATAAACGCACACAAAATAAATGAAATAAAGAAATAAAAATAAAAACGGAAAATTTAAATCATCATAAAAACACGAGACTAGGGAGGCTGGTGATGAAGAAAGTAGCAAGAAACGAATAGGATCAGTAAACACGAGGCACCGGTAAAAAAATGTCCATTTTTTCAAAAGTGAACGTTTTCTGGATTGNAAAAGAAGCGATCGAACCTACTATTAGTTTCGCTTAATGCTCTTCAGGGCTAAGATCTGATCTTAGGCCTGAAGAGCATTAAGCGAAACTAATAGTAGGTTCGTCTGACTCATTAGATTTATCTTTATTATTTGCTCTACTTAGGTATTGAGCACTTTTTACTTATTAGCTATTCTCCTAGCGGTTATATGAATATATATATATATCTTATATACATATATATACATATAAATTGTTTTTTTCTTTTGGCCAAATACTGTACCAATAGATTATTTTTTTGTTGGTACGACTATCTTGGTCTTTTCTTTTTTTCAAAATGTTTTGTCTCCCCGGTTGATGCTTGGGTAGTATATTTTTACAATCAAACTACTTGCTGGTTTTTTTTCTCACGCGAGGATTTACCAACACGCTTGGTATATTAAATTATATAATATATATATATATATATATATATATATATATATATAATGGAGATTTGTGTGTTTTTCTGTCTGTAACGAAACTAAATCATACTCAAGTCACAATTCCTTAGTTATTGACGTCACATTCACCATGAATTTATTTTAATTTTAACCTCAATTATTAATAAAATTGTTTTATATTATTAATACCGTTAACCATATCTACATGCTACAACATGCATTGTATTATATATACAACAAATAGCTGTTTACAGTGTGAACGGGAAGGCTAATTTGCATATTTATATTAAAAATGTAATTTTGATAAATATGTGCTTAGTATTATTGGTTTCTAACTGTTTGGCTTTATTTAATGAATATAGCAAAAATCTCTTCAATTAATTTAAATGAAATCCATT
>CM042148.1:100085169-100090169 GCA_023376005.1 Doryteuthis pealeii
ATTTTGAAAGCCATTAATTTGCACTTTATTTGACATTGACGAACGCACCTGCAACACGAAGGAACACCAAGGAACAACCAAAGGATCATACCCAACATTAAGGAACACCAAAGAATAACCAAAGGATCATACCCAACATTAAATGACACCCAAATGTTTCTTCTCTAAGGATCGTGCTCAACTTAACACAAGAGATATCCACTGGACAACGATCTTGCTTGAAGCCTAAGAATGGTCACAAAATCGTAACAGTAAAGAATACTCTGTTAGCAAGACTAGCTAATGCGACTACTCTCGGTGTAGTCCGTATCTTTTATGTCTTTCGTTGGACGAATCCAAATTTTTCGTAGGGGAAATATCCTCCCTTACAACACTAATGTCGCGTTGTAGCATCTGATTGGTTTACAGATGCAGCTTCTTCGATTATTTTGTATATATATATATATATATATATATATATATATTATATATATATATATATATATAATTTCATGATATTACATATAAATATATTATTATACTAAAGCTGAGTGATTCAATCATTGTTTGCTAAAGGCTTTTTTATTTTGAATGTAACGAAATTCATATCAAAATATTCCTTAGTTCTAGGATTCAGTTATATTTGAAAAAATCCGTTTTAATTGGTTCTACTTAGTCGTAATTTGCAATTAAAACAAAGCTATGTCTCCGATCGATATCACTTACACATGTGTTTCGGTCCGTTTTCAAAATGTATACGGATAACAATAACAATGAAAACACGGGGGATTCTGTTTTGGGTCCAACGGATTTTTGTCTCTACTCAAAAATAAAAAAATCACTCTGATGAAGGTCGTAAAAATCTCTCTGTGTACGGACTTCATCTGCGTAATCCGTATACATTTTGATAAACGGACCGAAACACATGTGTAAGTGATATCGATTAAAAGTGATATCGATTAAATTCATTTTTATCCATCTACATTTCTTTTCTTTACTCATTTTTTCCTCATATTGTCGGATTCAATTCCCTTTCCATTCTACACACACACAAACACACACAACACACACACATATATATATATATATATATATATATATATATATATATATATGCCCATTTGCCACTACGATAATGATTACGCCACGTGCGAATCATATATATATATATATATATATATATATATATGTGTGTGTGTTTTGTGTGTGTGTGTGTGTGTGTGTGTGTGTGTGTGTTATTTGCACGTGGAGTAATGGTTATCGTCGTGGGTAATGGGCCTGATGTGGCGAGTTCCAATCGTCTAGGCTGTTTGCATTTCGCATAGCGCTAATACCCTTGGTTATGACATGAATCCAATTAATCTCCTTTCAACTATGGCTAAATAGTAGACTAGACTGTGCCCTTGAAACTTGGTTAGGCAACCAGTCTAGGAGAAGAAAAATATCTTGAATCAAAACCTGTTAAATTCCTCTTAAGAAATTGACATTGAGTTTAACGTCATACCCAGGATACGTTTATTGTAGATTAGAATATATTATGTAGGGTGTATTATATATGTATACATAATATCCTGAAATTATATATATATATATATATATATATATATATATATATATATATATATATAAAACAAAATAATCGAAGAAGCTGCATCTGTAAACCAACCAGATGCTACAACGCTACATTAATGCTGTAAGGGAGGATATTTCCCCTACGAAAAAGTTGGACTCGTCCAACGAAAGACATACAATATACGGACTACACTAGGGTGTATTCGGGTTAACTCAGTCAGTAGAGCGTTCGGCTAGAAACCACAAGGTTCCTAGTTCGATACCTGTCCTCGCCAACTCAGCGTATGAGTAGCACAGGGATCTGTGCGGTAAAGTAAGGAGCTGATGGTAGGTGTGGCGCTCCACCTTAGACGCTAAAATAATCTCCTTGGTCTAGCGCTAGTGAAAAGGGGATAGACTCCCTCGCTGATTGGCTGATACCGACTTTAGCCGCCCCGACGACTTTACTTACTTATATTGTAATATTAGCTCAGTTGATAGTGCGTTCAGCTAGAAACCATAAGGTTCCTTGTTCGATACCGGCCCTCGCCAACTCAGCGTAAATAGCACAGGGATCTGTGCGATAAAGTAAGAAGCTGCTGGTATGTATGGCGATCACCCCGACGACTTTTTTTTTATATTGTAATATAATTAAGGGTGAATATAATTACCGGTGGCAAAACAATCAGTTTTAGTAAAAGTAAATTAAGGACGAACAAGAGAGAAAGAAATATTTTGTAAAAATATTTTGAAAGGAAAAATGATAATCAAGTTAGAGATTTTAATCTTTTGTTGCATATGATAAAAAAATGTTGCCGGGGTGGCCTAAAGTCTGTATCAGCCTATCAGCGAGGGGGTCTATCCCCTTTTTACTAGCGCTAGACCAAGGAGGTTGTTTTTGCGTCTGAGGTTGATCGCCACACCTATCAGCAGCTCCTTACTTTACCGCACAGATCCCTGTGCTACTCATACGCTGAGTTGGCGAGGATCGGTATCGAACGAGGAACGTTGTGGTTTTTAGTCGAACGCTCTACCAACTGAGCTAACCCGGCCTTTTAGCATATAATAAGTTTTACTTTTTCATAAGCTTCATTTTTTTTTTGCTCCCAGGTCCACTTAGACTCCGAGTGGTAGTACCTATTAGTGTACCAGCAGAGGGGTAAATAGAAAAAGATGAGTTTATAAAATGTATTTTTAAAAAATTGAGTTTTAAAAGAAAATGAGTACCCATCAAGAAGGAATAAGACCAAAACGTATTCGGCATAAAATGACCCAACAAGAGTTGACATGCCGTAAAACCAAACCAACCAACCAGGTCTCGTTTATGCTCACCATGTTTATTCCTTCTATTACTCTCAAGTTCACTAAGACCCGGAGTGGTAGTACCTGTTAGGATCCCATCTGTGGGTTAAATAGAAAGAAATATGTTTAAAAAAGAACAAATGAGTACCTATCAAGAATGAGTAAAACAAAAACGTATTCAGCATAAAATGACCCAACAAAGGTTGACATGCCGTAAAACCCAACAAATCAACTAAGCAACCAAGCAACTGTGTGACAAATCCCAATGCATAGCATTCAATGATCCTATGAATCTTTCTCTTGTTCTTATTAGGACACTTTCGGCAAAGTGGTGTACATATAACTATAGAGCCCTGTCGACTGTAGCATTAGAATACACCGACTGCACCTCTGTAGAGGGGTAAGACTGACCCAGTGACGCCACCCGTTGGTCGTGAGAGGCGACCCGTGATGCTCAGGGATATAACCCAGGTGGATGAGCAGTCCATGACTTGCAATACTCAACTTTGACCCTTTCTTGGGCGGTCGGAGAAGCCTATCCGATCAATCGGCTGGTCACGTCAAGCCCTAGCAACTATATGATTGCCCCACCCTATTGCCTTTATGGCAATCCCCAACCCTTTTTATCATATGGGTGCTAGAAGGCGGTGGCTGAGGGTCTACATGTCCTGGGAATTACGTTAAACTCTATCTGATGGTGAGGTTCCAGTTTTGGAGATCTAGGGAATATGGAGCACCCTTTCACCACCATTGCTTCCTGGTCCACTCTGACCCGGAGTGGTAGTACATGTTAAGGTCCTATCTATGGGCTAAATAGAAAAACATGAGTTTATAAACAAAATTGATTATCCATTAAGAATTAATTTATTTAAAAACTTTGTCGGCATTAAATGACCCACCGAGGTTGATGTGCCGTAAAAGAAAACAAAGCAAACCAAACCTATAACTGTAGATAACATATCTTAGTTTCCTGCAGTCAGTGCTAGATATTATTGAGAGTTGTACTTTCTTGGAGTTTATGTGGATGTTGTTAAACTTCATATAAACATTTCTATTTAAATATGCCTGAATATATGAATATATATTTAGCTGCATATGCAAATTGGATCTCTTTTGAAGGCTTCGCAACAGAACGATTCTTGTTGATGTAACCACTTACGGTAAAAATCTTGTTAAATTCGATCCATTCATAAATTAATACGTACATAGCTCAGTCGGTTGAGCGTTCGACTAGGAACCACATGGTTCCTGGTTCGATACCGTCCCTCGCCAACTCAGCGTATGAGTAGAACAGGGATCTGTGAACTCACAAGCAATGGTCTGCAAATCTAGCTTGCTAATCATTACACCACGTGAGTGCTCCAGTGAAAAAGATGTAGACAACAAACATATAGGTAAGTAACAAATGAAAGAATGTTTTGTCTAATATGCAACACTCCATTTTGTCCTTTACTTCGGCTAGACGGGCGGTCGTGGAGGCCCCCTCTGATCAATCGACTGGTCTGGACAAGCCCTAGTGTTAAGTTTTTGGTAATTTATGAGGAAGTGTGTCCCGGTCTCCCGCCTCAAAAACCTCTACCCGGTGACTATCAAAATAACAACCCCAGCTCGTCGTAATTCTTGTTTATTTATCGTAATTTGTCGTAATTCTTGTTTAGATATGAAGATGGATATATAGTTTGGAATAGACTGAGATAGATAGATAGATAAACAAACAAAATGATATAGATAGATACGAACAAATGGAGATAGATAGATATTTTCGACAAGTAAATGTATTTGCAAGGTGGTCGCTTCTTTTTTTTGTCGTAATTCTTGTTTATTTAAACTAAAACAAGACATTAAACAAGCATGAATAAAAAAAAATCTTAGTATTTAAAGTAATATAGATAAATATGAAATTGAGATAGATAGAAGATGGATAGTTTTGAATAGACTGAGTTGGGTTGTTATTTTAATAGTCACCGGACAGCAACTCTTGAGGTAGGAGACCGGGATGCACTTCCTCATAAATTACCAAGTTTTTAAATGCCATCCTTGGCCAGTTGAACAGGGCTTAAAGAAAGTCCTGTGTTATGGAATCCTTTGGTAAGCGTAGAAGTCCTATCCTGCGTATTGGTAAAGGTCCAGTGTTTCAATCCTACGTCCGTAGTCAAAGAGTGTCAACG
>CM042148.1:100105169-100110169 GCA_023376005.1 Doryteuthis pealeii
GCTTCGGCCACTGGACCGGTGTGTTCAATTAATAGCGTCGGTCCCAGGGGGCTATCCCCCCAGGCAATACCTGCCCCCTTGGGAGCAGGGCTGGGTTTATTGCCCAGCGCCTGAGGTGCCCCTTGAGGGGGAATGTCGAAGGGATCGACGCAATTTTTGTTCTTTCCCACCCACGAGCTTCGGCTTGTGGGTGGCCCACGTTAAAACGAGGCCTTGTGTCACGCCCTCATAAGTGGGGTGAGAGGCAAATACATTAATAGCACGGGCCTTTCTGGGCCTGTGTCTATGAATTAAATTAACAGCGTCGATCCCAGGGGGCTATCCCCCCGGGCAGCACCTGCCCCCTTGATTTAAAAGAGTAAGGACGGGTTTATTGGCCAGTGCCTGAGGCGCCACCCTTGGGGGTGCCGATGGGATGTACGCATTTTGACACCTGCTATCTCATGAGCTCCGGATCATGGGTGATTATTATCCCACATTAAAAAGATCTTGTGTCTTACCGGCATACGTGAGATGCGCGGTAAATACCTTAATAATATGGGTTGTTTTGAGGCAAATCTTTCTCTGCTAGATACATTTTAATAATATTATGATGCTAATTAAGATTAAATAATGATTATCTAATAACTATTGAGAAAATAATAGAGAGGAACTAATTAATAGAAACCTTTATAAAAAAACATGGAGGTGCGTGGTCTAATGGTTAGAGTCATATGAAATGGACTCGTCGACCCGAGTTCAATTCCTGAGCAAAGCTGTTGACATTTCACATAGCGCTAAAACCCTTGGGAAAGGTATGAATTCAATTCTCCCTCTAGTTATGTGTAAATAACAGGGCAGACTGGGCTCTTTAAACATGGCTAAGTAACCAGTCTATGAGAAGGAAAACTCTGAAAACTTAAAACCTGTTAAACTCCGTTTAAGAAATTGACCTTATATCGCATCCTGCGCGGAGGGGTTGGTAATTATATATAAAGACATTTTTTTAATTAATTGATTCATTAATTAAGATTAAATCATGATTTTCTAATAATTAAGGAGAATATAATATTGAGAAACTAATTGAGAATATAACGTAAATAACAAAGGGAATTGTGACTTTGGGGGTGATGTAGTTTTGGGTTACAGACAGAGAGACACATAATCGCTATTATAATAAGATTATCATATGTCTTTCGAAGTTTGGTCAAAAAAATATAAGAGGTTATGAATCTTCAATGATAAGAAAACTCTTGACTGATTTTTACGATGAAGAACTTACTACTAATCAAATACATCATGGGGATCATCGCTACATTCAATGAAACCGTTCTGCTATTTACTGTACAATTGCGTGCACTTTTGATGAGGAGTATCACATAGTAAAAGATGTTTGAATTCCGTCAAGAATTGGGGGAGATATGGAGCTTCAAAGTTGCCCCCCAAATGCCCCTTTTCCAGCCATTTTAAGTCTACGTATCTTGCTGAAAATGTACGTTATCGATTGTATTGCTTTTTTCTCATGGATTCTAATGCCTTGAATTTACTGATGGAGAAAAAGTGCTCAATTTGGAGTTTAAGGTGAAATTTGAGGCCTGATACACCCCCCCCCCCGAGAGTGGGTAAAAATGGCAAATTTCGTGCTGAAACTAAAGTGCATATCTAATATGGTTTTCTGATAGTTCGATGAGGAGTATCACATAGTAAAAGATGGTTGAGTTTGCTTGAGAATTGGGTGAGATATGGGGCTTCAAAGGTGCCCCTAAAATGCCATTTTTCAGCCATTATAAGTCTAAGTATTTTGATGAAAATCTACGTTTGGTCAAAAGAATAAAAGGGATTATGAATCTTCAATGATAAGAAAACTCTTGACGGATTTTTACGATGAAGAACTTACTACTAATCAAATACATCATGGAGAGCATCGGCACATTCAATGAAACCGTTCTGCTATTCACTGCACAATTGCGTGCACTTTCAGATGCATAGACCCCCCTCTCACGTGTGCAGTGACGCCAAAAGACAATACTCATAATTATCGACTGGGGGCGTCCACTGTAGGTGGTGTTGGGGCAGGAGGTAACTGGACGTTTGTCCTCCTCAACACCGGATTCAATGAGCCCTTTGCACTTCACAAGATCGAGAGCCGCCTTACCGCTAGCGAGAGATCACACTCACGCTAAAAAATGGCGACGAGTTAGACGACGTCTCAATGGTTGGAAATGCCTATCGCGTAATAGTGATATCAGTAAGATACGCTTTCCAAATATATCTTATCCCCCAGAAGAGTATCGGCGGATGAACGGGTTTATCTTTCTTGAAAGTTTATTGACCTTTTCGGAGTGTTTGCTGTGTAATGGTTATCGTCGTAGAAAATCGACTCTGAGGATGTTTTTATTTACGAATGAATAAGTATTTACGTCAATAATAAGGATCGGTGTCATTTGCTTACCCCTCTCTCTCTCTCTCTCTCTCTCTCTATATATATATATATATATATATATATATATATATATATATATATATATATATTTATATGGTAGAAATGTGAGGAGGTTAGTCCGACAGTATGTGGAGAAAAGTAGACAAACACGGGATGTTGTGGAAACTTGATGTTCATTGTCGACGGTGCAACGTTTCGGTCTCTTATTAGACCATCTTCAGGACTTGAATATAGTTCTTACTCCAATGATGGAAATTCTCAAAAATGTTTTTTTTTGAGAATTTCCATCATTGGAGTAAGAACTATATTCAAGTCCTGAAGATGGTCTAATAAGAGACCGAAACGTTGCACCGTCGACAATAAACATCAAGTTTCCACAACATCCCGTGTTTGTCTACTTTTCTCCATATATATATATATATATTATATATTATATATATATATATATGACTGTAGCGAATCCCTGGGCTAATATTCTAATAAATCAAAGATCTACTCGTAAAACTACCATGAAAATCCAGCTGTTGTTCTGTTCCTGGTTCGATTTATTCAGATATTTCAGGTGGACCTTCACCCACTGTCAAGGTATAAAGACTATGTTGGGAAAAAGTAAAATCCAGTATATGTATATATGACAATGATATATATATATATATATATATATATATATATGACAATGATATCTAACAATTGAGAATTCTTGAAGCTTTATACATCAAATTTAGACAACCAGCTATTAATAGAATTAATTATGAAACTAGTGACAATATTTTTAGTGCCTTAAGTGGGTGGCAATCCTTGATACTTAAGGATGGAATCTTGGTGGCTGAGCAATCCATGACCTGCAACATTGAACTTTTGCCCTTACCTAGGCTAGACGACTAGTCCGAGAACGCCCCTCACCCCAACTAATCCGCTGGTCACCTCAATCCCCTGCACCTATATAATAGTCCCAACCCTGTTGCCCTTATGGCAAGCCCCAGCCCTTTTATCATATATGTGTTAGGCGGCGGCTGAGGGTCTTCGTAACTTTGATATGACTTTAAACTGTATCTCTGACCCGGAGTGGTAGTACACGTTAGGGTCCCATCTATGGATTGAATGAGTTTTAAAAATTAAATCTATTTTTTTAAATTAAATACCCATCAAAAATGAATAAAACAAAGCGTTTCGGTATTTTAAAAATGTGTTTAAAAAATTTAGTTCAACAAAAAATTTGAATACTCATCAAGCAAGAATTGAACGTCTTAGGCCTGAAATAACCCAACAAGTGTTGACATGCCGTAAAATCGAAGCAACCTCCCCACCTTTTTGCACCTATTTTGATGTCATTATATTTGACGAATTTAACTATTCTCTCTTTTAGAATCGATTTTGTTATTTTATTTGTTGTATGAAGGCATGTGATGGGTCCGTAGTTTTTTGCTTTTGTTTCCTTTGTTTTTTTTATATAATAGGTATTTGTAAGTAAAGCCGTCGGGGTGGCCTAAAGTTGACATCAGCTGAACAGCGAGGGAGCCTATTCCCTATTTACTAGCGTTAGACCAAGAAGATTGTTTTTGGAATCTAAGACGGAGCGCTACACATACCATCAACTCCTCACTTTACCGCATAGGTCCCTCTGCTATTTATAGATTGAATTGGTGAGGGCTGGTCACTAATTTTACCTGTTAGCTATACTTCACTTTTACATAGTGCTGTGTCCTTAAAAGGGATACAATCAGACAAGGTTGTAGTCGTGTGGAAGGACCAGTCAACACGTTTGTAGATTTAAGATAGAGGGTTTTATTGCAGAGAGATACAATAAGACTGACAAGGAATAGTGAGGTACGCTACTAATCCTCGAAGCCAGCCCAGTATAATGACGTGCTAACTATATATATAGTCAGACCACATTGGTAAAAGACAGTGTGGACTATTCTATTACAATACATGGGTATTTTTGTTTAACTATTTAACTACCACCACAATATCTAGTCATAGAATGATTTAGTTGGTTTTTATGAGTCCCAGTTTTATCAGTTGCTGCTGACCCTTAGAATTTATAGCAGACAATAAGATTTCAACAGAATATGGACAAGGGAATCAGAGCCAATATACCAACACTATTGTTAGTTTACTACTTGTGGTCAAATAAGGTAACACCGTAATTTTATGATTCCCTCTTTAAGAACTTTTGCATTATATACACCGTGTGTCCAGTTACTTCTTGTGTTTTTATTTCTATTGAAATTTATTGTTGTTATCTTTTATTGAATGTTGTCTATTTCATCCTTTGTACAGTTTCACGTTGTTTATCAAATAAACTTGATAACATCAATATGAGGCGTCGAGTGTTTTCTTTCCAGCAAGACTAGTGGCAGTTACAGTATTTTCTCAACCCGTTCGTCACGGCTAGTATGAGACACAGCGTCGCAAAGTCCACAGGAGAACGTTTGTTGAGAAAATTCTGTTATAAGGTGTGTGTTAAAAGCCAACTTCTATTTATAGACTCGCCGAGAACCATATGATCAAACTCTTGGCCAATCATTGGCAGTACTCTGCTGCTGATACAATACTTATACTGGCAGTACTGGCC
>CM042148.1:100115169-100137064 GCA_023376005.1 Doryteuthis pealeii
CAAGAATGCTGCGTGCGGTCTTGAACAAATCGTGGAAACAGCTGTATGGCCACCCATCTCACAAACCAACCGAGTGAGACGGACAAGACATGCTGGACACTGCTGGAGAAGCATTGATGAACCCATGAATGACGTTCTCCTGTGGAAGCCAACACATGGACATGCTAATGTGGGCCGCTCACCAAGGATCTACATTTACCAACTATGCAAGGATGCTGGATGCCGTCCAGAAGACCTCCCTGGGACAATGAATGATAGGGAAGGTTGGCGAGAGATTGTCATAGTTATCCGTGCTAATTGCGTGACATGATGATGGTGATGATGATGATGATGTAACATAGTGATAGACTCTATTCTTAAACTTTTAGAAACCTACTACTGGATTGGTGTCACGTTGTTACATGATTTATGAGCAGCCATAATCTATGAACGTACCTGTAGTTAGAATTTTGAATAAGGTCTGTTAGATTAAAAATAACGGGCTCCTATAGAAAGTTACTCACCGGTGACGGTTAATAACCTTAACCCCTTGAAGGCGCGCGATTGGGCGCCTTGAAAATAAGATTTAATTTAGTTAGTCAGACGCGACCCGACTTCGAAGGAGTGCAGACGCGATTTTCGGCTCTGATGGGTCGGTCTCCCCATAGTGGAATCAAATAGGGTGCAGAAATAAAGCTTTATCATTAAGCACACAAAGTCTTGTTGTTAAATAAGTAAATTGTTGTTAAATTAAATGTTAAAACAATAAATGTCCAGCCCAGCACAAAGATGAAGATCAATCCTTAATAAGCCCAACCAGAGAAGATGGCGATCGAGATAGAATCGACAAGTAGAAGCAGAATAGTTACCATTATCAACTACTATCATCTCTCTCTCTCTCTCTCTCTCTCTCTCTCTCTCTCTCTCTCTCTCTCTCTCTCTCTCTCTCTCTGTTATATACTCGATATGACTCGTTTATATAGTCGATGTTGAACGAGTATATAACATCAGAGACGTTAAAATTTATAAAGAAATTACTGATTTTCATTTAATCTATAAAAAATTTAATAGATTATAGACCTTTATTTAATAATTCATAATTTCTTTTTAATTACAGGCTTTAATTTTAAAATTTATAAAATAAAAATTACTGACTTTTATTTTATAATGTATAAAAATAAAGAAATTTTAAAAATCACAAGATTTTTTTTAATTACAGGCTTTCATCTTATAATTTATAATTTTTTAAATCTTAAATACAGGTTTTCATTTATTAATCTATAAACATTTTTTAGATGTTATATTGAAATTTTATATCATTATCTTCGGTCTACACTGGGACTTATTCCCCTAGGGGACTGTCACCGACACAGCAGCAGCAGCAGCCATCATCATCATGGTCACGTGGCGATTCCTATAAAAGGCCATGTCATTAGTCATTCTTGCTCTTTTTTAGTTGCACCCTTCTGAGGGCTCGCTGCGGGGGTTCGGCCTTCCACGTGTCCCTCTCTTTTTGGTTGATATCCTTCTGACTCCTCTCCCCGTTTATATACTCGATGTATATAACAACGTCAGTGACGTTAAGAGAGAGCTGGTGTGCTATGAATCAATTTCCTAACCAAGTTTTCTTGATGACTCGTTTAGTTAAAGTCCGCTATTATTGAATGTATTGTCTACACGTATTTTAGTCTACTCACACCTTCACCACTTCGCGACGTCCTCCACATGGACTCCTACACATGGACACACCAGTGTTGTCCGACCAGCAAGAAACTTACATTCGTCATGGCTGTGTGGATATTGGGGGAAGTCTAAAGGACTTAACAATGGTAGCGGCTGGTAAGAAAGAATGATGTGTGTGTGTGTGTGTGTGTGTGAGAGAGAGAGAGAGAGAGAGAGAGAGATAGAGAGAGAGAGAGAGAAAGAAAGTCAAAGGAACCCATGCTTTCGGCACACTTTGATGATGATGATGATGATGATGATGATGATTAGATGTTATCCTATGGACTCTCACAAATGGACACACCAGTGTTGACCGAGCTTCAAACTTACATTCATAGGCTCTGTGAGGGCATAGGGTGATGTCTAGAGGACTTAATGGCTGATAGTGACAAATGGTGTGTGTGTGTGTCTGTGTGTGTGTGTGAGAGAGAGAGGGGGAGAAAGAGAGAGAGAGAGAAAGCGAGAGAGTGAGAGAGAGGAAGAAAACAAAAGAGAAAGAGAAAAAGAACGAAAGAAAACGAATCCGTGCTGTCGGCACATGATGATGATGATGATGATGATGATGATGATGATGATGATGATGATGATGATGATAACTAGATTTTCAGATTCATAGAACCGTTCACTTTTGATTGCATTTTCCATAGCACTTGTCAATGAACTTTGTCTTTGAGTTTCTGCACAGATGTTGTTCAGCTGCAGAAATTGTCTGGAACATATTGATCACGTGGTGTTAAATCAGAAGAACGTGACGGTCAACGAAAGAATTATTGAACTTCGTTAAATTAGTAAACGCCTAATACTCTTTGTTTTCTATTCTGTATAAACCCTTTGTCCGTATAGTAAAACTTCAGCCGCTTGCACAATTCCTAGTAGATCCCTTTTCATACGCAATCGTGACAACTCTTCTTCTGATTCAAGCAATTATATATAACTAATCGTGTTACTACCTGTGATTTAAAGCGTGTAAATCTGTTATTACGTTATAGAATCAAAGGAGTTACATATCATATGATCCCCAAACCCCGTAGAGCTCTCTAGGGGCGACTTAAATTAACTTTCACTACCAGCATACAGCAATGATCATCTGTTTTTTACACACTGGATATATCTAGTGATCGTAAAATATATAAACAAACGTATCTATTTAATAGTTTAAACACAGCCCCTTAACGCAGCTATCAAATGGGCGATAGGTTAAGGAATCGGGCAGAGGAAAAGTCAGTGGGGTTTCGCTCCTGGTCAGAGGTAGTTGCGCGTGTCTAGCCACACTGAAGAGACTTGATACGTTGAAACACTGTCGCTGTGGATGACTTTATATATATATATATATATATATATATATATATAAGGTGTGTCAAAGAAGTATCGACACTGTACTTTTTGACATACTTTGTATTCCGAAAAAATAAACATAGGTTGTTGTTGTTGGAGTTGCTTTTATTGTTTTTTTTTTTTTAGTTATTGAACCTACTATGTTAAGAGAGTTTTCTTTTAGTATGCAAGCAGTGGTTAAGAACATGGTCTTTTATATTTAAGATAACATGGATTTTTTGTGGGGGGGACTCTCTTAATTTGTGTATCAGTATTCTTTTTAATCATTCCCAGTGTTCCTATTACTATTTGAATGACAGTTGTGTTTAAATGCCATATTTTTTGCAATTTTGTATTTTCATTTCCTTCTATTTTGAAAGTCTTTCAAATTCTCTTTCTGAGATATTATTATTATTATTATTATTATTATTATTATTATTATTATTATTATTATTATTATTATTATTATTATTTGTGTTGTTGTTTTCACTCCTTGTGGGTTTTTCACACTAGTTTTGATGGGTGGTCTCTCACTGGAGTCTGAGTGACAGCAATTCTCTCCATGTCTTATTTTTGATAATCTTAGCATTAGTATTATTAGTAATAGTAGTATTTTCATCATCATTATTATTTACTCTTTTTGAGTTTTCACATCATCATTAGCTGATGGTCTTTCACTGGAGTCTGAGGGACAGCATGTCTCCTCAGGTCTCCAAGACTCTTCTGAGTATTTTACCTGAGGTAAAAATAAGTTGTTATTTTTCAAGTTATGGAACCTACTATGCTAAGAGATTTTTTTTAAAGTATGCAAGCAGTGGTCAAGAATATGTTTTTTTGTATTTCAGATAAGATGGATTTTTTTTGTGGGAGGGGGACTCTCTTAATTTGTGTATCAGTATTCTTTTTAATCATTCCCAGTGTTCCTATTACTATTCGAATGACGGCTGTGTTTAAATGGCATATTTTTTGCAATTTTGTATTTTCACTTCCTTCTATTTTGAAAGTCTATCAAATTCTCTTTCTGAGACATTATTATTATTATTATTATTATTATTATTATTATATTATATTTTTATTATTATTATTAATTGTTAAAAAACACGCTGCCAATGATCAAAGAGTCTGGATGTCCAGATTTGGCACCGTCGTGCCGCTGTACAAGCCATAATAACTAGTCAAAGCTGGAGTACATTTTGAATGCTTATGACAGAGATTTATAAAGCTCAGACGAAAAAAACAGAGAGAAATAGTCGAAGAGGAGGAAAGAAACAGAGGGAGGGAAAGAGAAGAGGGATTATAGGAGATGACAGAGAGAGAGAGGGAGAGAGAGAGAAGAGATTTGTAGAGATGAGAGAGAGAGTGGGGAGACTAGAAAAGAGGAGGGAAAAAAAGATCCTATTTCAGATCAAAGGTGAGGCCGGAAAACAAAATAGAAATTTTGAGACAGCGTGTTTTTCTCGATTTCCAACAACTAGGTCTTTCCAATAACATCACGATATACCTACAATTGACACGAAAACTTATAACCATTTATACTTATATATTTGCATATTCAGCACACACACACACACACACCACACACACACACACATACATATATGGGTGTGGTGTGTATGCATACGAAGATGGTGTTCTACTTTAAATAAGTTATCTTGATATTTTTTATATCTATATCAAAATATCCTATACTTAAAAAATACTAAATTGTCACGATATGGTTCGCTTTTAATCGCGGTTTCAGTTATCCGCTATCAATACATAAATAAGTAAGTCATAAGTTTTACCTAATGATCGCAGGGAGTTTCTATTGGGTAGTGGCTAACATGCTAAACTGTGACATTGTAAGTAAGTGAGTTCGAACTCTAGTTACGCTATCATGTTCCCTTTTGGGTTGATACTTTTGGGAAAGGTATGACACCCCTTTATCCTCCAGCTATGGGCTAAATACTATTGTTCTTTTACATGTATATATGTTCTTCCAAGTATGGATAAGATATCAAATAACCCATGAAGGTTGATGTAAAGAGTGGAAGTGAAAAATTAAGAGAGGGGTTTAATTTGGGGAGAGTTTGGGTATGTGGTATAGAGAGGGGAAGTGAAAAACGAAAGGGTGGGTTTAAGTCTCTATACCGCACACCCAAACCCTCCCCTGTTTCCATCTCCTACCCGCCCAACAAATTACCTTTTCAGTATAAAAGTAGACTGTAAAAAGCATTTGTCTTTACAATAAATTCTGAAGAAGCTTCACAAATATCGAGGTGAAATATCGAGTGAATTTAGTCACTGTATTTTTATATCAACTTTTTTCTCTATTTTCAACCGCATTTTGTTGGATTTACTCAATCTTTCACTCCTCATATATATATATATATCAGAGAATTTAATCATCTCTGATAGAGGCAGAATGGCGAGAGAAGTCTAATGTTGAAAGACCCGAAACTTCCCAGTGACCCATGCATACTACATCACTGATGAAACCTATCAGCGCCCCAAATGTAGGAACGTATATTTTTAAAGTATATATATATATATATATATATATTATATATATATTATATATATATGTGTTGTGTGTGTGTGTTGTGTGTGTGGGGTGTTGAAAATAGAAAAAACAAAGTATTTAAAAGAAGATTAATTTATTCTTGGTGGTGAAGTTGACGTTAAAACTTAATTATGTATTGTGAGTTCTTTTCATTTTCTTTCTTTTTCTATTCCTTTCCTTCTACTTTTCTCAAAAATTCATGCAATACAAATTAATACTTTCCTCATCTTTTAATTTATTATATCTCTTAGAAATACGTCACATATTCTAAAAAATCCCCGTTTTTATCGATTATGACATAATTTTAAAAAAGGAACGTTGGCAAAATGGTTGTGAGCCTTTTACTGGATTCTGTATTCACTTTCTCATCTCTCTTTATCTTTAGAAACATCCATCACTGTTTAAACAACACTTTTTCCATCCTTGTTATGATTTTTTGGTCATTTTTAGGTTTTAAGTAAGAGCACTTTACAGTGGAGATCCCTTGTGTTAACCAGAGGCTGATCCTTAGTGAAGAAACCTTTGGTTGTTCCTCGGTGTCCCTAACTATTGGGTAGAATCCTTTAGTCATTCCTCGGTGTCCCTTAGTGTTGGGTAGAATCCTTTGATTGTTCCTCGGTGTCCCTTCGTGTTGGATAGAATCCTTCGGTTGAGCTGAGCGAAGAATGCAGATCCGTTCGTCCGTGTCGAATACGTGCTAATGAACGGCTTTCAAGATCGATGGTTAAATAGTTAACTAACCGCGTATTCGAGCTATTGATTGTCTGGTTTTAATCCACGCGCCCACGCAGAGTCTATAAGTTCAAGTGGTGGATTCTAGTACACCTTATACCCAAAATATTCCAAACAATCCTAGTGTCCTGATGAAGGTTTGATAATATCCGAAATGTTTTAACGTCGACTTCACCATGAAGAATATATATATACATACATGTATATATATATATATATATATATGCGCGCGTGTGTGTGTGAGAGAGAGAGAGAGAGAGAGTGTGTGTGTGTGTGTGTGTGTGACGAGAGTTATGTAATAGTTATCATCGCTAGAAATGGACTTGACGACATTAGAAATGGACTCCTGGCCGAAACACGTGTTGTTAACTCAAATTATTTATAATTTCAACATATATATATATATATATATATATGGAATTTGATCATTTGCTTTTGAAGCATTGTTATGTAAAGTATATTATTATTTATATTTTTTGAAGGCAATTACAATGAATATATCGTATAAAATTCGATAATTATTGAAAATAATCATGACAAGCAAACTCGGTGAATAACGCACTTGACGTGGAACACTATACAGCTGTTTCAATTTTCATAAGTCTCATCAGCGGTGTATACCTACTATTTCCCTCCGACAGAAATCGAAACCGGGAACCCAGCACGCAGAGTCAGAAACTCTACCTTTGGCCCACCGGCGCGTAGCACACGATACTTGCCGAATTTAACCTGTCAATGATAAACACGCCACTACTATACAAAGTACAAATTCCATTTACTTCGTACGTCTGGGCATAGACCTAATTTGTGATTCCCTCAAACTCACTGTGCTATGTATAGTTCTCTATAAATCAAATAAATGTTATTTTTTAATCAAACTCAGTAACATATTTTATTTAAAATACAAATAATTACAAATGTGGTCTTAATTTTTATAAAGCTATTTTTATCTTTTGTATAAGTAAAATTATTTCCCCTTTCTATATAAAAATCAACTAAATTCTTATTAAAAAATACCTTAATAATCACTGTTTTTATTTTCAGTGTTATTGTCTTTCATTCACAAGGCTGTAGTGTTTACGTGCTAATATAGAAACTTGATTTATTCTGTATTCTGTTAGCTTTTAGGTAAATTTATTACTTTTATCATATTTGTGTTATTTTATTTTCAATTTTAATTTGGAGATTTTCATTCAATCTGTCTAATTTCTGATAACGTCATACAATACATTTTTTTAGATATTTTCATAAACATTATATGAAAATGCACTTGCAATATTGAATTAATCAAGGGTGACGTTTCTTCCTATGTCTTGCTCTTAGACTTACAGGCTATGGGCTTTTTCAAACCTAAAAATATCTTTGATAAATGCAAAATAGATAGAGTAAAGGCAAGGATGAAATCAAATGTCCATTAAAGGCAGGAAGGCTGTTATTCTAGACAATACCAATACAAATGCACAGCCCAGTCGGTTGGGATTTAGAATACACCGACTGCACCTCTGCAGCGGGGTAATATCCTCCAATGTGGCCACCTTTTTAACCGTGGGTGGCGACCCGTGACGCTTAAGGACGGAATTCTGGTGGATGAGCAGTCCATGACATGCAACACTCCGAGTAGACCCTTACCTAGGCTAGACGGGCGGCCAGAGAGGCCCCCTGTGATCAATCTGATAATCATGTCAAGCCCTAAAACCTATAAACCCCAAGCCTATTTCCTTTAGAGCAAGCCCCAAATGTTTTTATCATATATATACTAGAAGGCGGTGGCTGAGGGATTTCATGTCCAATGGCGTTAAACTCGATCTGATGGTGAGGTTCCAGTTCTGGAGGTCGGGGGAATGTGGAGCACCCGTTGATCCCACTTTGACCCGGAATGGTAGTACCTGTTAGGATCCGATCTATAGATAGAAAAAATCGTTTATAAAAATTGTTTTAAAAATTTCTACCAAACTATAACTTACAAAAAACTTGAACTTTACCTTATAAACCTATCCCTCAAACTGATTTCCAATCCACTTAGCAACAAACAACTGCAAACAACAAACTGTCAAAATCAATAAAAATCCTTAAAAAAAGACATAACAATAAATTTGACCATCCCTCACAACCTACCGCTTGGCATAAAATAACCCTAGATGGCTTGACATGCCGTTAAAATCAATCAATCAACAATACAAATGCAGGTTGTTAGACTGGACTTCAACACTTCTAGAGAAAAAGAAACTGAGAAGTTTACACACCACTGGTTTCTTTCTGCATCAAAATGAACTTCACTTTAGAGCCCTTTTCAGTTTCAATTATGTTGATGATTCTACAAGAAGTTCTCCAGCATTCACTTGTTCACAAGTTAAATTATGTGGAAATGATTACCAGGATTTAACTCAAATAGCATTTACTGCAGTTGGTAGTCCTCTGAACACTTCTTGTTTTACTATCAAGGAAATAAATAACCTTAGTTGTGACCACAAACTTCTCTTGAAATATACAGTAGGAATTTCTAAAGGAAAGGTGGATGGAAAATGGGGCCCACAAATTAGGCAAGATGGTTGACTTGTGTGTTCTTTTTTCCTTTTCTTTCTTTTTTTCTTTCATTCATAACATAAAAAATCATGTCCTTTAAATTTAAAAAAATGTTATGACTGCTGCTGATTAAATTATGAGGTAAAATTCAGAAGTATCAGTGGTGATGGTGGAGCGTTTTTTGTTTTTTTTTCAATTTGAATTATTGTTATATTTTATTCGTTTTATTTTAGTAGATAAAAATGACAACGTTTTCTGGTTTAAATATTGAAATTGCAAAATTTTCTAACCAATTTCTAGACTAAATGTTGCAAAAAAGAGCATTTTTGGTGCATTTTACAAGATGATATTTGATGCCATTTCCTCAAACAATGGTGCAAGTTAGAGTGAATCGGCCAATTAAAAACACCCAAACATGGATTGAATTTATTATTTAAAGGCGTTGAAATATTGTCCTCCAATTGCTCACTGGAGGTATGGACTAGCAGACGAGGATTGTACAGCTTTGGACTTCAAGACAGTATAAACTCTGTTACAACTAAGCATGGATCAGCGGACAAGGATTAAAACTGATACTACATATTTCTACTTCGAGAAAGGATCAAACTTTATGCCACAAGGGATCTCCACTGTAAAACTACTTTTACCTACAGCCCTAAAATGGCCACACGAATCGTAACATATAAATAGTGGTACCTTAACTTTCACCGCACCCGACTTATCGAGTAACGTGACCGGCTTGAAACAATTTTTATTATAAATCGTTTGAATTTTCTCTTATCGTAGAAGCCAGGATGGAATTGATTGAAATTACTTTAATTTAAATGGAGAAATTGTCTTGATTTACAATCAGTTTTTACTAACTTTTCCTTGGCAACCAATTAGTCGTATAAATCAAGGTAGCACATTTTATACAAACAAAATGAGAATTCTATTAATATATACGAAGGTAGAATGAAAGGTTCATAGGCTGAAAAAGTCGATTGGTTTTTAATTATTGAATCAAAAATTAGTAAATATCATTTTCTTATTATAAACATATTAAAGTGTATGCCCGATTTTAATGCTTAGGGATGCCTCTTTTCTGAGTTAGAAGTCGACACGTATATACCAAAACAGGCGTGACTCCTTTATATATTGAGATGTTTTTACAATTAGTACTAAATTTTAAAACAATGATTTTATAAAAAGCATTAAATTCGAATTCGCCTATGATTTGATTTCTTTATTCAATGGCATAACAACTGTCGTGGGTTATTTAATTAAAAAAGGGCCAGGATAGCTCAGTCGGTAAAGCGTTCGGCTAGAAACCTCAAGGTTTCTAGTTCGATACCGTCCCACGCCAACTCAGCTTATGGGTAGCACAGGGATCTGTGCGGTAAAGTAAGGAGCTGATGGTAGGTGTGGCGCTCCACCTCAGACGCAAAAAAAATCTCCTTGGTCTAGCGCCATTGAAAAGGGGATAGACTCCCTCGCTGTTTGGCTGATACCGACTTTAGGCCAACCCGACGACTTTACTTTTTATTTAATTGTAAAACCACACTTATAGAAGAAAAGTGGTGGTAGTATTTAACACATACCTGGGAGATTAGGCTGTTCATACCTTTCCCAAGGTTATTAGTTCGAAGGTAAACGTAATAATAATAATAATAATAATAATAATAATAATAGTGTTGATAAACAAAAAAGAAAGAACTTGTTAACTGGTGGATTTTGTAGTGCCAGCAGATCACAGGGTGAAGCTAAAGGAAAATGAAAAAATAGACAAATATCTGGACCTTGCCAGAGAACTAAAATGTTATGGAATATGAAAGTGAAGGTGATACCAATTGTAGTTGGTGCACTTGGAACAGTCCCAAAAGGATTGGAAAAGGGTCTGGAATGTTTGGAAATCAGAGGAAGGATTGAAACCATTCAGAACACTGTACTGCTGCAATCTGCCAGAATACTCAGAAGAGTCCTGGAGACATGAGGAGACTTGCTGTCACTCAGACTCCAGTGAAAGACCATCACCTAATACTGATGTGAAAACTCAAAAGGAGCAAATAATAATGATAATAAATACCAGGACCTTACCAGAGAATTGAAAAAGCTGTGGAATATGAGAGTGAAAGTGATGCCAATTGTAGTTGGTGCGCTTGGAACGGTCCCAATAAACTTGGAAAAAAGACTGGAAGATCTGGAAATTAGAGGAAGAATTGAGACCATCCAGACAACTGTCTTGGTGCAATCGGCTAGAGTGCTCAGAAGAGTCCTAGAGACCATCCAGACTACTGTCTTGCTGCAATCGGCTAGAGTGCTCAGAAGAGTCCTAGAGACCATCCAGACTACTGTCTTGCTGCAATCGGCTAGAGTGCTCAGAAGAGTCCTAGAGACCATCCAGACACTGTCTGCAATCGGCTAGAGTGCTCAGAAGAGTCCTAGAGACCATCCAGACTACTGTCTTGCTGCAATCGGCTAGAGTGCTCAGAAGAGTCCTAGAGACCATCCAGACTACTGTCTTCCTGCAATCGCTAGAGTGCTCAGAAGAGTCCTAGAGACCTGAGGAGACTTGTTGTCACTCAGACTCCAGTAAAAAAAAAACCATCAGCTAACGCCGATATAAAAAAAAACCCTCAAAAGAAGATAAAATAATAATAATAAAGCAATTGAGTTCGAACTTGCATGCTACGGTGTTGCAGTCGAACACGTTAGTCACAACACCACAGGGACTAACCCCACACCACCCCCACCCGACCTTCCTTCTTTTTCCTTCCTAATTTTCCTCTTCCTCTACCCGCACCGCTATTTTACTAGAATTTAAAAATTTGAACTTTGTTTTTCAATTTTATTATACTCATTAGTTATAGATTTTTGTATATGTTTGGTTTGATATTTTTAACGATTTTTCGGTATTTTTTAAATCATTCCTTAATTTTTCATTTTATTTTATCTTATTTTTTCCTTAACGATTTCATTTCACTTCCCTTTTGGCTTTTACGATTATTTCTTTCCCGGATTTGTCTAGAATTTTTACTATTTTTTTATTTGTCGTTCTTTTTTTTTCACTCGGGAAGGGAGACAACAATTAAGTATCAAAAATGGCTGACAAATCTATACAAAAAAGCCGCGAAAATAATGAGAAATGTGTCGTATAGCGTATTGGGAGAGAGTGCAAAGTTACGCACGTTCTGCAAAACACGGCTATACGTGACGTATTATAGCTTCCCCAGTTCCACTATCTCTCAATATTATATATATATATATTATATAATATATATATATATATGTCTGTGTGTATACTCCCCTGAATGAATGTGTCTATACGTGTATACTCCCTTGTTTATGGTCCTTTGACTGCCGCCTTATTTATATCTTTCTTTCTCTATCTCTTTGTCTCTCTCTCTTACTCTTCGATTCTCTCTCTCTCTCTCTCTCTCTCTCTCTCTCGTCTCTCTCTCTCTATCTATCTATCTATCTATCTATCTATCTATATCACTTCATCAATTTTTGCGTATTTCTGTAATTCCTTTTTTTCTTTTCATTTTAATTGAATTCATTCTTGTCCTTCATTATTTTTACTTTCCTTTTTTTATTCATTTCATTATTTTCACTTCAGTTCATAATTCAGTTAATTCACTATTTTTCTATCTTTATTTTTACTTTCTTTCATCAGTTTCATTCATTATTTTATTTATTCTTCTTATTTCCGTATTTCCTTCAATATTTATCAATTTATTTATTCCTGCATACCCTTTTCTTTTTCTTCTGTCTTTTTCTTCCTTTTTGGTCTCTTTCTTTCTTTCTTTCCTTCTTTGTTTCTTTCTTTCTCTCTTTCCTTCTTTCTTTTTTTATTTCATTCTCTCTTTCTTTCCTTCTTTCTTCCTTTCTCTCTTCCCTTCCTTCTTTCTCTATTTCATTCCTTCTTTTTTTCCCTTTCTTCTTTCTTTCTTTCCGACTTTCTTTCCTTCTTTCTTTCTTACATTCATCGAATGTCTCTTTCAGTAGTTCATTTATTCTTCTTTCTTTATTTATTTCTTCTTTCTGAATTTAATCTTTTTCTTTTTCTTTCTTGCCTTTTTTTCCGTCTTTTTCTATCTTTCTTTCTTTTCTTTTCTTTCTTTCTTTATCTATTTATTATATTCATCGAATGTCTCTTTCAGGTGTTCATTTATTCTTCTTTTTTTTCACTTTTCCTTTCCTTCTTTCTTTTTATCTTCTTTTTTATATTAATTCGGTCTCTTTCGTCCATTCATTTATTCTTCTTTCTTTCTTTCTTTTTATTTCTTTCTTTCTTTCTTATATTCATCCAATGTCTCTATCACTTATTCATTTCTTCTTCTTTCTGTTCTTTATTTCCCCTTTTCTTTCTTTCTTTCTTTCTTTCTTTCTTTCTTTCTTTCTTTCTTTCTTATAATTCATCTAGTCCTTTCTGCCAATCATTTAGTTCTTTTCTTTATTTAATTTTGCTTTCCTTCTTTCCTTTTTTTTTCGTTCCTTCTCGCCAACATTCTTCCCAGAAAGCTCCCCCCCCCCCACTTTAGTTAATGATAGTGTTTTTCCTTTAATTTCACTAAATGTCCTTTTTCTTCAATTCATTTCTATAAATTCTTTCTTTATTCACATCTTTGTTTTTTTACATTAACTCTTTCTCTGTCTCTTTTTTATTGTTTTACGTTTTCCTCTTTTCAATTCAACAGTGTTGTAACTCTCCCCTCTTCTCTCTCTCTCTCTCTCTTTTCTCTCTCTCTCTCGTCTCTCACACACACACACAACACACACACACACACACACATGTACCACCACCACCACCACCCCCACTTTTTCATTCAATTCCTTCGATAAATTTCTTTCTTTATTCAATCTATTTGCTTTTTTTGCATTAACTGCATTTCTGCTCGTTTTGTTTATTGGTTTTTTAGTCTTTCCTCTTTCAATTCAACAATGTTGTTCTCTCTCTCTCTCGTCTCTCTCTTCTCTCTCTCTCTCTCTCTCTCCTCTTCTCTCCCACACACACACACCCTCTCCTTCTTCATCTCTGAGGTTTTTTTTCTCTTCTATCTCTGTAAAGATTAATACAGTTATGATGTAATTGGAATCATATATTGAGGTTGTTTTCATAAAGACATTAACTCTCACGCAGACGTGTTTTTACGAGATTTCTGGACGAGAGAACTAATTACTGATATGGCGATAGGAGGAGGCGGTAAGCAGAACGGAGACAATCCGGTCGCGCGCCAACTCATATCTCCGGATGAAACACTAGTGGCTGCCCCTTGTGACGCTTCCCCTCTCATCAATCGGCGCTGTAGGAAAAAGATTTTGAAACATTTCGTCGGCCAGAAGGGCGGTCGATCAAATACAGGACATGATTCAGGGCCAACTTTCGAGCGAGTTTTCACCAGGGGAGGTGGGGGTAGGAGAGGTTGGTGATCTGGGCGTGGTCATTCTTTTTCTTCTTCTTCTTCTTCTTTTGTTTTTTTCTTCTTCCCTCGGGGGAGAAAGCGATAGAACGAGGAATCGTAAAAGTCTAACAGAATCAGAACCAACAAACAGAAAAAGAAAGATGGAGTCATGTCATCACATCGCCGCTGGTCGGCTTTGTTTATGTATAAGATTGATCATTTAGAGATGTTTTTCTGTGTTTAATAGAAAACAAAACAATTTTCTACATGCCTAGGAGAATAGAAAACTAACTAGAGACGCGCGAAAGGTTCTCCGCCGTATCAACTACATAATGATATCGTGCTTCTATTCAGAAAGGAATTAAGGATTCTAATAAGCATTTCATAGGTAATTCATGTTCATGGATGTTGGGTTTCCAGGCCATTCGCCATAATGATGATCGAATGCTTTATTCAGAAAGGAATTGGAGGATTCTAATTAAGCATTTCATCGGTAATTCATGTTCGTGGATAATAGATATTCTTTTAGGAAAGAGTGAGATCCTATTAGCAATTCCATCAAACACTGTCCATCATGATGTTGACTGTTTTAGGAAAGAGTGAATTCTATTGCATGTTCAAATAGTTAATGCTGTCCATATGAATATTCGATGCTTCTGTTTTAGGAAAAGAGAAGAATTCCTACTTCTATTTCATAGTTAAACGCTGTCCAATTGATTGATATTGAGCTTCTTGTTTTGGAAAGATGAAAGATTCTAATTAGCATTGCCAATTAAACGCTGTCCATGAGAATTGATGTTGATGCTTCTGTTTTTAGGAAAGAGTGAAAGATTCCTAATTAGGCATTCCATTAAACGCTGTCCATGATGTGGTTGATGCTTCTGTTTAGGAAAAGAGTGAAAGATTGCTAAATTAAGCATGTCCATTAAACGGCTGTCCCATGAATGATGTTGATGCTTCTGTTTAGGAAAGAGTGAAAGATTCGCAAATTAGCTTTCCATTAAACGCTGTCCAGTGATTGATGTTGATGCTGCTTCTGTTTTGGAAAGAGTGAAAGGATTCTAATTAGCATTCGCATTAAACGGCTGTCTCATGATGAATGTTGATGCTTCCTGTTTAGGAAAGAGTGAAAGATTCTAATAGCATTCCATTGAAACGCTGTCCATGATGATTTGTTGATGGCTTCTGTTTAGGAAAGAGTGAAAGGATTCTAATTAGCATTTCCATTAAACGCTGTCCATTGATGATGTTTGAGCTGTCTGTTTAAGGAAAGAGTGGAAAGATTCTAATTAGCATTCGATTAAACGCTGTCCATGATGATGTTGATGCTTCTGTTTTTGGAAAAGAGTGAAAGATTCCAATTAGCATTCCATTAAACGCTGTCACATGATGATAGTTCGGATGCTTCTGTTTAGGAAAGAGTGAAAGATCTAAATTAGCATTCCATTAAACGCTGTCCATGATGATGTTGATGCTTTCTGTTTAGGAAAGAGTGAAGAGATTTCATTTAGCATTCATTAAATAGCGCCTGTCGACATTGATGTGTTGATGCTTGTCTGTTAGGAAAGTAGTGAAGATTCTAATAGCATTCCGATTAAACGCTGTCCATGATGATTTGATTGATTGCTTCTGTTTAGGAAAGAGAACGTGAAAGATTCCAATTAGCATTCCAATTAAATAGCTGTCCAGTGATGATGTTGAATGCTTTCTGTTGTAGGAAAAGAGTGAAAGATTCCAATTAGCATTTCCATTAAACGCTGTCCATAATATGTTGATGCTTCTGTTTTAGGAAAGAGGTGAAAAGATTCTCTAATTAGCATTCCATTAAACGCCTAGTCCATGATGATTAGTTGATGCTGTCTGTTTTAGGAAAGAGTGAAAGATTCCAATTAGCATTCCATTAAACGCTGTCCATGATGAATGGTTGATGCTTCTTGTTTAAGGAAAGAGTGAAAGATTCTAATTAGCATTTCCCTATTAACGCTGTCATTGATGAATGTTGATGGCTTCTTGTTTAGGAAAGAGTGAAGGATTCTAATTAGCAGTTCCATTAAAAGCGCTGTCGCATGATGATGTGTGCTTGCTGTTTAGGAAAGAGTGAAAGATGGTCTATGTGAGGCAGGTTCCATTAAACGCTTGTCCATGATGATGTTATGCTTCTGTTTTTAGGAAAGAGGTGAAAAGAGTTCCAAATTAGCATTCCCCATTTAAACGCTGTCCATGGATGATGTGGATGCTTCTGTTTAGGAAAGAGTGGAAAGATTCTAATTAGCATGTCATTAAAGGCTGTCCATGATGATTGTTGAATGCTCTGTTAGGAAAGAGTGGAAAGATTCCAAATTAGCATTCCCTTAAACGCTGTCCATTGATGATGTTGATGTTCTGTTTTAGGAAAGAGTGAAAGATTCTAATTAGCAATTCCATTAAAACGCTGTCAATGATGATGTTGATGCTTCTGTTGTGGAAGAGGTGAACAGATTCTAATTAGGCATTCCATGTAAACGCTGGTCCTGATTGATGTTGAATGCTTCGTGTTTTAGGAATAAGGAGTGAAAGGATTTGCTAATTAGCAATTCCATTAACGCTGTCCATGATGATGTTGATGCTTCTTGTTTTAGGAAAGAGTGAAAGATTCTAATTAAAGCAATTCCATTAAACGCTGTCCCAATGATGTTTAGATGTGTTGATGCTTCTGTTTAGGAAGTAGTGTAAAGATTCTAATTAGCCATTCCATTAAACGCTGTCCATGATGATGTTGATGGCGCTTCTGTTTAGGAAAGAGTGAAGATTCTAATTAGCATTCCATTAAACGCTGTCCATGATGATGTTGATGCTTCTGTTTAGGAAAGAGTGAAGGATTCTAATTAGCATTCCATTAAACGCTGTCCATGATGATGTTGATGCTTCTGTTTAGGAAAGAGTGAAGGATTCTAATTAGCATTTCATTGTTAAATACTATCCATACTTATATTGATGCTTCTGTTTAGGCAAAAGAGAAGGATTCTAATCAGCGTTTCATAGTTAACTGCGGTCCATAATGATATTTATGCTTCTATTTAGTGAAGTGAAAGATGTTAATTAGTCTTTCGTAGTTAACTGCTGTCCATGATTATACTGATGCTTCTATTTTCTACATGCCTAGGAGAATAGAAAACTAACGAGACGACGCGCGAACCTGTTGGGTTCCCCTTGTATCAGCGGTCCATAATGATATCGATGCTTCTATTTAGAAAGAGGTTGAGGGTTCTAATTAGAATTTTTTAGGTATGGCAAACTCCTAAAATCGGTAGAACAATTTAGGTACTTAGGCAGTAATATCTCATCCACAGAAAGCGATGTTAATGCACGCATATGAAAGGCATGGTCTGCTATAAATAAATGAATCAGTCAATATTGGAAATTCCGAATTCACGGACGAGTTAAAGAGACGCATTCTTTTCAGGCGTTGTCCGTGTCAGTGCTGCTGTACGGTGCAAAGCCTGGACCCTAACGAAGTGACTAGAGAATAAACTAGATGGGAGCTGCACAAGAATGCTGCCGGGTGATCTGAACAAGACTGGAAACAACACCCCGAGAAAACACGCTGTTAACAGCCACCTGCCACATATCCACCACAACCATACCGCGAGTATGAACGAAATAAACACGCAGGACACTGCTGGAGAAGCAAGGGACGAAACTTATAAGTGGCATCTAACCTGTGGAAGCCAGCCACATGGGCAGCGTCAATGTGGGCACCATCCAGCAAGACGTACGTGACTCAGCTCTGTACGGATATTGGATGATGCCGTCAGACCTGCACCAAGTTAGCAATGAAGTTAATAAGGGAAGGCTGGCGAGAGATTGGTCCGTGGAAATCGTTGTTGCTAGCACGACATAACTGATGAATGATGAATGTTCATGATAGTGTTGGTGCTTCTATTCAAGAACGAGTGAACGATTCTAATTAGTAATCTCATAGTTAAAGGATGATATTAACGTTTTTTATTCAAGAAAGAGTGAGAATTCTAATAAGCATTTTATAGGTAAACGCCGTTCCATGATGTGGGTTCCGTCGGTAACGGCGGTCCATAATTATATCTGCTTTGCTTTTAGAAATGAATTGAAGGATTCTATTAGCATTTTCAGTAGGTAACTGACTTCATGATGATATGAGGATACTTTCTTTTCTAGAAAAAGAGTGAAGAATTCCTTACTAGCATTTATTAAATGCTGTCGCATGAGTGATGTAAGGCTTCTGTTTAGGAAAGAAGTGGAGGGATCTATTAAGCATTTCATAGATTAAATGTTGTCCATCAATGATATTGATGATTCTGTGTTAGGCAAAGTGTAAAAGATTTAGATGACATTAGTCATAAATAAAGTGTTTTGGATCGCAAGTTGACTTATATGAATGCTTCTGTTTAGGCAAAAACGAAGGATTCTAATCAGCGTTTCAATAGTTAAATAGAGAAAAACAGTGGATATAAATACAAACACTAAATTCAATTGATATTTCACATCGGTATTTAGTGAAAGCTTCTATTGTGAATTTAAGTTATTTGTGTTGTTAATATCCGCTTTTTCATCTATCTTCAACCACATTTTGTCGATTTTACGGCAGTCATTCACTTATATATATATATAATATATAATATATATAGTTTATATATATATATATAATTATAATAATATATATATATATATATACAGAGAGAGAGAGAGAGAGAAAGAGAAAGAGAGAGAGAAATGAAAGAGAGAGAAAGAGAGACATGATATTAAGATAATGTTGGAAAGGTGACGTGATAAAGAAACCACTTCACCAAAAATTTGAGTGACATGTATTATAACACAGTTGCCACATAAGAGATATTTGAGTAAATATATATATATATATATATATATATATATATATATATATATAGATATAGACTTTAGTTATTTGGTTAGTGTGTTTAATACTATGTCATTATATATATATATATATTATATATATATATATAATATATATATATATCATATATATATATTTGTCACAGTTGGGTGGATTTTTAAAAGTTGGATAATCTAATATGTTGTCAAGTTCACCAACGTCTCATGTATCTGGTTAAAAATTACCACACACCAGCTTGAGTGCATTACACCAGAAAATGGAAAGAAACCCATTTCTATATTTTGGTTTTACTTGTTGTAAAAGTAATTTCGCTAACTTTTTGGCAGCATATATAAATATTATATAATAAATATATATATATATATATTATTAACATGGTGAACGAATAACGTTAGTTTCATGTTGAATAAAAAATCTGAGAAAACATTCTTTATTTTTTATTATCAAATTATATTTTGTCTAAGCAATATAATACATGATATATATATATATATATATTATATATAAATATATATATGTGTGTGTGTGTGATGTGTGTGTGGTGGTTGTGTGTCCATGTATATATATATACTTAACGATGACGCAGCACGATTTAATCGGAGACCTCTCCGACACCCTTGCAAGCCTAGAACGGCCAGAGTGGAATGTTTGCATGTGGACTCTTAAGTCACGCGAGTATTCATACCTTAAGCATTCACGGGTTTGTCAACTATGACACCAACAGTGACCCATTGGTGGTATCTTACCGCCTATGCAGAGGTGGCAGCCTCAAGCCGTAGGCGGCGGAACAGCGGTGTATATAAAAACTCATTCTTAACTAGTTTATATTCTTTTATTATTTCTTTGGCCAAAGAAATTCGAATTCCCTGGGGGAAGGCGTTTTAAACATTTTGTAGTTGTTTTTACACATGCTGGCTAAAATTGTTATTCATTTGAACGAAAAATTGGTCCAAGGTTATTTGTATTACGAAATGATCACGAATTTTCGAAAAACCCCTGTAATATCTCAGATGATTCAATTTTGAAAACGCCAATCTATTTGATATGCCAAAAGTTGAGAACACACGAGGCACAATATCAGGATTGATTGAAAGTAGCTCCCCAATTGTCAAACTATTTCTATGTTGTTCATGCGCGTGTTGTCACTTTTTATCGATTCTCTTTCTTATTCAATAGAAACCTATTCCTTATGATAACTATATTGTACCCAAGCCATATCAGTCTAGTCGCCGCAGCGACCGCAGGAGTGTGCATAACAAAGTCCAATTTCTTAAAGCGGAAGGTTCAACGGTTTTGAATTTCAGAGAAACTCACCATCAGATAGATATTTAACGTCATTTCCCAGACATGTAGATACCTGCAGTCACCGCCTTCTAGCCTCATATGTATGAAAATGGGCTGTGGCTTGCCAATACACGTAAGGGCAATGGGATTGGGAACTGATCATTATAGGTGCTAAGGCTTGACGTGACCAAGAGCGATTGATCTCCGACCGTCGTCTAGCCCAAGCCTGGGCCCAAAGTGGAATATTGCAAGTCATGGGAACTGCGCTCATGGCCACCTTGGGTTCTATGCCTTTAGAGCATCAATGGGTCGCGCACCCACCGGCAATAGGTGGCCCTATTTGGGAGTCTTAACACCTCTTGGGAAGGACCAGGGTCGGTGCAATTCTAACACCGCCACAGCCGCACAGGGCGGACAGAAACTGGTGTATATTAAAATGGGCGTTTAGAGCGAAATAAGTACAATGACATGCAACACTGTGTCAAACCGGGCGTGTACAGTAACCCCTTTGAGAATATATGCTTTTGAAATAGGCAATTTCCGTACTTTATATAATTCAAGAAATCTTTTAAAAAGACTAGTTAGTTAGTGGGCATAAATTATTTTAAGTTTTATGTATGAAATGTATCAAATTAGAAAGACTGAACGAAAGAAATACATATATTAAGAATTACATGTGGAGGCGCGTGGCCATAGATGGTTAGAGGTAGCAATGGACCGTCGACCCGGAGTTCAGTTCCTGGACGAAAGCTGGTTTGGAATTTCAATATAGGCGCTAATTACCATTTGGAAAAGGGTATGAAATTCAGATTGCTCACCTCCAGCTAATGGGTAATAGCAGGGCAGAGCTGGGTCTTTTTAACTTTGGCTTATGGTGCACCGCTCTAGGAAAAGGAACTCCTGAATCCACACTGGTAAAAGCCCCGCTTAAGAAATTGACTCTTGTGTAAACATCCTGCTCGTTCTGAGGGGTTTGGTATTAATATACTAGATAATTATCACTTGATATTTAAATTCTATATTTTGATTGTTGTCTATATAAAATCATTCTATAGAATCTTTTATTATATTGGAGAATAAAACAGATGATATTAGAAATTCAATAACACCGAGTAATTAATTTATTTAAACTATCTCTGGGTAGATATGTAAAATACAACTATGCAAAACAATGAGCCGTTATATGAGATGTTATTCTGTTGAAAAGAGTCTGTGTTTATTTGTTTAGTGATGATGATAAGAGGCATGTTCATAGCGAGTGGTATTTAAGCGTGCTGTATTATATGAACTAGTGGGCGTCGTTTGTGTTTTTATCGGCAGAGCATGTATTAAATTCAGTGTTTGACATTAGGAGACATTGCGTACGTTTAACGTTGGTCGCATGCAGTGGTGGTTACACTGGCGCGTTACCTGACGCAGGTAGAGGTTTTGTTGTTATTTATATGCTTATGGGTAGCTGGATGATCTGAATCGAAATAATGTTGATCTAAATGAATCTATAGTATCTCGATTTGTGGAACAGTACAAACGCTGGAGGTTATT
>CM042148.1:100137164-100192164 GCA_023376005.1 Doryteuthis pealeii
AAAAGAAGAGGATAGATCGGAGTCATTTTGGCTTCTCTCTCTCTCTTCTCTCTTCTCTCTCTTCTCTCTCTCTCTCTCTCTCTCTCTCTAAAATATATATATATATATATATATATATAATATATAGCATGTAGGCATGTAGCAATATGTTCATACGTTAACGGAAAAAAACACGCAGCAGATGTACAAATGACGAAGCGATCGCATAGCTTACACGCTTTTTGGAACAACAATGCTTCCAGTTTGAATTTAAATTATTTCTGTTTTTCTTTCGATGAGTCCGGATTCAAAATAATCTCTGATGATGATAGAACGTCTTATTTTGATGTCCTTATATTTATAATTAATTAACCCATTCTCTCTTTTAGAATCGATGTTGTTATTTTATTTGTTGTATGAAGGCATGTGATGGGTCCGTAGTTTTTTGCTTTGTTTCCTCGTTGTTGTTTTTTTGTTTTTTGGGTTTTTTTTTTTAAGTAAGTAAAACCGTCGGGTGGCATCAACCGGACAGCGAGGGAGTCTATTCCCTATTAACTAGCGTTAGACCAAGAATATTTTTTTGGAATCTAAGATGGAGCGTTACACATTCCATCAGCTCCTCACTTTACCGCATATATCCCTGTGCTACTCATATACTAAATTGGTGAGGGCTGGTCACTAATTTGACCTGTTAGCTATACTTCATTTTCATAGTGCTGTGTCCTTAAAAGGGATACAATCAGACAAGGTTGTAGTCGTGTGGAAGGACCAGTCAACACGTTTGTAGATTTTAAGATGAAGTGTTTTATTGCAGAGAGATACAATAAGACTGACAAGGAATAGTGAGGTACGCTACTAATCCCTCGAAGCCAGCCCAGTATAATGACGTATATATATAGTCAGACCACATTGGTAAAAGACAGTGTGGACTATTCTATTACAATACATGGGTATTTTTGTTTAACTATTTAACTACCACCACAATATCTAGTCATAGAATGATTTAGTTGGTTTTATGAGTCCCAGTTTTTCAGTTGCTGCTGACCCTTAGAATTTATAGCAGACAATAAGATTTCAACAGAATAATGGACAAGGGAATCAGAGCCAATATACCAACACTATTGTTAGTTTACTACTTGTGGTCAAATAAGGCAACACCGTAATTTTTATGATTCCCTCTTTAAGAACTTTGCATTATATACCCTGTGTGTCCAGTTACTTCTTGTGTTTTTTTTCTATTGAAATTTATTGTTGTTATCTTTTATTGAATGTTGTCTATTTCAAATAAACTTGATAACATCATATGAGGCGTCGAGTGTTTTCTTTCCAGCAAGACTAGTGGCAGTTACAGTATTTTCCCAACCCGTTCGTCACGGCTAGTATGAGACACAGCGTCGCAAAGTCCACAGGAGAACGTTTGTTGAGAAAATTCTGTTATAAGGTGTGTGTTAAAGCCCACTTCTATTATAGACTCGCCGAGAACCATATGATCAAACTCTTGGCCAATCATTGGCAGTACTCTGCTGCTGATACAATACTTATACCGGCAGTACTGGCATAACTACTCATAACTACTGCGACTTTCGTGGACGACGGACGTAGGATTAAATCACTGGACCTTTAACAATACGCAGGATAGGACTTATTCGCTTACCAAAGGATTCTATAACTCAGGACTTACTTACTTTAAGCCCTTTTTAATTGGCCAAGGATGGCATTTAAAAAACTTGACAAACGTCACCTATTAGTTAGTCAAGGCTTATCCAGAAGTGACCAGCATGTCTCGTTTGGCTTACTCGGATGGTTTGTGTGAGAAAAGCAAGTGGCCGCAAAAAACTGCTTTCTTGTTGGATGCTGCTTCCAATATTTGTTCAGGACAACACGTAGCATCCTTGCGTAGTCCCATCTATCTTTTTCTCTAAAAAGAATTCTTAGAATTATAATGATTTATTCGGACTATCATCCTCATCTTTATGTTATCTGTACAACGTTTTGGTCGATGTGCACTCCGGATTTTCTTCAGTATTTTTCTTGTCGGACTCGGGAGCCTTCTCGAACTCGGGAACCTTCTTTTTGAACTCGGGAACCACCTTGTCGCAATTGGGAGCTATCAAGGACTTTCAACCTAACCTTTATTCAATCCACATGGGCATATTGTTCTCATTCCGCTAACCATAGCCCGAATAGTCCGAATAATCCAAATAATACTAATTATCAAGCTTCATTTCAAAAATTCAGAGAAATTCGTAGAAGTGGTGTAGCTATCTAGTAGCACTGAAACAGCTACAGCGTGGAAAAATTTTCACATTATCGTATCAGAAAAAAGAAAAAAAAGAAAACGGGGTGCATAAAAAGAAGCCTTCAAGAAATTTTCCAATAAGGTCGGCAAGGAACCGTAGATATTTTCCTTCGAACAATTTCTATTCTCTACCGATTATTGGTAACAGCTTCTCTCCAACTTCTACTCCTACTGAGGGGTGGGGGGAGTACTTTTTTCTTATAATGGCCAGTTTATTTGAATATTGCTCTGTTTTTGGGGGGTAACGGGTGCAGAAAAACAATTTATATATTTGGCTCTTTTCTTTTCATTTCTTTCTATCTTTCTTCTTTCTTTCTTTATGTGAATTTTCTCACTTTCTAGAGTTGATTCCTTTTTTCATTCTTTTCCTCATTTTCCCTTTCTATATGCCGCCCTCTTTTCTCTCTAAATCCATCTATCTATCTATGTCTATCTCCTTATCTATCTATCTATCTATCTATCTATGTCTCTCTCTTTATCTATCTATCTATCTATCAGACTCTCTTCTATTTTAAGTAGTTCTTTTTAATCTCTTGTTTTCTCTTTTATTTTTGCCTTTCTTTCTTTCTTTCTTTTTCTTTCTATATTCTTCCTTTCTGTCTTTCCTTCTCTCATTCCTCATCATTGCCGAAAGCATGGATTCCTTTGACTCTCTCTCTCTCTCTCTCTCTCTCTCTCTCTCTCTCTCTCTCTTCTCTCTCTCTCTCTCTCCTCCACCTCTTTTTCTTTTGTTTTATCCTTTAGTTCTGTATTTCTTTCTTTCTTTCTTTCTTTCTTTCTCACCTTCTTTCTTTATACCTCTCTCCCCCTCTTCTATCCTTCATTTCTCTCTCCTTGTTGTTTATCTTTTTTATTTTGCTTTCTCTTTATTTCTGTCTGTCTATCTGTCTGTCTTTCTTTATTTTCTTTTCTTCTCTCTCTCTCTCTCTCTCTCTCTCTCTCTCTCTCTCTCTCTCTCTCTTTCTTCTCTTTTCATCATTTCTCTCTCCCCTTTTTTCTTCATATCTTTTTTATGTCTTTTCCAATTTTATTCTTGTTATTTCTCAATCTGTTTTTCTTCATATATTTCATCTCGCTTTTTTCTTTTCTACCATTGCTCCTCAGCCTTTTTCACTCACCCTCTCTAATTTCTCTTTTCTCTGATTTGTTCTATCTGTACTATCATTCCTCTCACTATCTCTCCCTCCCCCTCTCTCATTCTCTTCTTTCTTTTTTTTTTTTCTTTCTTTCTTTCTTTCTTTCTTTCTTTCTTGCTTAATTTCTTTTGATTAATTCCCTCTTTCTCCAGAGTAGTTCTTTTTTTACTCTCTTTCTCTCTCTTCATTTCTCCCCCTCTCTCTCTCTCTCTCTCTCCTCTCTCTCTCTCTCTCTCTCTCTCTCTCCTCTCTCTCTCTCTCTCCTCAAAGGGATATTATCGATCAACAACTTGTGAATCTATACACTTGCATACATCGGCTATCGATATTCGGATTCAGTGAAGGTGAAAAGGAAAGTCCAACATCCCCATCCCAAATCCCCCCCCTCTTCTTTCATCTTTCGAGAAAAATTGTTTCACACACAACTACTTACCTGTACTGCGCATGCGCGCACACAAATACAAATATGTCCTAACAAAGACGCAAACACTAAATAGCGGTAAAAACAGATTGGTTGATTTTTCAGACAGAAAGCGATTAGCAATGTTCCGTGGTCATTTTCATAACTCTTTATGAAATGATGTTTATATTAACCACCCACCTTACTTTGCCCCGTGTTGCGATTTTTTTGTCGAAAGAGAGAGAGAGAGAGAGAGAGAGGGGGGGGGGTTAATGACATCAAATGTTGTGTGTTATCAAAATCCAAAGCAGTACTATTTAACCCGTAGGTGGGGATATGAAGGACTGCATAACTTTTTCAAGAGCAGAGCTTAAAATAAGTCATTGAATTCATGGGTAATCGTCTGAAGATTATCTATTTTAAAGGTAATTGAAATTATAAATTAAAAAAAAAACAAACCTAAAACAGAACTGGGGCTTACAGTGGCCTTACGTTGTGTATATACACACAATAAAGATGGGGATAACAGTCGGAAATATCATAATCATTCAAAATTTTGTTATATATATATATATATATTAATTTTTACTTGAAGGCACTTACAATGCATGTAATCGCATAAAATTCGATACTTTTTTCTTATAGAAATGAACTTGACAAAGTGTACTCCGGCAAAGGATCGCTCGGTGTGTAGAATATCGTACAGACTGTTTCGACTTTATTAAGTATATATATATATATATATATATATATAATATATAATATATATATATGTGTGTGTGTGTGTGTGTGTGTGTGTGTGTGTGAAGAAAGGAAGTGAATCCGACGGTAGTAGTATATCAAGAAAAATTAAAAAACACACTTAACCCATTTTAACCTGTGTTTTTTCATTTTTCTTAATATACTATATATATATTATATATATATATATATATATATATATATTAGAGTATAGTGGAACACCTGAAAATTATCCATGGAAAAATTCGTAACTGGAACATTAACCAAAATTGGTTGAATTTTATTTCAAATTTGATGGATGAATTTCTAGCCAATGTGAATATTGGACATTTACTAATTGACAGAATTCTATAATTCGTTCGTTGACCGTCACGTTCTTCTTCTGATTTAACACCACGTGATCAATATGTTCCAAGACAATTCCCGCAGCTGAACAACATCTGTGCAGAAACTCAAAGACAAAGGTTATTGATAAGGGCAATGGAAAATGCAATCAAAAGTGAACGCTTCTGTGAATCTGAAAATCTAATCATCATCATCATCATCATTATCATCATCAAAATGTGCCGACTGCACGGATTTGCTTTCTTTTCTCTTTCTCATTCATTTTCTCTCTTTTTCTCTTTCGTTCTCTCTCTGTCTCCCTCTCACACACACACACACGCACACATGCATACACACCACACTCACACGCATCATTTGTCCTTATCAGCTATTAAATCTTCTAGACGTCACCATATGTCTTCAGAGAGCTTATGAATATAAGTTTGTAGGTCGATCAACACTGGTGTGTCCATTTATAGGAGTCCATAGAATAACATCACTTATGAATTTTCTTTGCCCTTCGATCAGTGTCCAGCAATAGTTTTTTTTGAAGACAATATTTCTTTGGACAATTTTTTAACTTTTATTTCTTTGGGCAATATTTAACCTTTTATTGACCTCGGCTCTGATTCACCAGAGCCTACGTGAGAAACTTAGTTTAGAAAATAAATGTATTGCTGGGTGCCGAACAGGACGGAAGTAATATGGCGTCTCCCGTTCGAACGCCATTTCACAACACGTGTTCGTTTTGACTTGGGATTATTTTTTAAAATAGACAGCTCTAAAGAACAGCACGTGCTTTGACTTGGGATTATTAAAAAAAAATAAAGAGCTCTAAAGAAAAGCAACATAATCTTGTGTTCGTTAATCAAAAGCTAACAACGACACAGGATGAAAATCAAGAAATCCCAACAGAATATAAGATACTGAGAATCACAGATACGCACAAGAAAAAAACAAAGAAGAAGATAAGTATAAAAGATAAGTATACGTAACATAATTAGGTAGTAATATCTCATCCACAGAAAGTGATGTAAATACACGAATAGGAAAGGCATGGTCGCCCACAAACAAATTATCAGTCATATGTAAGTCCGATCTCACTGACAAGCTAAAACGACAATTCTTCCAGGCTGTAGTAATATCAGTACTGCTGTATGGGTGCACCACTTGAACCCTAACGAGATGCCTTGAGAATAAGCTAGATGGGAGCTGCACATGAATGCTGCGTGAGGTCTTGAACAAATCGTGGAAACAGCACCCCACAAGGAAGCACCTGTATGGCAACCTGCCCCTATCTCACCATCCCCGATGAGACGGACAAGGCATTGCCGGACACTGCTGGAGAAGCAAGGACGAGCTCATAAGCGACGTTCTCCTGTGGAAGCTAACACATGGACATGCTAATGTGGCCCGCTGATTAAGGGCCTACATTGACCAACTATGCAAGGATGCTGGATGCTGGATGCTGCGCAGAGGACCTCCCAGCGACGATGAATCATAGGGAAGGTTGGCGAGACATTGTCATGGATATCTGTGCTAATTGTGTAACATGATGATGATGATGATGATGATGATGTAACATAGTGAGAGAACCTGTTCTTAAAATTTTGGAAACCCAGTACTGGATTGGTCACACGTTGTTACATGATTCATTAGCAGCCATAGATTATGAATGTACCTGTAGTTAGAATTTTGAATAAGGTCTGTTAGATTAAAAATAACAGGGTCCTATTGAAAGTTACTCACCGGTGATGGTGAATAACCTTAACCCCAGGACGGCACGCGATTGGGCGCCATGAAAATAAGATTTAGTTAGGTTAGTTAGACGCAACCCGACTTCGAAGGAGTGCAGACGCGATTTTCGGCTCTGATGGGTCGGTCTCCCCGCGGTGGAATCAACTGGTTTGGAGAAATAAAGCTTTATCAATAAGCACACAAAGTCTTGTTGTTAAATAAGTTAATTGTTAAAATTAGTAAATTGTTAAATTAAATGTTAAAACAAGAAATGTCCAGCCAGCACAAAGAAGACGACCAATCCTTAATAAGCCCAAACAGAGAAGATGGCGGTCGAGATAGAATCGACAAGTGAAAGCAGAAGAGTTACCAGTTAAACTACTGTCCTCTCTCCTCTCTCCTCCCCCTCTCTCTCTCTCCCTCTCCTCCTCTCTCTCCCTCTCTCTCTCTCTCTCTCTTCTTTCTTTCTCTTTCTCTCTCTCTTGATTATACACTCGATATGACTCCTCTCCCCGTTTTTATACTCGATGTATATAACAACCCCAGTGACGTTAAAAGAGAGCTGGTGTGCTAGAATCAATTTCCTAACAAGTTTTCTTGATGACTCGTTTAGTTAAAGTCGCGATTATGAGTGTTTTGTCTACACGTATATTAGTCACACATGCCACTTCCGGACATCATATGGACTCCCTAACATGGACACACCAGTGTAAGCCGATCAGCAAAACTTACATTCATCATGCCTGTGTGTATATTGGATGACATCATGGATTGACAAGAAGCGGGCTGGCGAGAAATAGGTGTGTTGTATCTGGTGTGTGCGTGGTGTATGTGTGCGTGATGTGTAGTGTGTGCGAGGGAGAGAGAGAGAGGAGAAAGAAAGAATGATATGTTATCCTATGGACTCTCACAAATGGACACACCAGTGTTGACCGACCTTCAAACTTATATTCATTAGGCTCTGTGGGGTATATGGTGAACGTCTAGAGGACCTAATGGCTGATAGTGACAAATGGTGTGTGGTGCGCGCATGCGCGTGTGTGTGAATGTGTGTGTATGTGTGTGAGAGAGAAACGAGAGAGAGAGAGAGAGAGCAAGAGAGAGAGAAAAAACCAAAGAGAAAGAGAAAAAGAACGAAAGAAAGCGAATCCGTGCTGTCGGCACACGTTGATGATGATGATGATGATGATGATGATGATGATGACTAGATTTTCAGATTCATAGAACCGTTCACTTTTGATCGCATTTTCCATAGCACTTGTCAATAAACTTTGTTTTTGAGTTTCTGCACAGATGTTGTTCAGCTGCCGGAAATTATCTGGAACATATTGATTTCACGTGGTGTTAAATCAGAAGAACGTACGGTCAAGAAAGATTATTGAACTTCGTTAAATTAGTAAACGCCTAAATACTCTTTGTTTTCTATTGTGTATAAACCCTTTCTCCGTATAGTAAAACTTCAGCCGTTTGCACAATTCCTAGTAGATCCCTTTTATACTCAATCGTGGCTACTCTTCTCCTGATTCAAGCAATTACATATAACTAATCGTGTAACTAACTGTAATTTAAAGTGTGTAAATCTGTTATTACGTCATAAAAACAAAGAAGTTAATATATTAGTATGATCCCAAAACCGGTAGAGCTCTCTAGGAGCGACTTAAATTAACTTTAATTACCAGCATAAAGCAATGATCATCTGTTTTTTACAGACTGGATCTATCTATTGATCATTAAAATATATAAACAAACGTATCTATTTAATAGTTTAACACAACCCCTTAAACGCAGCTATCAAATGGGCGATAGGTTAAGGGAATCGGGCAGAGGAAAAGTCAGTGGGGTTTCGCTCCTGTCAGAGGTAGTTGCTGTGTCTAGCCACACTGAGAGACAAAACGTTGAAACACGGTGGCTGTTGGATTGACTTTTATATATATATTATATTATAATATATATATATATTATATACCTATATAAGGTGTGTCAAAGAAGTATCGACCGTTTTTGTACTTTTTGACACACTTTGTATTCTGAAAAATAAACATAGGTGTTGTTTTATAGTTGCTTTTATGTATTTTTTAAGTTATTGAACTACTATGTTAGGAAAGCTTTTTTTAGTATGCAGCAGCGGTCAAGAACATGGTCTTTTATATTTAAGATAAGTTGGGGTTTTTTTTGCATCTGGGGGGGGGGGACTCTCTTAATTTGTGTATCAGTATAATATTTTTAATTTTTTTTTAATCATTCCATGTTCCTATTACTATTCGAATGACAGCTGTATTTAAATGCCAATCATATTTTTTGCAATTTTTATTTTCCACTTCCTTTCTATTTGAAAGTCTATCATTCTCTTTTCTGAGACATTATTATTATTATTATTATTATATTATTATTATTATTATTATTATTATTGTTGTTGTTGTTGTTGTTTCACTCCTTGTGGGTCTTTCACACTAGTTTTGATGGGTGGTCTCTCACTTGGAGTCTGAGTAACAGCAATTCTTCCTTCGTGTTCATTCAAGACTCTTCCAAGTATTTTTGATAATCTTAGCATTATCATTATTAGTAATAGTTTATATTTTCATCATCATTATTTACTCCTTTGAGTTTTCACTCGCATTAGCTGATGGTCTTTCACTGGAGTCTGAGTGACAGCAAGTCTCCTCAGGTTTCCAGGACTCTTTCTGAGTATTTTTCCTGAGGTAAAAATAAGTTGTTTATTTTTGAAGTTATGGAACCTACTATGTTAAGAGATTTTTTTTTAAAGTATGCAGCAGTGGTCAAGAAATATGGTCTTTTGTTATTCAGATAAGATGGATTTTTGTGTTGGGGGGGACTCTTTAATTTGTTGTATCAGTATTCTTTTTAATCATTCCAGTGTTCCTATTACTCATTCGAATGACGGCTGTGTTTTAAATGCATATTCTTTTGCAATTTTGTATTTTTCACTTCTTCTATTTTGAAAAGTCTATCAAATCTCTCGAGAATTATTATTATTATATTATTATTATTATTTTATTATTAATTGTAACACGCTGCCAATGATCAAAGAGTCTGGATGTCAGATTTTGCACCGTCGTTGCCGCTGTACAAGCCATAATAACTAGTCAAGCTGCGAGTACATTTTTGAATGCTTTATGACAGAAGATTTTAAAGCTCAGCGAAAAAAAACAGAGAGAAATAGCTCGAAGAGGAGGAAAAACAGATGGGGGAGAGAAGAGGGATTATAGGAGTATGAGAGAGAGAAGGTGGGAGAGAATAGTAGAGATGAGAGAGAGAGTGGAGACTAGAAAAGGAGAGAAGGGAAAGAGTCCTACTTCAGCATCAAAGGTCGAGGCCGGAAAACAAAAATAGAATTTTGAGAAGCGTGTTTTTCTCGATTACCAACAACTAGGTCTTGTCCAATAACATCACGATATACCTAACAATTGACACGAAACTTATAAACCATTATAACTTATATATTTGCATATTCAGCACACACACACACACACACACAACACCACACACACCATACATATTAGGGTTGGTGTGTATGCATACGAAGATGGTGTTTCTACTTTAAATAGTTATCTTGATATTTTTTTATCTATATCAAAATATCCTAATACTTAAAAAATACTAAATTGTCACGTATGGTTCGCTTTTAATCGCGGTTTCAGTATCCGCTTATCAATACATAAATAAGTAAGTCATAAGTTTTACCTATGATCACAGGAGTTCCTATTGGGATAGTGGCTAACATGCTAAACATGTTACAATTGTAAGTAGCGAAGTTCGAACTCTAGTTACGTAATCATGTTCCCTTTTGGGTTGAATACTTTTGGAAAGGTATGACCCACCCTTTATCCTCCAGCTATGGGCTAAATACTATTATTTCTTTTACATGTATAATATGTTCTTCCAAGTATGATAAGATATTAATAACCCATGAAGGTTGATGTAAAGAGTGGAGTGAAAATTAAGGGGAGTTTAACTTGGGAGGGTTTGGGTGATGTGGTATAGAGAGGGGAAGTGAAAAAGAAAGGGGCAGGTTGAATTCTCTATACTACACACCCAAACCTCCCCAGTCCATGCTTCCAATACCGCCCCCCAAAAATTACCTTTTCAGTATAAAAGCAGACTGTACAAGCATTTGTCTTTCAAAATAATTCTGAAGAAGCTTCACAAATATCAAGGTGAAATATCAATTGAATTTAGTTGCTATGTTTTTAATCCACTTTTCCTGTATTTTCTAGCAACATTTTTGTCGAATTTACTCAATTATCACTCCTCACTATATAATATATAATATATATAATATATATACTATATGTTATATATATATATATATATGAATTTACATTTGAAAAAAACATTGATGTTTGTTATGTGATGCTGACAGATCTGTTTCGACCAATCGATAAGTTGGTCTCATCAAGAGCGACATAGACGGGGAAGAAAGATATTCCGTTAAAAGACTGTTTACAAAAAAAACGAACGTTGATTCAACGCTGAATTTTTGAAAAATGCATGTTCTGTTTTAGAATTAAATTAATTTTTATTTTTATTTTTAAAAATCAGAAGCATTATAGTTTATAGTAAAATCAAAAAGTTTGTTGTAAAATATTAATAAAAAATGTAAAGTGGGTATCAAAAAATAGTAATATATATATATACTATTTTGATACCCACTTTACATTTTGGGTGGGTGAGTGAGGGAGTAATGTAAATATTTATCTACGACGACACGAATTTAAATTTTGGACGAGGCTGTTTGCATTTCACATAGCGCTAATTGGGAAAGGTATGCAACCAAATATACTCTCTCACACTATTGATAAGATAGTAGGGCAAACTGGAATCCTTAATGCTTGGTTAGACAACAAGTCATGGAGAAGGAAAACAGAATTCAAACCCGTTATTACTCTGCTTAAGACATTGCCCCTGTGTCCACACCCAATATATTATATATTATATATATGTGTGTGGTGTGTGTGTGTGTGTGTGTGTGGTGTGTGTGTGTGTGGTATCAGGGGGAGGTCGATTTCAGAACTGTAACTCTCTCATATGCAGGAAGTTGCAAATTAACATAATATTACTACACAAAATATTTTCTTCAATTTAAGAAAATTAATTTTAAAGACTAATATGATCGTAAAATTGTGACTATTTCGGTGTTACCTGAAAAGATAAGTAGGTCAAATTAAGTCCGGGTATTGACGAAAACAAATGTAGAAAATACGTTTAATAGATTTTTTAATTGCAATATCCATAATGTTATAAATAAATCAAATAAAAGTTATTTTCTAATTAAACTCAGTAACATATTTTATTTAAAATTAAAATGATTACGAATGTGGTCTTAATTTTTATAAAGCTATTTTTATCCTTTGTATAAGTAAAATTATTTCCCTTTCTATATAAAATCAACTAAATTCTTATTAAAAAATACCTTAATAATCACTGTTTTTATATTCAGTGTTACTGTCTTTCATTCACAAGACTGTAGTGTTTACCTGCTAATATAGAAACTTGATTTATTCTGTATTCCGTTAGCTTTTAGGTAAATTTATTACTTTTATCATATTATTCTTATTTTTATTTTCAATTTTAATTGGGAATTTCATTCAATCTGTCCAATTTCTGATAACGTCATACAATACATTTTTTTTTAGATATTTTCATAAACATGATATGAAAATGCACTTGCAATATTGAATTAATCAAAGGGTGACGTCTTCCTATGCCTTGCTCTTAGTCTTATAGGCTATGGGCTTTTTCAAACCTAAAAATATCTTTGATAAATGCAAAATAGATAGAGCAAAGGATGAAATCAAATGCCCATCAAAGGCAGGAAGGCTGTTATTCTTAGACAAATACCAATACAAATTCACAGCCCAGTCGGTTGGGATTTTGAATACCGACTGAACCTCTGCAGCGGGGTAATATCCTCAATGGTGCACCTGTTAACCGTGGGTGGCGACCCGTGACGCTTAAGGACGGAATTCTGGTGGATGAGGTCCATAATATGCAACACTCCGAGTAGACCCTTACCTAGGCTAGACGGGCGGTCAGAGAGGCCCCCTGCGATCAATCTGATAATCATGTCAAGCCCTAAAACCTATAAACCCCAACCCTATTGCCTTTAGAGCGAGCCCCAAACGTTTCTATCATATATGTACTAGAAGGTGGTTGGCTGAGGGATTTTCATGTCCTGAGAATGGCGTTAAACTCGATCTGATGGTGAGGTTCCAGTTCTGGAGTTGGGGGAATGTGGAGCCCCGTTGATCTCACTTTGACGCGGAATGGTAGTACCTGTTAGGGTCCGATCTATAAATAGAAAAAATCGTTTATAAAAATTGTTTTAAAAAATTCTACCAAACTATAGCTTACAAAAAACTTGAACTTTACCCTATAAACTCATCCCTTAAACTGATTTCCAATCCACTTAGCAACAAACAACTGCAAACAACCTGTCAAAATCAATAAAAAATCCTTGAAAAAAAAGACATAACAATAAATTTGACCTTCCCTCACAACCTACTGCTTGGCATAAAATAACCCTAGATGGCTTCACATGCCGTTAAATTCAATCAATCAATAATACAAATGCAGGTTGTTAGACTGGACTTCAACACTTCTAGAGAAAAAGAAACTGAGAAGTTTACACACCACTGGTTTCTTTCTGCATCAAAATGAACTTCACTTTAGAGCTTTTTTCAATTATGTTGATGGCCCTACAAGAAGTCCTACAGCATTCCCTTGTTCACAAGTTAAATTAATGTGGATGAATTACAGGATTTAACTCAATAGCATTTATTACAGTTGGTAGTCCTCTGAACACTTTGTTTTACTATCAAGGAATGAATAACCTTAGTTGTGATAGAAACTTCCTCTTGCACTATATAGTAGGGAATTTCTAAAGGAAAGGTGGGACCCGAGATTTGCTGGATGGAAAATTGGGCCCATAAATTAGGCAAGATGGCTGACGAGTGTTTTCTTTCTTTTTTCTTTTCTTTCATCATAACATAAAAAATAATGTCCTTTCAATTTTTTAAAAAATGTTATGAGGTAAAACGGGCATATCGGAGGTATCGGTGGTGATGGGGGAGCGTTTTGTTTTTTGTCTTTTTTTTCAATTTGAATTTAGTTATGTTTTATTCGTTTTATTTTAGTAGATAAAAAAGAAACGTTTTGTGGTTTAAAATATAGGTATGGACTAGCAGACGAGGATTGTACAGCTTTGGACTTCAAGACAGTATAAATCTGTTACAACTAAGCATGGATCAGCGGACAAGGATTAAAATGATACTACATATTTTACCTTCAAGAAAGGATCAAACTTTATGCCACAAGTGATCTCCACTGTAAACTGCTTTCACCTACAGCCCTAAGGATTAAACTGATACTACATATTTCTACTTCAAGAAAGGATCAAACTTTATGCACAAGGGATCTCCACTGTAAAACTACTTTTAACCCAGCCTAAAATGTCCGCACAAATCGTAACATATATACAGTGGTACCTTAACTTTCATCGCACCGACTTTTCGAGTAACGTAACTGGCTTGAAACAATTTTATTATAAATCGTTTGAATTTTCTCTTATCGTAGAAGCCAGGATGGAATTGATTGAAATGACTTTAATTTAAATGGAGAAATTGTCTTGATTTACAATCAGTTTTGACTAACTTTTCCTTGGCAACAATTAGTCGGTATAATCAAGGTAGCACATTTTATACAACATAAGAGAATTCGACTAATATATACGAAGGTGGGCTGAAAGGTTCATAGGCTGAAAAGTCGATTGATTTTTAATTATTGAATCAAAAATTAGTAAATATCATTTCCTTATTATAAACATATTAAAGTGTATGCCCGATTTTAACGTCTCTTTTTCTGAGTTAGATGTCGACACGTACATACCAAAACAGGCGTGACTCCTTTATATATTGAGATGTTTTTACAATTAATACTACATTTCAAAACAATGATTTAAATTCGAATTCGCCTATGATTTGATTTCTTTATTCAATGGCATAACAACTGTCGTGGGTTATTTAATTTAAAAAAAGGGCCAGGATAGCTCAGTCGGTAAAGCGTTCGGCTAGAAACCTCAAGGTTTCTAGTTCGATACCGTCCTCGCCAATCAGCTTATTGGGTAGCACAGGGATCTGTGCGGTAAAGTAAGGAGCTGATGGTAGGTGTGGCGCTTCCACCTCAGACGCAAAAGCAATCTCCTTGGTCTGGTTGCCATTGAAAAGGGGATAGACTCCCCTCACTGATTGGCTGATACGACTTTAGGCCACCCCGACGACTTTACTTTTTATTTAATTGCTAAACCACACTTATAGAAGAAAAGTGGTGGTAGTATTTAACACATAGCAGGGAGATAAGGCTGTTCATACCTTTCCCCAAGGTTATTAGTTCGAAGGTAAACGTAATAATATAATAATAATAATAATAATAATAATAAAGACTAGAAACAAAATGGGAAGAAAAACAATTATACGGACGCTTCAAACGACAAATAAAAGAGGTTGCACATGAAAAGACTTGGACATGGTTGAGAAAGGAAACCTCAAAAGAAAACAGAATCACTTATAATTGCTGCACAAAATAATGCCATGGAAAAAATACATCAAAGCGAAAATGATAAGACCCAACAAATAGTAAATGTAGACTTTGCGGTAATAGAGATGAGACTGTTTAACCATATACTCTGCGAATGTAGCAAACTAGCACAACGAGAATACAAAACTAGCACACGACTGGGTTGGGAAGGTGATCCACTGAGAATTATGCAAAAAAATTAAATTTTTGACCACACAACAAAATGGTATATGCATAACCAGAATCTGTTCTTGAGAACGAAACGCACAAAATTCTCTGGGACTTTGAGATAAAAACGGATCACCTTATGCCCAGGAAGAAGGCCAGACCTAGTGTTGATAAACAAAAGAAAGATTGTCAACTGGTGGATTTTGCAGTGCCAGCAGATCACAGGGTGAAGCTAAAGGAAAATGAAAAAATAGACAAATATCTGGACCTTGCCAGAGAACTAAAAAAGTTATGGAACAATGAAAGTGAAGGTAACATACAATTGTAGTTGGTGCACTTGGAACAGTCCCAAAAGGATAAGAAAAGGGTCTGGAAAGTTTGGAAATCAGAGGAAGGATTGAAACCATTCAGAACACTGCACTGCTGCAATGTGCCAGAATACTCAGAAGAGTCCTGGAGACCTGAGGAGACTTGCTGTCACTCAGACACCAGTAAAAGACCATCAACTAATACTGATGTGAAAACTCAAAGGGAGCAAATAATAATGATAATAAAATCCAGACCTTACCAAGAGAATTGAAAAAGCTGTGGAATATGAGAGAGAAAGTGATGCCAATTGTAGTTGGTGCGCTTTGAAAACGGTCCCAATAAACTTGGAAAAAGACTGGAAGATCTGGAAATTAGAGGAAGAATTGAAGACCATCCAGACAACTGTCTTTGCTGCAATCGGCTAGAGTGCTCAGAAGAGTCCTAGAAGACCATCCAGACTACTGTCTTTGCTGCATCGGCTAGAGTGCTCAGAAGAGTCCTAGAGAACCTGAGGAGATTTGTTGTCACTCAGACTCCAGTAAAAAAAACCATCAGCTAACTCCGAATATAAAAAACAAAAAAACTCAAAAGAAGATAATAATAATAATAAAGCAATTGAGTTCGAACTTGCATGCTACGATGTTGTAGTGGAGCACGTTAGTCACAACACCACAGGGACAAACACCCCCACCCACCCGACTTTTCCTTTCTTTTTCCTTCCTGATTTTCTCTTCCTCTACCCACACCGCTATTTTACTAGAACTTAAAATTTGAACTTTGTTTTTCAATTTTATTATAACTCATTAGTTTATAGATTTTTGTATATGTTTGGTTTGATATTTTTAACGATTTTTCGGTATTTTTTTAAATCATTCCTTAAATTTTTCATTTTATTTTTATCTTATTTTTTCCTTAACGATTTCATTTCACTTCCCTTTTGGCTTTTACGAATTATTTCTTTCCCGGATTTGTCTAGTATTTTTACTATTTTCTCTCATTTTTTATTTGTTTGTTCTTTTTTTTTCACTCGGGAAGGGAGACAACAATTAAGTATCAAAAAATGGCTGACAAATCTATACAAAAAAGCCGCGAAAATAATGAGAAATGTGTCGTATAGCGTATTGGGAGAGAGTGCAAAGTATACGCACGCACGTTTCTGCAAAACACGGCTATACGTGACGTATTAAGCTTCCCCAGTTCCACTATCTCTCAATATATATATATATATTATATATATATATATATATATATATATGTGTGTGTGTGTGTGTGTCTGTGTGTCTGGGCCTGAATGAATGTGTCTATACGTGTATACTCCCTTGTTTATGGTCCTTGACTGCCGCCTTATTTATATCTTTCTTTCTGTATCTCTCACTCTTCTTACTCTTCGATTTTCTCTCTCTCTCTCTCTCTCTCTCTCTCTCTCTCTCTCTCTCTCTCTCTCTCTCTCTCATCTATATCACTTCATCATTTTTTGCGTATTTTTGTAATTCCCTTTTTTTCTTTTCATTTTAATTGAATTCATTCTTGTCCTTCATTATTTTTACTTTCCTTTTGTTATTCATTTCATTATTTTCACTTCAGTTCATAATTCAGTTAATTCACTATTTTTCTATCTTTATTTTTACTTTCTTTCATCAGTTTCATTCATTATTTTATTCATTCTTCTTATTTCCGTATTTCTTTCAATATTTTTCAACTTATTTATTCCTGCATACCCTTTTCTTTTTCTTCTTGTTTTTCTTCTTTTTTGGTCTCTTTCTTTCTTTCTTTCTTTCCTTCTTTGTTTTTATTTTCATTCCTTCTTTTTTTCCCCTTCTTCTTTCTTTTCTCTCTTTCTTCTTTCTTTCTTTATTTTACTCTCTCTTTCTCCTGCTTTCTTCTTTCTTTCTTTTCTCTCTTTCCTTCTTTCTTTCTTTATTTCATTCTCTATTTCTTTCCTTCTTTCTTTCTTTCTTTCTTTCTTTCTTTCTCTCTTTCCTTTTTTTTTCTTTATTTCATTCCTTCTTTTTTTCCCTTCCTTCTTTCTTTCTTTCCGACTTTCTTTCCTTCTTTCTTTCTTACATTCGAATGTCTCTTTCAGTGCTTCATTTATTCTTATTTCTTTCTTTATTTCTTTCTTTGTTTCTTCTTTCTGAATTTGATCTTTTTCCTTTCCTTTCTTGCATTTTTCTTCCGTCTCTTTCTATCTTTCTTTTCTTTCTTTTTTTTCTTTCTTTTCTTTTCTTTCTTTCTTTATCTATTTATTATTTTCATCGAATGTCTCTTTCAGGTGTTCATTTCTTCTTTTTTTTTCACTTTTCCTTTCCTTCCTTCTTTTTATCTTCTTTTTTATATTAATTCGGTCTCTTTCGTCCATTCATTTATTCTTCTTTCTTTCTTTCTTTTTATTTCTTTGTTTCTTTCTTATATTCATCCAATGTCTCTATCACTTATTCATTTCTTCTTCTTTCTGTTCTTTATTTTTCCCCTTTTCGTTCTTTCTTTTTTTTCTTTTCTTTCTTTCTTGTATTCATCTAGGTCTCTTTCTACCAATCATTTAGTTCTTTTCTTTATTTAATTTTCTTTTCCTCCTTCCTTCCTTTTTTTCGTTCTTCTCGCCAACATTCTTCCCAGAAAGGCCTCCTTTGGTTAATGCTAGTGTTTTTTTCCTTCAATTTCCCTAAATGTCCTTTTTTTCAATTCATTCTATAAATTCTTTCTTTATTCACATCTTTGTTTTTTTACATTAACTCTTTCTCTTTCTCTTTTTTATTGTTTTATGTTTTCCTCTTTAATTCAACAGTGTTGTACTCTCCCCATTCTCTCTCTCTCTCTCTCTCTCTCTCTCTCTCTCTCTCTCTCTCTCTCTCTCACCACAACACACACACACACACACACATGTACCACCACCACCACTATACCCACTTTTTCATTCAATTCCTTCGATAAATTCTTTCTTTATTCAACTATTTGCTTTTTTGCATTAACTGCATTTTCTGCTTCGTTTTTTATTGTTTTAGTCTTTTCCTCTTTTCAATTCAACAATGCTGTTCCCCCTCTCTTCCTCTCTCTCTCTCTCTCTCCTCTCTCACCCCCCCACACACACACACCTCTCCTTCTTCATCTCTGAGGTTTTTTTCTCTTCTATCTCTGTAAAGATTAATACAGTTATGTTTATATGTATTGGAATCATAAAATATTGAGGTTGTTTTCATAAAGACATTAACTCTCACGCAGACGTGTTTTTACGAGATTCTGGACGAGAGAACTAATTACTGATATGGCGATAGAGAGGAGGCGGTAAGCAGAACGGAGACAATCGGTCGCGCCACTCATATCTCCGGATGACAACATAGTGGCGCCCCTTGTGACGCTCCTCTCATCAATCGGCGCTGTAGGAAAAAGATTTTGAACATTTCGTCGGCCAGAAGGGCGGTCGATCAATACAGGACATGATTCAGGGCCAACTTTCGAGCGAGTTTTCACCAGGGGGAGGTGGGGTAGGAGAGGTTGGTGATCTGGGCGTGGTCTTCTTTTTCTTCTTCTTCTTCTTCTTTTGTTTTTTTCTTCTTCCCTCAGGGGAGAAAGCGATAGAACGAGGAATCGTAAAAGTCTAACAGAATCAGAACCAACAACAGAAAAAGAAAGATGGAGTCATGTCATCACATCGCCGCTGGTCGGCTTTGTTTATGTATAAGATTGATCATTTGAGATGTTTTTCTTGGTTTAATAGAAAACAACAATTTTCTACATGCCTAGGAGAATAGAAAACTAACTAGACGACGCGCGAACCTGTAGGGTTCCCGCCGTATCAACTACGGTCCATAATGATATTGGTGCTTCTATTCAGAAAGGAATTGAGGATTCTAATTAGCATTTCATAGGTAATTGATGTTCATGATGTTGGGTTTCCGCCATAACAGCGGTCCATAATGATATTGATGCTTCTATTCAGAAAGGAATTGAGGATTCTAATTAGCATTTCATAGGTAATTGATGTTCATGATGATATAGATACTTCTTTTTAGAAAAGAGTGAAGAATTCTTATTAGCATTTCATTAAACGCTGTCCATGATGATGTTGATGCTTCTGTTTAGGAAAGAATGAAGGATCTAATTGCTATTTCATAGATAAACTTTATCCATACTTATATCGATGCTTCTGTTTAGGCAAAAGAGAAGGATTCTAATCAGCTTTTCATAGTTAAACTGCGGTCCATAATGATATTTATGCTTCTATTAGGAAGTGAATATGCTTATTGGTCTTTCATAGTTAACTGCTGTCCATGATTATACCGATGCTTCTATTTTCTACATGCCTACGAGAATAGAAAACTAACGAAACGACGCGCGAACGTGTTGGGTTCCACTCGTATCAGTGGTCCATAATGATATCGATGCGTCTATTTAGAAAGAGGTTGAGGATTCTAATTAGCATTTTTTAGGATAATTAATGTTCATGATGATGCTGATGCTTCTATTTAAGAAGAGGTGAACGATTATAATTAGTATATCACGTAGAGCGTTCGGCTAGAAACCACAAGGTTCCTAGTTCGATACCGGCCTACGTCAACTCAGTGTGTGAGTAGCACAGGGGTCTGTGCGGTAAAGTAAGGAGCTGATGGTAGGTGTGACACTCCACCTCAAACACAAAATCAACCTCCCTGGTCTAGCGCTAGTGAAAAGGTGATAGATTCCCTCGTTTATTGGCTGATACTGACTTTAGGCCACCCGACGACTTTTTATTAATGTTTTTATTCAAGAAAGAGTGAAGGATTCTAATCAGAATTACATAGTTAAATGCCGTCCATGATGTCGGGTTCCCGTCTTAACAGCGGTCCATAATGATATCGATGCTTCTATTTAGAAATGAATTGAGGATTCTAATTAGCATTTCATACGTAACTGATCCTCATGATGATATAAATACTTCTTTTTAGAAAAGAGTGAATAATTCTTACTAGCATTTCATTAAACGTTGTCCATGATGATGTTGATGCTTCTGTTTAAGAAAGAGAGAAATATTATATTAAGCATTTCATAGTTAAATGCTGTCCATGATGATATTGATGCTTCTGTTTAGGAAAGTGTAAAAGATTCTAATGAGCATTTCATAGATAAATGTTATCCATACTTATATCAATGCTTCTGTTTAGGCAAAAACGAAGGATTCTAATCAGCGTTTCATAGTTAAATACAGAAAACAGTGGATATAACAATACAAACATCTAAATTCAATTGATATTTCACATCGATATTTAGTGAAGCTTCCTATTGTGAATTTAGTTATTTGTGTTGTTATATCCGCTTTTTCATCTATCTTCAACCACATTTTTCGGATTTACTCAATCATTCACTTACATATATATATATATATATATTATATATATATATATATATATATATACAGAGAGAGAGAGAAAGAGAGAGAGAGAGCGAGAAAGAGAGAAAGAGAGAGATGATATTAGATAATTTTGGAAAGGTGACGTGATAAAGAAACCACTTCACCAAAAATTTGAGTGACATGTATTATAAACACATAAAGATATTTGAGTATATATATATATATATATATATATATATATATATATATACTCATGTATTTGTATGTGTTTATAATACATGTCATTATATATATATTATATATATATATATATATATATATATATATATATATGTCACAGTTGGGTGATTTTTAAAAGTTGGATCAATCTAATAATGTGTCAAGTTCACCAACGTCTCATGTATCTGGTTAAAAATTCCACACACCACTTGAGATCATTACACCAGAAAATGAAGAACCCCATTTCCTATTATTTTGTTTACTTTGTAAAAGTAATTTCGCAACTTTGCCAGCATCTTTATATATATATATATATATATATATATATATATATATATATATATATATATATATATATTATATATATATATATATATATATATTAACAATGTGAACGAAATAAACGTTAGTTCCAGTTGAATAAAAAAATTGAGAAAAACATTCTTTATTTTTTATTATCAAATATATTTTGTCAAAACAATATATACATGCATATATATATATATGTGTGTGTGTGTGTGTGTGTATGTATATATATATATATATATATATATATATATATATATATATACTTGTTGTGACCACCCGTCAAGCCTAAGTAACGGCCAAAGTGGAATGTTGCATGTGGACTACTCAGCCACGAGTATTCCATCCTTAAGCATCACGGTTTTCCAACCATGACCAACAGGTGGACCCATTGGTGGTATCTTACCCCTATGCAGAGGTGCAGCCTCAGCCGATAGGGCGGACAGCGTGTATATAAACAACTCATTTTTTTAACGTTTTATATTCTTTTATTTATTTCTTTGCAAAGAAATTCGATTCACTGGGAAGGAAAAGGCGGTTAAACATTTTTCTGTTGGTTTTACACTTGCTGCTAAAATTTTAATTCATTTGAACGAAAATTGGTCAAGTTATTTGATTACGAAATGATACGAATCTTTCGGAAAAACCCTGTATATCTCAGATGATATCAAATTTTTGAAACGCCCAATCTATTTGATATGCAAGTTGAAACACAGGAGCACAATATACAGAATGATTGAAAAGTAACTCCCAATTTCAAACTATTTCTATGTTTTCATACGCAGTTACATTTTCTCGATTTTTCTTATTCAATGAACCTATTCCTTAATATATATATATTTTACCAACCATCCGCACGAGCAGGATGTGACACAAAGTCAATTTCTTAAGCGGAGTTCAACAGGTTTGAATTCAGAGAAACCTCACCATCAGATAGATTTTAACGTCATTCCCAGGACATGTAGACCCTCAGTCACCGCCTTCTAGCACCCATATGATAAAAATGGGTTGTGGCTTGCCATAAAGGACAATGGGATTGGGAAAATCATATAGGTGCTAAGGCTTGACGTGACAAACCGATTGATCTCCGACCGTCCGTCTAGCCCAAAATAGGGCCAAAGGGGAATATTGCAAGTCATGAACTGCTCATCCACCTGGGTTCTATCCTTAAGCATCATGGGTCGCCACCCACGGCCAACAGGTGGCCCTATTGGGGGAGTCTTACTCCTCTGCAGAGGTGCAGTCGGTGCATTCTAACGCCACAGCCGACAGGGCGGACAGAAACTGGTGTATATTAAAATGGGCGTTTAGCGAAATAAGTACATGACATGCAACACTCGTGTCAAACCGGGCGTGTACAGTAACCTTAGAATATATGCTTTTGAAATAGCAAAATTTCGTCTTTATATAATTCAAGAAATCTTTTTAAAAAGACTAGTTAGTTTAAGTGGGCATAATTATTTAAGTTTTAATGTAATGAAATGTATCAAATTAGAAAGACTAACGAAAGAATGCATATATTAAGATTACATGTGGAGGCGCGTGGCCTAATGGTTAGAGTCGCAGGCAATGGACTCGTCGACCCGGGTTCAATTCCTGGACGAAGCTGTTTGAATTTCATATAGCGCTAATACCCTTGGAAAAGGTATGAATCCAATTCTCCCTCCAGCTATGGGTAAATAGCAGGGCAGACTGGGCTTTTTAACTTTGGCTAGGTAACCCGTCTAGGAAAAGGAAAACTCTGAATTCACACCTGGTAAACTCCGCTTAAGAAATGGACCATGTGTTACATCCTGCTCGTGTGGAGGGGTTGATAAATATATATACTAAGATTACACTTATATTAATCATATTTTTATTGGTTTCTATATAAAATCATTCATAGAATCTTTTTATATATTGGAGAATAAAACAATGATATTAGAAATCAATAACACCAAGTAATTATTTATTAAATCGGGATTTGTAAAAATCAATATGCAAAACACACCATATATCATGTAAACCTTTATTTTTTAGTGATATATAAGATGTATAGCAGGATATTAAACGCATTAATAACGTGGGCCATTTTTAGGCAAATATAAATCAGGTTTACATAGAGACATCGTTAATAAATTAGATTTATTCTATGTATTAATAATTTTGACTATAAATTAAATACTCATTGGGAAATGTACGCAATTCCTGAGGGTATTGTGACGTAAGCACGCATACATACATACATACATACATACATACATACATAAACACAAATATATGCATATATTTTTAGGGCCGGTTTAGCTCAGTTGGTAGAGTGTTCGGTTGGGAATCTCAAGGTTTGTGGTTCGATACCGGCCCTCGCCAACTCAGCGTATGAGTGGCACAGGGATCTGTGCGGTAAAGTGATGAGCTGATGATAGGTGTGGCGCTCCACCTCAGGTGCTAAAATAATCTCCTTGGTCTTGCGCTAGGGAAAAGGGGATAGACTCTCGCTGTCTGGCTGATACAGACATTAGGCCGCCCCGACAACTTTATTTAATTATATATATATATATATATATATATATATATATATATATATATATATATATATATAGAGAGAGAGAGAGAGAGAGAGAGAGAGAGAGAGAGAGAGAGATTGATTTTATATTCTAATTTTACAATGTAATTATGACCAAAGAAACAAATATTCCATTCGTTGACGAGTGTGTGAAAAAATATAAGCGAATTAAAAAGGAATGAAATGAAGTATGGAAGAAAGTTTGTATTAGTTGAGGGGAGAATGAAATAAACGGTGAAGAAAATAAATGAATGAGAATGTCATAGTAGGATAAGAAACAAATTGTGAATAATAAATATTTATTTGTAGGAAATGATGCTGACAAAATAAAAGAGAGCAAAAAATGTCTGAAAAAAAGAAAAGAAACCGATTTTTTTTTTGTCTAAGACAATTTGATGCTTCAATGGAAAATTGCCATTCTTTGTTTAAAGAGGTCAACAAAGGAAGAGAAGAAAGGAAAGGAAAAGGAAAGAAAAGGAAAGGAAAGGAAGGGAATGGAAATGAAATGAAAGAAAGAAAGAAAGAAAGAAAGAAAGAAAGAAAGAAAGAAAGAAAGTTGAAATAAAATATGTAGAAAAATAAAGAAAATAAAACATTGAAAGTAAAAGGGAAAGAAACCAAAGTGAGAAAGAAGAAAAAGAAATGATTAAAAAGAAATAGATATATGAATGAATAAAGAAAAAAAGGAAGGAAGAAAGGAAGAGTTTTATTTACACAAGAGATAGATAGATATATACATAAATAGAGAGAGAAAGAGAGTGGAGAGAGAGAGAGGGGGAGAGGGAGAATAAATAAGGAATAATTAAACGAAAAAAAGAAAGAAAGGAAGAGTAGAAATAAAAGATGTAGAAAAATAAAGAAAAGAAAACATTGAAAAGAAAACTAAAAGAAATCAATGTGAGAAAGAAGAAAAAGAAAAGATCAAAAAGAAATAAAGAAATAGATATATAGATGAATAAAGAAAAAAAGGAAGAAAGAAAGGAAGGGTTTTATTTACACAATAAATAGATAGATAGATAGATAGAGAGAAAGAGAGAGAGAAAGAGAGAGGGGCAGAGGGAGAGAGAGAATAAATACGGAATAATTAAACGAAAAAAGAAAGAAAGAGTGGATATAAATTAAGAAATAAAACATAGAAAGAAAAGGGGAAAGAAACCAAAGTGTGAAAGGATAAGAAGAATGGATGATAAGAATGAATGAAATAATTAAAGAAACTAAAAGAAAGAAAGAAAGAAAGAAAGAAAGAAAGAAAGAAAGAAAGAAAGAAAGAAGTAAATATAGAAAGAAAATAAAACATAGTAAGATAAAGGAAAGGAAATCAAAGGGAAAAATAAAAAATAAACAAAATGAGATGAACAAAGAAAGAAAGAAAGAAAGAAAGAAAGAAAGGAAAAAGAAAAAAGAAAGAATATAAAATAAGGAAAGAAGAAAAAACAAAGAAAGAAAGGCAGAAAAAATTAATCAATGGATGAAAAACGACATGAGAAAGAAAGAATATAAAGTAAAAAAAAGAAACAAAAACACGATGCAAAGAAAGAAAGAAAGAAAGAAAGAAGAAAGAAAGAAAGAAAGAAAGAAAGACGATACAAAGAAGAAAGAAAGAAAGAAAGAAAGAAAGAAAGAAAAAAGAAAAAAGGATATAAAGAATGAAAGAAAGAAAGAACGACACGATGAAAGAAAGAAAGAAAGAAAGAAAGAAATTATATCAATAACGAAAAATGCAGAGGAAAGCAAAATTGAATGATGACAGTGATGAAACGTAAAACAAAAGAAAAAAAACTTAAACGAGCAAAAAAGATTTTGAAGATCAAACAAGAAACTCAGATAGTGGAAATAAAAGTAGATTAATATGGCCGTTGCAATGTGTGTGTGTGGGGGGGAGGGGCAAATGTTTTGGCGCGCAGGTACGTCTGGAGGAATGTTAAGGGTGGAAGGGGGGGGGTGTTGTTTTGCACAATATGAAGTGGAATCAATGACTGTCTACAGTGAAAATTGCAGCCACGTGGAGACAAAGGAAATACGAGACATTTGATGTCGAATAAATAAAACAAAAAGAAAGTGATCAATTCCAAAACAACAAAAATTACTTTATATATATATATATATATATATATATATATATATATATATATATATATATATAAATGGTGAGCCAAATGTAGTGGACAGTAGGTTAAACATGATTTATAATTCACTATCTACCTACTTTTGGTTCAATCTATATATAGGTATATATATAGTTTTAGAAAATAATATATACTAGCAACAGAAAACACCCTCCGGGCGTCGTAAAAATTAATTTTTGAAAGACATTGCCTGAGAGGGTGGGAGTTAAAAATTCAATGTCAGAGGGTTTGTATCATAAGTAAGCAAAATCCTCATATTTATTAAAGGAGTAAATAAAAGATAAAACAATTTGAAATGAAAACTGAGCCCTGTCCCTCTCAAATAAAATGTTGCGTGCATGTAATAATCAAACAATTATTTTGAATATTTTCCACATAAATGTTTACACAAAATCGTAGGTATTTATTTATTTGTAAACTTTTTAGTTAACTTCTTGTTACTGTAAAAAAAAAAAGGACGAGAGTAAAAAACAATTTTTAAAATTGCTTACTCAAATTTAGGGTGTATATAGCATAAGAATATTATGATGTAAGCTGTGACGTAGAGTTATGACGTAGTTTTTGTTACAGACAGAAATACAGACAATCTCCATTATTAATACTAGCAAATATATGCACCCTCCGGGTGCAAGTATTTAAGTTTTGATATAATAAAATATCATATTAAATTAGAAAGGCTAATGAAACTGACTAAGAATGCAAATAAAAAGATCTGCAACAGAGGGGGTATAATCGAAAAATAGAACAACTTTGAAACTAACTCTTCCATCATTTTCCCTTACTCCCCTTTTTCATTGGTAAATTTTCCTAATTTAACTATTTAGTTAAAATAGGAAGTAAAGGATAATATTACAGTTATTTCTTCTTGTAAATAAATTTCTTTTAAGATTTATCCACGAGATTTTTGTTTATATTTCTTAAGATAAAACCAAACAATTAGAAATCAATAATACCAAGCACATATTTATTAAAATAAAATTTTAAATATCAATGTGCAAATTAGCCTTCTCGTTCAAACTGTAAACCGCTATTTCGTTGTATATATAAATACAATTGCATGTTATTAGTACGTAGATATGGTCAACAGTATTGGTAATGTAATACAATTTTTATTAATAACTGAAGGTTTAAAAGAATGAAATCATGTAGAATTTGACGTAAATAATTAAGGGAATTGTGACTTGAGTAGTAATATAGTTTCGGTTACAGACAGAAAAACACACAATCTCCATTATAATAATATATATGTGTGTGTGTGTATGTGTGTGTGTGTGTGCATACATACATAATACCAACCCTCCACACGAGTAGGATGCGACACAAGCTCAATTTCTTAAGCTGAGTTTAACAGGTTTGAATCCTAGACTGGTTATCAAACCAAAGTTAAAGAGTTCAGTCTGCCCTACTATTTATCCATGGCTGGAGGGAGAGTAGTTGGATGCATACCGTTCCCAAGGGTACTAACTATATGTGAAATGCAAACAGCACTGTCCAGGATTTGAACTTGGGTCGACAAGTTCATGAAAATGATATAAAAAATATATTCATTTTAACAACATTGTGTGTTTTCATACCCTTTTATCTATACATATACCGTCGGATTCATTTCCTTACTCTTAACTCGTATATATATTATTTCTCTGAATGTTTGAGATGAGGCTTGATGATTAGTATTATCTGCGTTATTCGGACTATTGTCCTCATCTTCATTTTTATATGTACAACGTTTCGGCCGATATGCCCTCCGACCTTCTTCGGGTATTTCTTTTCAGACTCGGGAACATTCTTGTCTAGAGATAATTGCAGGTTCAATTCTGATCAAGGGCAGCAGTAACATAGAATAATAATTAATACAGCTTAATATCTGTACTCCAGCTATAGTTAGCAGAATGGGAACAGGATATCCCCGTGGACTGAATAAACGGTTAGGTTCTAATTTCCGTGATGGTTCCCGATTACGACAAGAAGGTTCCCGGATTACGACAAGAAAGTTCCCGAGTCCGAAAAGAAATACTTATCGGCCAAAACGTTGTACAGATAACAATGAAGATAAGGACAATGGTCCGACTAACACAGATAATATATATATATATATATATATATATATATATATATATCTGTGTGTGTGTGTGTGCGCGCGTACGTGCATATGTAATATATATGTGAGTAAACCTCAATTATTTAGATAAACTTATCTATTGAGAACAGAATAGATATTTTCACGCCTCCATGTCTGTATGCAATTATATATATATGGTAAGCCGAAAGTAGTGAACAGTATGTTCAATAAAATTTGTAATTTACTATCCATCTACTACTTTTGGAACCAATTAAAATTGATATTTTTTCAAACATAACCCAATCCTAAAATTAAGGAATAATTTAATATTACTTTCGTGTCATTAAACTAAACTGTAAAGAAAGGCTCTAGGAGACAAATATTGATTCGCTCAGCTTTAGTATATTGTAGAAAAAAATGTATCAGTCTACTAATGTTGTTTCGGTATTCCAGTCACCTCTTCAGGACAATAAATTGGCTGTGCTACTACATTTTATTTATACTTGCCCGTAAAAAGTGGGCGTGTTTGGGCAGCTTTTATTTTAATTACACTTTCTGTCTTTTATTGCTATTTATAAATCTAATCATTTTCCCATTCAATGGCATTGCTCTGCCTAAAAAGGAAATAACATTAAACATCGAATTTTCTCAAATGTGAGATCATGTGAACGAGAATTAGTCGAATTATTAGATTACATACAACTACATTTTTATACACGTTTACCAAACCCTCCTCGCGAGCAGGATGTGACACAAGGTCAATTTTTTGGCGGAATTTAGCAGGTTTGAATTCAGAGTTTTCCTTCTGCTAGACTGGTTGCTTAACCAAGGTTATAGAGCCCAGTCTACCCTGCTATTTACCCATAGCTGGAAGGGGAACAGGTGGGTCCATACCTTTCCCAAGGGTATTAGCGTTATGTGAAATGTAGACAGCCTCGTATAGGATTTGAACACGGGTCGACGAGTTCATTTCTTTGGAAAATAGCCATTACACCACGCGCCCCCACGCATTACTCCACGCTGAATTTTTATAGGGTTCTCCTTCCAAAATTTGTTCATGATAGCACGCTTCATACTTGTGTAGTACCCATCAAGCCTTTTTTCCCGATTGTTTTGTCGAAGTGGTGCAGCCATACAGTAGCATTTATATGGCTACAGCTTTGAAGAATTCTCGCTTTATCTTATCAGAGAGATGAGATTTTCATATGATCGATAATTTGTCTATAGCAGTTGATACCTATTGTATGCATACATTGACATCGCTTTCTGTAGGTGAAATATTACTACCTAGGTATGCAAATTCGAAAATTCATAGGAGTGCACCAGCGATACATATTGTTGCTATTATGTTTTATTTGGTTTTGTTTTTGTTTTTTTTTCTTTTACTTTTACTTTTTCTTTTTTTTTAGCTTTTTCTTTTTTGTATTTTTTGTATTTTTTGTATTTTTCCTTTTTTTATTGTTTTTACTTCTTTTCTTGTTTTTTTTTTTAGCTTTTATTTTATTTTTTATATTTAAGTTCAGTCGGTAGAGTGTTCAGCTAGGAATCACAAGGTTCTTGGTTCGACAAGGAGCTGATGGTAGGTGTGGCAATCTACCTCAGATGCTAAAATAATCTCCTTGGTCTAGCGCTAGTGAAAAAGGGATAGACTCCCTCGCTGTCTGGTCGATACCGACATTAGGCCGCCCCGATAACTTTACTTACTTTACTTATATTTTTCATTTTTCATTTTTCTTATTCTAATTTTTCCTTTTGTTTCTTTTCTATACTTCTTTTTTTACTTTTTTCTTTCTTTCTTTCTTCTTTTTTTTCTTCTTTTTTTTTCTTTTCTTTTAGAACGATGAGTCAAAAGAGAAAAATATTATATTCAAGAGTTTTGAGCGGGGTGATAAAAGAATGAGAGAGAGAGAGAGAGAGAGAGAGAGAGAGAGAGAGAGAGGGGAGGAGAGGAGAGAGAGAGAGAGAGAGAGAGAGTATGTGTGTGTGATAGTGAGAGAGAAAGACAGAGAAGAAAGGAGGGAGGGAGGGAGGGAGAGAAAGTGAATATTTTTGCATGACTGTCGGTAAATGAGGTAGATCAGGCGAATTACCGCATTCCAGATTAGATTGAGTTTGAAGAAAACATAGATAGATAGATAGATAGATAGACAGAGAGATAGATAAATAGATAGATAGATTGACAGCTAGATAGATGGACTGAAACTGTACAAATCGGTAGCTGGTTAACTAGACCAAGGTTATAAAGATATTAATAGATTGATATATATATATCTATATATATCTATATCTATCCCTCTCTCTCTCTCTCTCTATATATATATATATATATATATATATATATATATATATATATATATATAGGGAAATCGTTAGTATACATCGCTGATGAGACTTAATAAAGTTGAAACAGACTGTACGATGTTCTAGCATCGCATGATCGTTTGCGAAATTCACTTGTCATGGTTATTTTCTATAATTATCGAATTTTATACGATATACGCATTGTAATTTCCTTCAAGCAAAAATATAAATAATAATATCTATCTATCTATCTATCTCTCTCTCTCTCTCTCTCTCTCTATATATATATATATATATATATATATATATATATATATATATAAGTAGTGTCAAAAACGTATCGAGACTTTTTTGTACACACCTTGAATTCTGAAAAAAAATATGTTCCATTCATTCTTCATTTCTATCTTGGTAAATACAGCTTTAAACAAACATGATGTTGAAAAAATATATACTTTGGTTTGGATGAAACATATTTCTGGCATTTTGTTAACACGTGTTTTGATCAAATTTTGTTCATATGCACATAATATTCTGTTTGGAATATATGGATAGAACATTCATATCTAAGTTAAGGTAGCGTGGACATGAAGTCAAAGGCACATGGTTACAGACAATTTTTCGCCTATGCGATCTTCAGGCGAAGTGCCCAGACGCTGTTGGTTCTATATTCACACTACCTTAACTTAGATATTGTTGTGGGGTTGTTAAGGGTCACAAATAAAGACAAAAAAACTGGTGAAAGTTGACACAAGTGTATTGAACAAAGAAAGTATAATTTATAGAAGGAAAGTGAAGTTACATCTGACAATACAGTCTAGAACTGAATCGCGTCGCTTGTTCCTCAAGCTACAATTGTCTTTGCTACTTATAGTAGTAGTAGGATTATTCCATTATGTAAATAGGTTATATCAGTAAAGTCGTCGGGGTGGCCTAATGTCGGTATGAGCCATACAGCGAGGGTGTATATCCCCTTTTCACTAACGCTAGACCAAGTAGATTATTTTAGCGTCTGGGGTAGAACGTCACACCTAACACCAGCTTCTCACTTTACGGCAAAACACCCTGTGCTACTCATGCGCTGAGTTGGCAAGAACCGGTATCGAAATAGGAATCTTGTGACTGAGCTAAACCGGCCCTTAGATATAAATATTAACGTTATATATATATATATACAAAATATAAGGCATTATCCGTCTGTTGTTTACAGACTCGACTTCTCAAGATGATTGTAACATACATCTACCGATGTATGTATTTATCAGTTAAAATGTTGCTTCTTACTGACAGCTACGGATGACCCAGAGGAAATATGTCGGGCTGCTGAAAAGTCAGTCTGGATTAACTCTCGGCTAAAAGTAGTTGTTAACTCTAGCTACACTGATGAGACATAAATAGCGATACACTGTGTCTGTGGATGACTATATATATATATATATATATATATATATATATATATATATATACATATTGTGTGTGTGTGTGTGTGTGTGTGTGTTTGTAAGGTAATCCAAATGACTGGTTGTAAGGGATGATTCTATTTGGGATTTCAAAAACATCTTTTGTTGCCTGATGATTGCGCAGCTTAAAAAAAAAACACACACAGCAAGAAACCAATGGTAGCAAACTTGTTTCCAACGTAAATAAATATAAAAATATAAACCAAAATATTTATTCATCTATTTCTCTCTCTCTCTCTCTCTCTCTATATATATATATATATATATATATATATATAGAGAGAGAGAGAGAGAGAGAAGAGAGAGAGAGTCGGGCAGAGAGAGAGGTTGGACAATCTGAGAAACAAAGAACTAATTTCTATTAGTATAAAATGTTTTTCCTTTTTTTATTTTTCATATGCAATATGGACTAATAGACAGCGAAATAATAATGAATACTGTCTGAATGATCTGAATCGAAATATCGTTTAATTGTAGAAATAAATGACAATGATATGCGTCCTGGGGAAATTTCCCGAACCCTCTGTCCAAACGCTTCCACCTTTGTCCTTAACATTTAACATTGCTCATTTACCCAACTTCGTTAAGGAAATTGTTTTTGTACGGACGATGCTCGTTAGTTTTTGGAGAGGCGGGCTCTTTTTTCTGTTTTTTTTTTTGTTCCTGTTTTTTTTGTTTGTTTTTTTGTTTTTTTTTCACTTGAGTATTAATTAGCCCTTGTATGAAGACCATAAAAAGGTATCATTATACGTGTTTCATTCGTCCCTGCTCTTCCAGTAAACGCATGCATTAATTTTAGAAGGCTGACGATGCATTTCTGTTCTGATTCTCTAAGCTTGACTAGAGTAAAAATCATTGACAATGCATTTCCTATAGTAAAATCATTAGCAATGCATTTAAACTGCGATATTGTTTTTTTTATTTTAGCGAAGAAATAAATTCTGGAAATATTGCATAACGAACTCGTCGAAAGTTTGTTACGTTACTCAATATAAAAAAAAATATCGAGATTTTCTAGTACTTTGTGACACACCTTATATTCTGAAAAAAAATAACGTTCCATTCATTAATTTTTTCATAATACAAGGTGTGTCAAAAAGTACCAAGTTTACAGCTTACCAAGATAGAAAGGAACAATGAATGGAACGTTAATTTTTTCAGAATGCAAGATTTGTCAAAAAGTTTTTAAAATCCCGATACTTTTTGATACACCTTATATATATAATATATATATATATATATATATATATATATATATATATATATATTTGTGTGTGTGTGTGTGTGTAAGGTAATCCAAATGACTGATTGTAAGGGATGATTCTATTTGGGATGATCGAAATCTCACTGTACAACCAAACTGTATGCTCCTGTAGGTGCAAACATATACTCATTCAATGATTTTTATAAATCTCTAAAGAGAGCTCAATGTATAATAATCAATAAATTAGATTGTATACATATACATATTTCATGTTTCATGTTTCACTGTTTCATTACTGTGAAACATGGACTTTATGCTCCCACCAAGAGCGGCGGCTAAATAACTTCTACTTTCGCTGCCTTAGACGTATACTGGGCATCACCTGAAAGGACAGGATCACTAACACAGCAATTCTAGAGAGAGCTCAACTCCCCAGCTTGTGTTGTCTACTGAGGCAACGTTGTCTCTGATGGCTGGGTCATGTACGGCGGATGGATGATGGGCGAATCCCGAAAGACATCCTCTATGCAGAGCTTACGTCTGGTAAATGACAGATTGGTCGCGCCCAGCTGCGATTCAAGGATGTCTACAAGAATGATCTCAGGTGCTTTGGCATTGCCCCTTCCAGCTGGGAAAATTTGGCTCAAGACCGCCCTCGGTGGCGGCAGAATCTCCGTAGAGGACTGTTCATGTCAGAAGACCACTGACGTAACACCATGAAGCTTAAGAGGTCTAGAAAGCAGCGGCAACAAAGCGCCGGAACATCAATATCTTCAGGGACAGCCTTCAATTGCGACATCTGTGGTCGAGAATGTTTTTCAAATATCGGATTTCACAGGCGCTGTAACTTCAGGGGCACAATAACTTATTATAGTCTTCCGAGACTGAAATGCCAATGCATACATATACATATATATATATACACATACACATATTTACATATACATATATGTATACACACACACACACACACACAACACACATGTATATATATATATATATATATATATATATATATATATATATATATTTCTTTTGACTGATAAGAGTATGGAAAACTAATGTTTAATTTCAAATGGGAAACAGTTTAGATTTAAAGATTAAAGTTCATACTAATTAAAAGACAGAGAGAGACTAATTCTAAACCAAACAAGTATATATAAGATTAGCTACGTTTAGATCTCCTGTGGAAAGTCTATCTTGAACACCGAAACTGTGGTGGTGAGAAAAACTTTTTCTACAACTCTATACATATAGTCATTCACAGACACCGTGTTTCGACGTATCACGTTTCTTTAATGTGACTAGACTTATCAGGCTACCTCCGGCCATGATAGAAACCCGACTGATTTTTCACCAGTCAGACATCTTAGCTATTATCATCTTAGCTATTAGCTAACTGCGGAAAAGGAGGCATATTTTAACAGCTAAATATTTAAATATGTTTATATGTTGCAGCCGCTAGAGAGCTCACATCCGTTTTATAGGAGAGCCTTGCCATTTCAGCTTGATTCACAATAACATGTTACTCAAAAGAGCACACACACACACACACACACACATATATATATGTGTGTGTGTGTGTGTGTGTGTACATATATATACAAACATATATATGTGTGTGTGTATGTGTATATATACATATGCACACACACACACACACACACACATACATATATATATATATATTCAACAGCTACTCCCTCGTTTTTACTATGGTAGCATTAGTAGCTGATCCAATAAGTGCTCATTATATTTCGTAAGAATGCTGGGTACGATCTTAAATAAATCGTGGAAACAACCTCGAAAGTAAGTAACTGTACGGCTCCTTGTACCCTATCACACAAACTACCAGAGTGGGACCTGCTAGCTACTGTTGGAGAAGCAGGGACGCACTCAGAAGTGACGTTCTCCTGTGGAAACCTATACATAATGAACATAAGGAAAAGAAGAAAACAAAGAAAGGAAACAAAGAGGGATATATAATATATATATATATTATATATATATATATATATATATATATATATATAAAATGAATAGAGAATGAAAAAATAAGAGAAGTATTGGCATGAAAAGGTGCTCAATGCTAATAAAGCAGAGCAGTTTTATAATCAATGGTAATATTATAGATTTACACTCATAACTTGAAGTTTCATGGTAATCCAATCATCAGATGAGTCCAATGGTTGAGGTCTTAAAAACCTCAACCATTGAACTCATCTGATGATTGGATTACCATGAAACTTCAAGTTATGAGTGTAAATCTATAATATTACCATTGATTATATATATATATATATATAGAGAGAGAGAGAGAGGGAGAGAGAGAGAGAGAGAGTTAAATTAAGATTATTATATTTGAGTTTAGCTCAGTGGGTGGACCACCTGCCTGTATTTGCGGCGCTCTACCTCAGCAAATATAATCTCTCTGGTCTAGCACTAGCAGAAAGGGAATAGACTCCCTCGCTGTCCGAGAATATCTGACAATAGTACCGACAATAGGCCGCTCCACCACCAACAACAACTTACAATTGAACAATTTAGCAATAGCTCTTAAGTAAATATATCAAAAGTTGTAATGATTAAATTACCATACTGTGGTATATCCACAGGTGCTGCTAGTATATAAATAATTGCGTGGGTAATGGTTAGAGACGTATGAAATAGACTCGACCACCCGAGCTCACATCCTGGACGAGGCTGTTTGCATTTCCCATAGTGCTAATACCCCTTGAAAAGGTATGCATCCATCTACTCTCCCTCCAGCTATGGATAAATAGTAGGACAGACTGGGGTTCATTAACAATGGCTAGGTAAACAGTCTAGGAGAAGGAAAACTCTGAATTAAAGCCTGTTAAACTCCGCTTAAGAAATTGACCTTATGTCACATCCTACTCGTGCGGAGGGGTTGGTAAATATATATTCTACGTTTCTGTGTGTCCACATACAACGTGAATAACTTTGGAAGCAGAAACAAAAGATTACACAATTCCTTCACACCATAGGAAGAAATGTCGGAGGAAAAGTCAAATGTAGGAAGGAACCGTTCCAAAAGGAGATAGATAGATAAATAGATAGATAGATAGATAGATAGATAGATCAAGATTTTAATACTTTTTAGATATTTTAAAACAATTGAAATAATTCTTAAGGAAACATATCAAAATTGTAATAATGGAATTATCATACTGGGTTTAAATCCACAGGTCCTGCTAGTATATATATATATATATATATATATATATATATATATATATATATATATATATATATGAAAGTAAGTAAATAAACAATGTGTTTATTTGTTGGAGAATATGTGCTTAATTTAAATCATACCTAATTTTGAAAATTAATTAGTTAATAATTAATGAATTTAGGCGGGCATATATGTTTAAATGTAAGGCTAAACAAATCGAGAAAACGTCAATCCCTGAATGTACATTGTTGATGAGACCTAATAGGTCGAAATGTACATTCAGGGATTGACATTTTCTCGATTTGTTTAGCCTTACATTTGAACATATATGCCCGCCTGAATTCAATAATTATTAACTAATTAATTTTAAAAATTAGGTATGACTTCAATTAAGCACATATCCTCCAATATGAATAGCACAGGGATATGTGCGGTAAAGTAAGGAGCTGACGGTAGGTGTGGCGCTCCACCTCAGATGCTTAAAACAATCTCCTTGGTCTAGCGCTATTGAAAAGGGGATAGACTCCCTCGCTGACTGGCTGATACCGACTTTAGGCCGCCCCGACGACTTTACTTTTATATATATATATATATTCTGCGTCTATGTGCTTTCTACGCACATGCATATGCAACGTGAATAACTTTGGAAGCAGAGACAAAAGATTGCACAATTCCTTCACATCATAGGAAAAATTTTGGACGAAAAGTCAAATATAGGAAGGAACCGTTCCAAAAGGAGATAGATAGATAGATAGATAGATCAAGATTTTAATACTTTTTAGATATTGAACAATCGATATAACTCTTAAGGAAACATAAAAAAATTGTAATTATGGAAATATATACTGAGTTTAAATCCACAGTGTCTGCTAGTATAATATATATATATATATATAATATATGTGATCATGCCATGTGTAGTTTGAACGTAGGGATACATGTAAATCGCTATGAGAGCTCGATGTGCAATGCAGTAATAATCTTTTTTCCTAAAGTCTGAAAAATCCTGTATTATGTAATTGAATAATATTACAAATGTAGCAAATTTATTTTTTCATTACTCATTTATATATAATATATATATATATATATATATATATAGCACGTTATTAACTAATCGATTTCCCCAATAGGATCTTCAGGATAAATACACTGGATTAATCAATATATTGGATTAATTGCAGTCGATTTCACGTGTGTGTTTTTTCGCGATAAACGGTTGAATCAACCGTTATCGCAAAAATAACATCAATATCTTGATTAATACCAGTAGATTAACCCTGAAGATCCTTATGGTGAACTCGAGTAGGTTAATACAATGTACCTATGTTAATAAATTTGCTCTACTAACGTATTGAGCACTTTATATTTGTTATATGCTGCTTAATCATTCTGAAACTGAATCAACTAACCACTGTGACCATTTCTCACGGTAAGTCACTTTTTCCACAAATTCCATAATATATGAAATTAAACATTTTTTTTTAAAAAAAATGATATTGATAAATCGCTGACAGAATCTGTTTCGAAACAAATTCTGTCAGCGATTATCAACATCATTTGTTTAAAAAAAAAATGTTTAATTTCATACTGTCGGATTCACTTCCATTCACTTACATATAATATAATATAATAATTCTCCGTCTATGTGCTTTCTACGCACATGCATATGCAACGTGAATAACTTTGAATCAGAAACAAAAGGTTGCACATTCTTCACATCATAGAAGAAATGTCGGACGAAAAGTGAAATATAGGAAGGAACGTTCAAAACGAGAGAGAGAGAGGGGGAGAGGAGAGAGAGGGGGGAGGAGGAGAGAAGAGGGGAGGAGGAGAGAGAACGAAGAAAGAAGAGTCATCTACACGGCCCTGTAAACAAGACACGTCAACGGCTCTCTCCAAGAGACCAAAAAGTGAATCACCGAACGTCCGATTCTCGCAAGAATGTCCATTGTTCTAAAATCCATGGCTGACCGCAAAAGGATTTCTAAACAGCTGAAATGAGGAGCGTCGCGGAGGAGAGATAACAGGCGTTCGACTGAATGGGCCTGATTGGTGGACATTATCACTGGAGGTATCTTTTTGGCGAGGAACATTCGCTCTCATTACACCGGGTAAAGGTTACCGGTGTCGTGGACAGACAATAGGCGATCATTTCTGACAATGGCTTTTGATTAGTCAAGAATCACGGATTTCTGTACTGCCCCCTCCTATTTCTCTCTCTCTCTCTCTCTCTCTCTCTCTCTTCTCTCTCTTCTCTCTCTCTCTCTCTCTCTCTCTCTCTTGTGGTTTATTCTTTACTTTTAATGAGTAGATTGTGCTCTCTTGTCATCTCGGATTTGGCTAGCACAATATGCAGATCGAGAGACAAGAGAATAGTACCGTGTGACGGTATAACTCGAATATCATCATGAGCTATGTACTATGACGCATACATAACAACATAATAATACAGAGATAAGTAGACGAGAGAGACACAAGAGAGATAAGACAATCATGACTGTGCTAAAGCGATGTACAGGCTCTCAGGAATATTGAGTGCATGCATAGTAAAGGTGTGATTGTCAGAGAGAAAAAGTATCACGCAAAAAGACAGGAACATAATACATAACGACAACTCGCTGACAGACTGAGTTATCGTTAAGACGTTATCAAATCTGAAAACTAAAATTCATTAGTGAGTGTAGATAAGAGCACGTGTAGCTCATATCTCACTGTAGTATATGATATACATTACAGGCACGTGAAGCTGCGTATATAGGTGAGGATCTCTCTCTGCTATAGGAGACCACACTATCTCCTGTCTTCTATTTATTGATTATCATATTTCAAGTCATGAGCTCTGGACAAATATGCGTCATCTCAGTTAGTTTTTTAACATAATGATACATCTTACGCAATGATCTGAGGTGCTGGAGACCGTGGATCGCTCCAGCTTGTGAGTATTAAATGAAAATACCACAGTGTAGCTCCACTGTGAACATCATACTTCTCGCTAGTCCATATATGAGCCCGTTCAAAGTATCACATATATCGGAAAAGGTTATATATCATGCTAGAAGGTCACGAGTAGTACTGGGAGAGCGCATTCTTCACACGCAGAATACTATAGAGGTACTCTGAACATCGCGTCACTCTGAGTAGTACAATGAGGAATCTCAATGAGAAGGAGTATCACATATTGCAAGAACAATTACTACAATGATTAGGTGAGGCGTGATGTAATTCTTAAACTCGTAAGTACATAATAGTCCTGGAAATCGCACACAGTGTAACAAGATCGACGCTTTCATCAAAAGAGCTAAATCTTTTACTAAGCTCAATTAAATTTAACATAAAGTGTACTAGATTGATTTAGGTGAAGCGTGAACGTATTCTTAAAGTGTGGAAGTATTCACACTTAGTCTGGACAACAGTCGCCTCGACTATAGTACACGAGCATGCAATTAAGTGACTCAATATCCAGATATGAAAATATTAGATGACTTAGAGCAGCACGAAACTCTATTTCACACTAGTGATTAAACTACAATAATTAAAAGCTTGGAAATGGCTGTATGAGTAATGCTCCTGAGAAGGAGTAAGGTTATGACTGGTTGGTTTTATATTCTGTTATTATCTTAATAAGGCAAGCTGGAAATACGTCGAGGCCTAGTTAATGTCTGTGTATATTTATTTCTTCTCTCTAATTGTTCTGATGTGGATAGTTTCTTTAACAACAATCTCATATGTTTCTACGTGTAGGAGCTACTGGAACTCGAATATTGTGATGAGTATATTATGTTTTATTTTATGTCGAGACAGCTCCTGGGTTGAGCTACACACCATATATATACGCAATGACATCATAGCTAGTCAATCACGCTCACACTCTTACTAAAAATATAACACTGATTTCGCAGAGACCAGAGACTCACATTCCATGATGCTACATTACACATAACGTCTACTGAGACTGGTAAACTGGTTGTAGTTCGCGCCTGCGAATAATATAATCCGCATTAATTCTATGCGATGACCTATTATCAATAAATGTGGAATGCCACTGGAGGTAAGCTCAAATGTGAGCATCGAATTAAAAAAGAGATAACAAGTCACACAGGAGTCTAGGGTCACGGTGACATACGATATGTCGTGTAGATTCAATTACTCTCAGTTATCTGAGGAGAGCTTCATACATCCCCTTTTCAATAGGCGCTGACAAGGAGATTATTTTTAGTTGATCTGAGCCAGGATGGAGATGTCGAACAAAGTAATCAAAATCTTGAAAAAAAATACAATGCACTATTAAGCAGTAGACTACCGATATAATCATTCATTACGGAGATTAACTATACATTATCCTGGTAAGTGTGGTCTTTAACTTCCCCTAGGTGAAACATAGTTGATGATTGCGTTAATGTACATCTATGAGAGTGAGGATAGCAGGCAAGAAGGACATAATGGGAGAAATTCAAAAATTTCGAGTAGGATATCTCATGCACGATGAGCGTGTTAGAACCGCGATCTATTCGAGTAACTAATATAAACACGGTATGAGAAACTTCAACTTCTTTGTGTAGTGACTGACTTTCAAACTCTCATTCAATTCTACTGAAAACAAGAAAAATAGAGATCGAGAATATGCATCGAGGAGAAAGCACGTAGAGTACGAACTAAAATATCAAATGTTTATTTAACGATATCTATACATATAGTATGATTCTCACGAGACAACGAGGAACTGGCTATGTCTCGTGTTTTCAGCGCACTTGAGTACACAAGCAATGTAATTGAGTTCCGCGACGACGCCAGAGCGATTCTATATACTCTTGTCAAGTCGTGGAGCTCGCATCCGACAGCCTGCAGTAGAGTTCTTGTCTTAGCTTATCCTGAGAGTGGACAGCTGATCAAATTAGCTCTACAGGCATATGATACTCTATGTATTAGTTACAACCTAACCTATGGTTGTTTGGTTGGTTATGGTTGGAATTGGTGAATTTTATCACTCACGTATTAGCATTATAATATATAATCCCTGTTGGTGTTAAATTTTATGTCAAATATATATGACTTTTCCTGGTCTTCTCCATTATTCACTCTGTTATATTGTGTATTCATCAATTTTTTTAACTAAACTCTCCTGTGTTCATACGCTTGGTCATCTGTCTATTAAATTCGGAGTTCCTGTTTTATATTTTTAATTGAATAGATATCTTTCTGTTCTTACTTTAGGTATATTATACTATATGTAAAGATTACCTTACAGGTACTTATATATATATAACCTATATTCAATATTATATATTATATATATATATATACCAGTTCAGACTGGATACCTGGAAGTATGATTGTGTATGTGTATAGTGTGTGTGGTGTGTGTAAATAGGATCACACTATAGTTACGAGTAGTGCTCAAAAGAATGGTGGTTGATATAGATTATGTGATTCACTTCATAGACAGCACTATGAGTATTATACATCTTCGTATGAGACTCATATAATGATATCTCATTGTTCTAGGCCGTGAATCTTTATAATCAATATCAGACGTAAGCATCATGTATATCCGATAAAAACGCACGTTGTGAGGGTGTGTGATTACACGATTCATATTTATCTTTGGAAAGGAAGGAAAACTCAACCGTTATTAGGCGCACCATAATAAAGGTTGTGGAATTTTCAGATAACCATAATTGGTGGGCACGTGTTATAGACTGATTAAGATCTAACACTGCCGAATTGATCAGAGGAGGCCTCTCCGGTCGTCCGTCCTAGCCTAATAAGGTCCAAGTGGGGTGTTGCATGTCATGGACTGCTCATTCACCGGGATTTCGCTCTAAGTATCAACGGATCGCCACCCATTGGCGAAGGGTGGACGCCATTTGGCGAGGGTGCAGGTCAGTGTATTCTAAAGCCCAACCGGACAGGCTGCCAGGGACAGATAACTAAAGCAGTGTTGCGGCATGTAATGACACCAGGATTTTCTTTCTTAAACATCATGGATCGGGGGGGTATTATACTCTGCAGAGGTCAGTCGGTATATCCCAAGCCCCAACTGCAGGATAGAGAAAGTTCAGCATCTAACTACCATACCACTGTTGTATTTCTTCTTTTGTGGAATTATTAAAACAGAAATAACAAAACTGTTGTTTTTTAAATGAGGTTTTATTTTTGGTTTGAGAAAAATTATGCTTTTACATCAGTTGTACTAAGCTTGCGTTGTACCTCTTTAAACTGTGTGTGATCCAGGAGCTGAAGTTTACCGGGGAGCTGTCGTGGAAATCTTGGTCTCTCCTTCTTGGGTTCTAGTCGTCAACTGCTTCTCCCAGCGTGTCCCTTACAGTGACTACTACATCAACCTCCTAACTCCTAAATATTATCTAACCTCTTACTGCTACCTCTCCTTATTTCCCATCTAAAAGAAACGGTCCTTAATTTTACGCAAATTTAAATTCTTGGTGGCAGTGTGTCTACCTTTTCTATTTTTAGACACACTAGCCAAACACATTGTTTTTCAAGCCATTACACCACCAAACACTTGTTCCTGATGTTGTAGACCAATTAATAAAATTGAAGGCGTTTACTTTCGAGATGATATTCGCATATTTATCGCATTTCACGTAACGACTAAATAGGGTTGTAATTTATAAAAGAGACTGAATGAGGAGCTTAAGTAATCCATCGGCCTCACTAATATATATACGGCCTCACGTGGTCCCCATCAGCGGCAGAATTATAACAGACGATTTGTTTAATTGTCAATTTATTTTTCGACAATATACTTTAAAGTACCAAACATTTGGCTAAATGGAACCAATACAGTTCTCCTCGAGAAATTTGTTCTCTGTAGTATCATCACTAATAATTTGTCTACCATGACCGGAATATATTTCACATTGAAAGGTTTCATTTTTTTCTTCTATATACCTAAACATAGATAGAAATTGTTGGTATGTTTGTTTTGGTATAACTGGCTGCTTTTAGATTTATAAAGCCCCAATTTTGGTCGAAATTAAATTTATTATGGAATAACTGTGTTGAGTTTTTTACTTCCTTTCAAAAGGTTATATTATATATTTATATATAATATATATAAGAAAGAAAGCCATTTTTTCAATTCAATTTGACATTAATTATCCGTCATATAATTCTAGATTGATATAATTGAATTAACGATTTATTATTAAGACCCTTGTACACCAACTTCGCACTCCAAAATTTCAAATGGAAATCTATTATCGCAGCGTGTATTGGACATCTCATCTAGTGCAGCTAATTTAAATTCTATATTACTGAATGAACGCTTCGTTCCGGATGTTGTGAATGCAACTTGAAATCTGGATTTCTACTTTATATATCTAGCCAACCCCTCCGCACGAAAGTAGGATGTGACACGTGGTCATACGATCGGAGGGTTTCTCAGTGCTAAAGTGATAACGTGTTGGACTGTGACATCGTAGTAATTTACTCAGGCCTCTACTGCTCAGTCGTAGAGCATTTTTCCTAGGAAATCGGGCAAAGTTCCCTGGCCTCGAGAACCGGCCTTCCTAAACTCAGCATAATGAGTAAGCAAGAGATCTGTGTGGGTAAAGTAAGGAGCTGATGGTAGGTTGTGGCGCTCCACCTTTGAAACGCAGAGAATACATATCCTTGGGTCTAGTGGGTTTTTTTTGTTTTGGGTGAAAAGGGGAATAAGACTTCCTCGCTGTCTGGCTGATACCGAATCATAGGCCACCCCATCTACTTTAATTTTTATGCATGTGGCACCAGGTCAATCTTATTGTGCCCTTTAAACACACACAGCACCACAACAACACACACTCATATATATATATATATATATATATATATATATTAATAATATTATAATATGAAAAGGGATGACATTACTAGAGAAATTAGTTTCATGATTTAGTTGATACAGTTTTAACCATGTCAGCGTTTATAAGAAATATAAGAGTGGCTCAATGCGTGAGTTAGAGCGAATTTTATTAATTATAGGGTATGTACAAGAAATAACCATAACTCGAGATTCGCATAAGGAAATCCTCAGGGTTAACATCCCACTAAAAGATATTGATTAAATTACAGCTATCTGCAGGAGCTTATGTTGTAGTTATTGGACCGTTAAAAAACAGATTTACAACTTAATGAACGTAACATTGTACCTGCGTTTTATTAACTGCGAATCTTTTTTTTAATCTCATCTGTGCGGGCAATGCTGACGATAGGTGTGGCACTCCACATCAGCAAATTTAAGTTTCAATATGTAAAAAGTATAATAATCTTGATTTAAACTCTCTCTCCGCTCTTTTTTTTTTTTTCTTCACTGATCTAGCCCTAAGAAAATGGGTAGACTCCCTAAGCTATCCGGCTAGTATGAACAATAAGCCACAATTGTGGTAGGGGAATGATACGTAGAAAGCCGCCCTATGAGTTCGTCCTTACTATCCTCCAATGGTGATATCTCTCTCTCTCTCTCTCCTGTCCCTCTCTCCTTCTCTCTCTCTCTCTCTCCACACACTCACACACGGCAACATACACACCACACGGACACGACACAGCCCACAACCACGTCACACAGAACACCGTTGATTAAGTCCTCAATAACTGACTAAGAGGCTGATGAATATACGTTTGTACATGTTACCGCCCACACTTGCGTGTTCCCTGTATAAAAGGGTCATAACAAGAACGTCTTATTGCTCCAATAAATGACCCCCCCCCTCTCTCATCTCCTCTCGTCCTTCCTCTCTCTCTCTATCCTCTCTCTCTCTCTCTCTCACTCGGCTCACCTTAGCACACACACACACATCACACACTTGGTAAGTCCTCAAAACATGGATAAGATGTCCGTAAAGAACCTGATTAATATACGTTTTGGCTTGTCACCAAACACTGGTAGTGTCATGTGTACGGGTCATACCAAGAACGTTCTTACTTGCTCCAAAAATGACCTCTTTCGCTCTGTCTGTCTGTCTGTCTGTCTGTCTGTCTGTCTCTCTCTCTTCTCTCGTCTCTCTCTCTCTTTTCATTCTTTTATCACCCTCGCTCAAATCTTGAATTATAATATTCTTCTCTATTAACTATCGTTCTAAAAAAAAACCAGGGAAGAAAAAAAGAAAACTGAAAAAAAAAAAAAAAGAAAAAACGAAGTATAGGAAAAAACAAAAGGAAAATGTTAAAATAAGAAAATTTTAAAAAAGAAAAATTAAAAACAAAGAGAAAAATAATAAAAAGGAAATTAAAAGCTAAAAAAAAACAGAAAATAGTAAAAAAGTAAAAAAAAGAAAAAAGAAAAAGAAAAAAAGAAAAAAAGAAAAGTTAAAGAAAAGGTAAAGAAAAAACAAAAAAACAAACAATAAACATAATAGCAAACAATATGTATCGCCTGTGCACTCCTATACTTATTCGAATTGCATACCTAGGTAGTATATCTCATTTCAGACAAGCGATGACAATGTATGACATATCAATAGGTATCAAACTGCTATTATCACAAGATTATCGATCATATGGAAATCTCATCTCTCTTATAAGATATATAGCGAGAATTCCTTCCAGACTGTAGCCATATCATGCTCAAACTTAGTAGGCTGCCACCCTTGGAGGCAAAACACATTGGAACTTGGAAAAATTAAAATAAGGAAAAAAGGGTTAGGTCAAAAGTCCGTGATGGCTGCCCGAATACGACAAGAAAGTTTCCGTGTTCGAAAAAGACCAGGTTCGCCGAGTCCGAGAAGCTTCCCGGTACCGACAATGAAATACCCTGAAGAAGGGCCGGAGGGTAGTATATCGGCGAAACGTTGTACCAAATAACAATGAAGATGGGGACAATAAGTCCCGAATGAACGACTAATAATACTAATCCTTACAGCCTCATCTCAAACATTTCAGAGAAAAGAAAGAAAAAAGGTTTTGAGCCGACATTCTTTCCTCGGTGGTACCCGGATAACTTTTTCAGCACCGAGTAGTGAGTTGTCCAGCAATGGATCACTTAATGCCAATCACTGGACGGGATGAATGTCCAGGTGCGGCTTTCCAGAGCTCGACTGCCAAGGGGGGCACGTGTTGTTAAATGTATGCTTAAACTGGCATTTAAAATTATGTTTGAAAAATGGTTTCTCGTAAGTGATTTGGCACATTGTAACACTATCCCCCTGTGTGCTGTGTATCTGGTTAATTAACCCGAACGTTGCGACCACAATTCCAAAGAGTTAATGTATTTGTAATTAACCCGAAGCGAATGGACTGCAAAGAGTTTGCCTTCGGAGCCAAAAACAGAAGCTTTACCTGGACAACACGTCCTCGGCTAGGTGCGTAAAGCAAATGCACGGAACTCAGCGATCGATTGATTTCTCCTCATTCGGTCTAACCTCCAAGCGGTCCAGGACATATTTTCTACACACGGCTTCAATTTAATACGAATCAAGAATACCACAATTGACACACCCACACACACACACACACACATCAGACCTGGAATGCCAGAGTAGACTTCACGGAACTACGTACTTCAGTGACTAGTATACTATCAATTTATATATATATATATAACTATATATATAATATATATATATAATATTACAGTATTATAATATATATATATATATATAATATATATATTATAATATATATATGAAAGATAAACAAAAATCAAATATGTTTGATATGGCCTTAAGCCGACAATTTTTTTGGGAGAAATATGTGCTTAATTAAAGTCGTACCTAATAATTTTGAAATTAATTAATTGGATTATTATGAATTAGGCGGGCAATACCTGTTCAAATCTAAGGCTAAAACAATTGATTAGACTTTTTCTCGGCTTTGTTTAGGCCTTACATTTGAACTAGTATGCCCGCCTAATTCAATAAATTTTCAATTACATTAATTTTCACAAATTAGTTATGACTTCAAATTAAAGCACATATTCTCAACAGCCACACCACCACGAAAAATATATAATATTTAATGTGAATGACAAATAAAAGAAAACAAAATGATTGAATGGATAAGAATACGGATTTAAATTCATTTTCATTTTCACTGACACATGTTTTCGAGCCTAGGAGTTTATCCATGGCATACTTTATTCTATCTATTATTATTTTAAATACAAAATATAAAATAACAATGACAATAATAGAAAAAGACTACAGAATTTTTGTGTACAAAGAAATAGCGACCTTCGTCAAAGTAAACCCTTATTGTTTTAAATAATGAAAATTGGTTGAAAATACAGAGAATTTCCGGGGATGTTCGTAAAAAAAACTTTAAAAAAAAAAATCATTATTGAAGAAAGTGCTCTAAGCGCGATGGAAAACACACACGACATCACCCACACACACACACATAAGTATATATATATATCTATATTGATATATAGTATATAGTAGTATATATTGTAGGCAGGTATTGTTGAATAACACGGAACTTCCTTCATGCTATTCAGTTGTAGATAGTATGCAGGACAAACCCTATAACCAACTGATCCTGAACCTTAGAAATAGCCACAGAGACTGTAAAAAACTTAACTGAAGATCACAAAGAAGAAGTATTCTGTGTTATTCAACATACCTGCCAAACAAAATAATTTTTTGGCCAAAATCACACCATTTAAATATAATATATATATAATAGTTTTAATAATGGAGATTGTGTGTTTTTTTCTGTCTGTTAACCGAAAACTATATTCGCTCACGCAAGTAACAATTCTCTTAGTTATTGAGATCACATTCTCCATGATTTTATTTTTATCTAAAACCTGCATGAGTTATTATAAAATTGGTCTTCATTATTAATAAGAACTGTTAACTATGTCTACATAATGCTAACAACATGGCAGATATTGTATATATAACAAACAAAATAGCGCTTTAAACAATGTGAAGCGGGAAGGCTAAATTTGCATTTAATATTAAAAAATCGAATTTAATAAATATGTGCTTAGTATTATTGATTTTCTAACTGTTTGGTTTTATTTAAATGAATATATCAAGCAAAAATCTCTTCAATGCATCTTAAACTGAATCCATTAAGCAAGATAAAATAACTGTCATTTATTATTTTACTTCTTCTTATATACTAAATACTTAAATTAGAAATAAATAACAATGAAAGAACTGAGAAGTGAGAAGAGTAGTTTCAGTTGTTCCATTTTGTTATATGATACCTACCGTTTCTGTTTCAAATCTTTTTATTATATACCTCCCTCTGTTTTCAAATCTTTTTTTATCTGTATTTCTTATTTAGTTTCATTAGCCTTTCTAATGTTAATACAATTAGTTTTATTAGATTAAAACTTTAAAAATACTTGCAGCTCCGGAGGGTGCATATATTTGCTAGTATATAGTATAATTATATATACTATATATAGTATATATTTGATGAGAGAGGAGAGAGAGTTAGAGAGAGAAGAGAGAGATCCTATATCGTCACGTATTTGATCGGCCTTCCACGGAAATCCAACTCCGTTTTTTTCCCAAACTGAAATAACGTTGACGGCCAGCGTCTGAATATTGTCATTTGGTCTGTTAATCAAATAAAAGTGTTTTATCGTTTGAATTGTACAGTTGCATTTTGAAGAAAAATCTTGCTTGGCACATCAATTCAACGGAATTAAACATCTTTCTTTTGATAACAGACCAAAATGACAATATCAGGACGCTGGGCCGTCAACGGTTTATTTCCCGTTGGAAAAACGAGTTGAATTTTTCCGTGAGCCATCANAGGGGAGAATGAAATAAACGGTGAAGAAAATAAATGAATGAGAATGTCATAGTAGGATAAGAAACAAATTGTGATAATAAATATTTATTTGTAGGAAATGATGCTGACAAAATAAAAGAGAGCAAAAAATGTCTGAAAAAGAAAAGAAACCGATTTTTTTTTTTGTCTAAGACAATTTGATGCTTCAATGGAAAATTGCCATTCTTTGTTTAAAGAGGTCAACAAAGGAAGAGAAGAAAGGAAAGGAAAAGGAAAGAAAGGAAAGGAAGGGAATGGAAATGAAAATGAAAGAAAGAAAGAAAGAAAGAAAGAAAGAAAGAAAGAAAGAAAGAAGAAGAAAGAAAAGTTGAAAAAAATAAAGAAAATAAAACATTGAAAGTAAAAGGGAAAGAAACCAAAGTGAGAAAGAAGAAAAAGAAATGATTAAAAGAAATAGATATATGAAGGAATAAGAAAAAAGGGAAGGAAGAAAGGAAGAGTTTTATTTACACAAGAGATAGATAGATATATACATAAATAGAGAGAGAAAGAGAGTGGAGAGAGGGAGGAGAGGGAAATAAATAAGGAATAATTAAACGAAAAAAGAAAGAAAGGAAGAGTGGAAATAAATATGTAGAAAAATAAAGAAAAGAAAACATTGAAAGAAACTAAAGAAATCAATATGAGAAGAAGAAAACAAGATCAAAAAGAAATAAAGAAATAGATATATAGATGAATAAAGAAAAAAGGAAGAAAGAAAGGAATAGTTTTATTTACACAAGAGTAGATAGATATATACATGAATTGAGAGAGAAAGAGAGTGGGGAGAGAGAGAGGGGGAGAGGGAGAATAAATAAGGAATTATTAAACGAAAAAAAGAAAGAAAGAGTGGCTATAAATTAAGAAAATAAAACATAGAAAGAAAAGGGGAAAGAAACCAAAGTGTGAAAGGATAAGAAGAATGGATGATAAGAATGATTGAAATAATTAAAGACTAAAAGAAAGAAAGAAAGAAAGAAAGAAAGAAAGAAAGAAAGAGAAAGAAAGAAGTAATATATGAAAGAAAATAAAACATAGTAAGATAAAGGAAAGGAAATCAAAGGGAAAAAATAAAAATAAACAAAATGAGATGAACAAAGAAAGAAAGAAAGAAAGAAAGAAAGAAGAAAGAAAAAGAAAGAATATACAATAAGGAAAGAAGAAAAAACAAAAAAGAAAGGCAGAAAAAATTAATCAATGGATGAAAAAACGACATGAGAAAGAAAGAATATAAAGTACAAAAAAAAAACAAAAACACGATGCAAAGAAAGAAAGAAAGAAAGAAAGAAAGAAAGAAAGAAAGAAAGAAAGAAAGAACAAAAAAAGAAACAAAGACACGATACAAAGAAAGAAAGAAAGAAAGAAAGAAAAAAAGAAAAAAAGGATATAAAGAATGAAAGAAAGAAAGAACGACACGATGAAAAGAAAGAAAGAAAGAAAGAAAGAAAGAAAGAAGTAATGAAAGAAATTATATCAATAACGAAAAATGCAGAGGAAAGCAAAATTGAATGATGACAGTGATGAAACGCAAAACAAAAGAAAAAACAAAAAAAACTTAAACGAGCAAAAAAGATTTTGAAGATCAAACAAGAAAATGGAAGAACTCAGATAGTGGAAATAAAAGTAGATTAATATGGCCGTTGCAATGTGAGTGTGTGTGTGGGGGGAGGGGCAAATGTTTTGGCGCGCAGGTACGTCTGGAGGAATGTTAAGGGTGATGGGGGGGGGTTGTTTTGCACAATATGAAGTGGAATCAATGACTGTCTACAGTGAAAATTGCAGCCACGTGGAGACAAAGGAAATACGAGACATTTGATGTCGAATAAATAAAACAAAAAGAAAGTGATCAATTCCAAAACAACAAAAATTACTTTATATATATATATATATTATATATATATATATATATATATATATATATATATATATATATAAATGGTGAGCCAAATGTAGTGGACAGTAGGTTAAACATGATTTATAATTCACTATCTACCTACTTTTGGTTCAATCTATATATAGGTATATATATAGTTTTAGAAAATAATATATACTAGCAACAGAAAACACCCTCCGGGCGTCGTAAAAATTAATTTTTGAAAGACATTGCCTGAGAGGGTGGGAGTTAAAAATTCAATGTCAGAGGGTTTGTATCATAAGTAAGCAAAATCCTCATATTTATTAAAGGAGTAAATAAAAGATAAAACAATTTGAAATGAAAACTGAGCCCTGTCCCTCTCAAATAAAATGTTGCGTGCATGTAATAATCAAACAATTATTTGAATATTTTCCACATAAATGTTTACACAAAATCGTAGGTATTTATTATTTGTAAACTTTTTAGTTAACTTCTTGTTACTGTAAAAAAAAAAGGACGAGAGTAAAAACAATTTTTAAAATTGCTTACTCAAATTTAGGGTGTATATAGCATAAGAATATTATGATGTAAGCTGTGACGTAGAGTTATGACGTAGTTTTTGTTACAGACAGAAATACAGACAATCTCCATTATTAATACTAGCAAATATATGCACCCTCCGGGTGCAAGTATTTAAGTTTGATATAATAAAATATCATATTAAATTAGAAAGGCTAATGAAACTGACTAAGAATGCAAATAAAAAGATCTGCAACAGAGGGGGTATAATCGAAAATAGAACAACTTTGAAACTAACTCTTCCATCATTTTCCCTTACTCCCCTTTTTCATTGGTAAATTTTCCTAATTTAACTATTTAGTTAAAATAGGAAGTAAAGGATAATATTACAGTTATTTCTTCTTGTAAATAAATTTCTTTTAAGATTTATCCACGAGATTTTTGTTTATATTTCTTAAGATAAAACCAAACAATTAGAAATCAATAATACCAAGCACATATTTATTAAAATAAAATTTTAAATATCAATGTGCAAATTAGCCTTCTCGTTCAAACTGTAAACCGCTATTTCGTTGTATATATAAATACAATTGCATGTTATTAGTACGTAGATATGGTCAACAGTATTGGTAATGTAATACAATTTTTATTAATAACTGAAGGTTTAAAAGAATGAAATCATGGAGAATTTGACGTAAATAATTAAGGGAATTGTGACTTGAGTAGTAATATAGTTTCGGTTACAGACAGAAAAACACACAATCTCCATTATAATAAGATATATATATGTGTGTGTGTGTGTGTGTGTGCATACATACATAATACCAACCCTCCACACGAGTAGGATGCGACACAAGCTCAATTTCTTAAGCTGAGTTTAACAGGTTTGAATCCTAGACTGGTTATCAAACCAAAGTTAAAGAGTTCAGTCTGCCCTACTATTTATCCATGGCTGGAGGGAGATTAGTTGAATGCATACTGTTCCCAAGGGTACTAACTATATGTGAAATGCAAACAGCACTGTCCAGGATTTGAACTTGGGTCGACAAGTTCATGAAAATGATATAAAAAATATATTCATTTTAACAACATTGTGTGTTTTCATACCCTTTTATCTATACATATACCGTCGGATTCATTTCCTTACTCTTAACTCGTATATATATTATTTCTCTGAATGTTTGAGATGAAGCTTGATGATTAGTATTATCTGTGTTATTCGGACTATTGTCCTCATCTTCATTTTTATATGTACAACGTTTCGGCCGATATGCCCTCCGACCTTCTTCGGGTATTTCTTTTCAGACTCGGGAACATTCTTGTCTAGAGATAATTGCAGGTTCAATTCTGATCAAAGGCAGCAGTAACATAGAATAATAATTAACACAGCTTAATATCTGTACTCCAGCTATGGTTAGCAGAATGGGAACAGGATATACCCGTGGACTGAATAAACGGTTAGGTTCAAAGTTCCGTGATGGCTCCCGATTACGACAAGAAGGTTCCCGGATTACGACAAGAAAGTTCCCGAGTCCGAAAAGAAATACCTGAAGAAGGCTGGAGGGCATATCGGCCAAAACGTTGTACAGATAACAATGAAGATGAGGACAATGGTCCGACTAACACAGATAATATATATATATATATATATATATATATATATATATATATGTGTGTGTGTGTGTGTGTGTGTGTGTGTGTGTGTGTGTGTGTATGTAATATGTATGTGAGTAAACCTCAATTATTTAGATAAACTTATCTATTGAGAACAGAATAGATATTTTCACGCCTCCATGTCTGTATGCAATTATATATATATATATATATGGTAAGCCGAAAGTAGTGAACAGTATGTTCAATAAAATTTGTAATTTACTATCCATCTACTACTTTTGGAACCAATTAAAACTGATTTTTTTTCAAACATAACCCAATCCTAAAATTAAGGAATAATTTAATATTACTTTCGTGTCATTAAACCAAACTGTAAAGAAAGGCTCTAGGAGACAAATATTGATTCGCTCAGCTTTAGTATATTGTAGAAAAAAAATGTATCAGTCTACTAATGTTGTTTCGGTATTCCAGTCACCTCTTCAGGACAATAAATTGGCTGTGCTACTACATTTTATTTATACTTGCCCGTAAAAAGTGGGGCGTGTTTGTGCAGCTTTTATTTTAATTACACTTTCTGTCTTTTATTGCTATTTAATAAATCTAATCATTTTCCCATTCAATGGCATTGCTCTGCCTAAAAAGGAAATAACATTAAACATCGAATTTTCTCAAATGTGAGATTATGTGAACGAGAATTAGTCGAATTATTAGATTACATACAACTACATTTTTATACACGTTTACCAAACCCTCCTCGCGAGCAGGATGTGACATAAGGTCAATTTTTTGGCGGAATTTAGCAGGTTTGAATTCAGAGTTTTCCTTCTGCTAGACTGGTTGCTTAACCAAGGTTATAGAGCCCAGTCTACCCTGCTATTTACCCATAGCTGGAAGGGGAAAAGGTGGGTCCATACCTTTCCCAAGGGTATTAGCGTTATGTGAAATGTAGACAGCCTCGTATAGGATTTGAACACGGGTCGACGAGTTCATTTCTTTGGGAAATAGCCATTACACCACGTGCCCCCACGCATTACTCCACGCTGAATTTTTATAGGGTTCTCCTACCAGAATTTGTTCATGATAGCACGCTTCATACTTATGTAGTTCCCATCAAGCTTTTTCCCCGATTGTTTTGTCTAAGTGGTGCAGCCATACAGTAGCATTGATACGGCTACAGCTTGCAAGAATTCTCGCTTTATCTTATCAGAGAGATGAGATTTCCATATGATCGATAATCTGTCTATAGCAGTTGATACCTATTGTATGCCTACATTGACATCATTTTCTGTAGATGGGATATTACTACCTAGGTATGTGTGGTCGAAAACTGATAGGAGTTGCTATTATGTTTTATCTGTTTTGTTTTTGTTTTTTCTTTTCCCTTTTCTTTTTTTAACTTTTCTTTTTTGTATTTTTTGTATTTTCCTTTTTTTTATTGTTTTTACTTCTTTTCTTGTTTTTTTTTTTTTTTAGTTTTTATTTTCTTTTTTATATTTTAGTTCAGTCGGTAAAGTGTTCGGTTAGGAATCACAAGGTTCTTGGTTCGATAAGGAGCTGATGGTAGGTGTGGCGATCTACCTCAGATGCTAAAATAATCTCCTTGTTCCAGCACTAGTGAAAAAGGGATAGACTCCCTCGCTGTTTGGTCGATACCGACATTAGGCTGCCCCGACAACTTTACTTACTTTACTTACATTTTTCATTTTTCATTTTTTCCTTTTTTAATTTTTCTTATTCTAATTTTTCCTTTTGTTTCTTTTCTATACTTCTTTCTTTACTTTTTTCTTTCTTTCTTTTTTCTTCTTTTTCTTTTTTATTTGTTTTAGAACGATGAGTCAAAAAAGAAAAAA
>CM042148.1:100194664-100251706 GCA_023376005.1 Doryteuthis pealeii
GAAATTTCCCGAACCCTCTGTCCAAACGCTTCCACCTTTGTCCTTAACATTTAACATTGCTCATTTACCCAACTTCGTTAAGGAAATTGTTTTTGTACGGACGATACTCGTTAGTTTTTGGAGAGGCGGACTTTTTTTTCTGTTTTTTTCCTGTTTTTTTTTTTTTTTCACTTGAGTATTAATTAGCCCTTGTATGAAGACCATAAAAAGGTATCATTATACGTGTTTCATTCGTCCCTGCTCTTCCAGTAAACGCATGCATTAATTTTAGAAGGCTGACGATGCATTTCCTTCTGATTCTCTAAGCTTGACTAGAGTAAAAATCATTGACAATGCATTTCCTATAGTAAAATCATTAGCAATGCATTTAAACTGCGATATTGTTTTTTTTTTTTATTTTAGCGAAGAAATAAATTCTGGAAATATTGCATAACGAACTCGTCGAAAGTTTGTTACGTTACCCAATATAAAAAAAAATATCGAGATTTTCTAGTACTTTGTGACACACCTTATAGTCTGAAAAAAAATAACGTTCCATTCATTAATTTTTTCATAATACAAGGTGTGTCAAAAAGTACCAAGTTTAAAGCTTACCAAGATAGAAAGGAACAATGGATGGAACGTCAATTTTTTCAGAATGCAAGATTTGTCAAAAAGTACAAAAATCTCGATATTTTTTGATACACCTTATATATATATATATATATATATATATATATTATGTGTGTGTGTGTGTGTGTGTGTGTGTGTGTGTGTGTGTGTATGGTAATCCAAATGACTGGTTGTAAGGGATGATTCTATTTGGGATCTTCAAAATCTCACTGTAAAACCATAATGTATGCTCATGTAGGTGCAAACATATACTCATTCAATGATTTTTATGAATCCCTAAAGAGAGCTCAATGTATAATAATCAATAAATTAGATTGTATACATATAAATGTTTTATGTTTCATGTTTCACTGTTTCATTACTGTGAAACATGGACCCTATACTCCCACCAAGAGCGGCCGCTAAATAACTTCTACTTTCGCTGCCTTAGACGTATACTGAGCATCACCTGGAGGGACAGGATCACTAACACAGCAGTTCTAGAGAGAGCTCAACTCCCCAGCTTGTATTCTTTACTGAGGCAACGTCGTCTTCGATTGCTGGGTCATGTACGTTGGATGGATGATGGACGAATCCCGAAAGACATCCTCTATGGAGAGCTTACGTCTGGTAAAAGACAGATCGGTCGCCCCCTGCTGCGGTTCAAGGATGTCTGAAAAAAATCTCAGGTGCTTTGGCATTGCCCTTTCCAGCAGGGAAAATTTGGCTCAGGACCGCACTCGGTGGCGGCAGAATCTCTATAGAGGACTGTTCATGTCAGAAGTCACCCTGACGCAACACTATGAAGCTAAAAGGTCCAAAAGAAAGCATTGGCAACAAAGCATCGGCACATCAACATCTTCAGGGACAGCCTTTAAATGCGAAATCTGTGGTCGAGAATGTTTTTCAAACATCGGACTTCACAGTCACAGGAGGCGCTGTAACTTCAGGGGCACATAAAAAACTTTATTATAGTCTTCCGAGACTGAAATGCCAATATATATATATATATATATATATATATAAACATATTTACATATACGCATATGTATATATATATATATATATATATATATATATATATGTGTGTGTGTGTGTGTGTGTATTTACCAACCCCTCCGCACGAGCAGGATGTGACACAAGGTCAATTTCTTAAGCGGAGTTTAACAGGTTTGAATTCAGAGTTTTCCCTCTCCTATACCGGTTACCTAACCAAGGTTAAAGAGTCCAGTCTGCCCTACTATTTATCCATAGCTGGAGGGAGAGTAGGATTCATACCTTTTCCAAAGGTAATTAGCGCTAAGTGAAATGCAATTACCACATCCAGGATTTGAACTCGGGGCGACGAGTCCATTTCCCATGTCTTTAACATTACACCACGCGCTTCCCACACACACATATATATATATATATATTATATATATATTGTGTGTGGTGTGTGTGTGTGTGTGTGTGTGTGTGTGTGGTGTGTGTGTGTGTGTGTGTGTGTGTATTACTTTTGGCTGATAAGCGTATGGAAAACTAATCTTTAAATTCAAATGGGAAACAGTTTAGATTTAAAGATTAAAGTTCATACTAATTAAAAGACAGAGAGAGAGAGAAAATAATTCTAAACCAGACAAGTATATATAAGATTAGCTACCTATAATTTTAAGTTCTCATGAGGAGACTTTCCTCTTGAACACCGAAACCATGGTAGTAAGAAAAACGTTTTCTACAACACTATACATATAGTCATTCACAGACACCGTGTTTCCACGTATCACGTTTCTTTAATAGACTTATCAGGCTACCTCCGGCCAGGAGAGAAACCCGACTGATTTTTCAGATATCTTAACCACTTGGCTATTAGCTAACTGTGGAAAGAGGCATATCTTAACAGCTAAATACTTAAATATGTTTATATGTTGCACACGCTAGAGAAGTCACATCCGTTTTTATAGGAGTTTGCCATTTCAGCTTGATTCACAATAACATTTTACTCCAATGAGCACACAGACTCATATATATATATATATATATATATATAGGGTCATCCACATACACGTGTTTCGACTTATCAAGTCTCTTCAGTGTTGCTAGACATTTTGTAAGCTACCTACAGCTGGAATTGAAATCCGTTCGGTTGGGTGTCAGTCCGGCACCTTAACCATTAGGCTGTCTTCACTTACAGAATGGGCAGGGGATTTTTAACTGTTTTAATACACACATCATGTGTAAAGGCCGTCACAGAGTGCTCCATTCCTTATATAGAAGAGCAACTGCTACTCCCTCATTTTCACTATGGTAGCATTAGTAGCTGATCTAAAAAGTGCTCATTGTATTTTGTAAGAATGCTGCGTACAATCTTAAACAAATCGTGGAAACAACACCTCAAAAGTAAGTAACTGTACGGCCACTTGTAACCTATCACAAAAAATACCAAGGTGAGATGAACAAGACCTGCTAGCTACTGTTGGAGAAGCAAGGACGCACTCAGAAGTGACGTTCCTCTGTGGAAACCTAGACATAATGAACATAAGGAAAATAAGAAAGGAAAACTAAGGAAACAGAGAGTGATATATATATATATATAATATATATATATATATATATATATAGAGAGAGAGAGAGAGAGAGAGAGAGAGAGAGAGTTAAATTAAGATTATTATTATATTTGAGTTTAGCACAGTGGGTAGACCACCTGCCTGTATTTGCGGCGCCTTACCTCAGCAAATACAATTTCTCTGGTCAAACACTAGCGGAAAGGGAATAGACTCGCTCGCTGTCCGACAATATCTGACAACAGTACCGACAATAGGCCGCTCCACCACCAACAACAACTTACATATTGAACAATTTAGCAATAGCTCTTTAGTAAATATACCAAAAGTTGTAAAGATTAAATTACCATACAGTGGTATATCCACAGGTGCTGCTGGTATATAAATATGGGAGCTGCGTGGGTAATGGTTAGAGACGTAGGAAGTAGACTCGACCACACGAGCTCACATCCTGGACGAGGCTGTTTACATTTCCCATAGTGCTAATACCCCTTGAAAAGGTATGCATCCATCTACTCTCCCTCCAGCTATGGATAAATAGTAGGACAGACTGGGGTTCATTAACCATGGCTAGGTAAACAATCTAGGAGAAGGAAGACTCTGATTTAAAACCTGTTAAACTCCGCTTAAGAAATTGACCTTATGCCACATCCTACTCGTGCGGAGGGGTTGGTAAATATAAATTCTACGTGTCTATGTGTCCACATACAACCTGAATAACTTTGGAAGCAGAAACAAAAGATTGCACAATTCCTTTACATCATAGGAAGAATTTCGGAGGAAAAGTCAAATATAGGAAGAAACCGTTCCAAAAGGAGATAGATAGATAGATAGATAGATAGATAGATCAAGATTTTAATACTTTTTAGATATTCTAAAACAATTGAAATAACTCTTAAGGAAACATATCAAAATTGTAATAATGGAATTATCATACTGGGTTTAAATCCACAGGTCCTGCTAGTATATATATATATATATATATATATATATATATATATATATATGGATCATGTCATGTGTAGTTCGAACGTAGTGATATATGTAAATTTCTATGAGAGCTCGATGTGCCAATGCCAGTTATAACCATTTGTTTGCTAATGTCTGTAATTATGTAATTGAAATAAATTATTACAATGTCGCAAATTTAATTTTTTCATTACTTCATTATATATATATATATATATATATATATATATAAAGGTCCACGTTATTAACCTACTCGGGTTTCAGCATAAGGATCTTCAGGGATAAATACACTGGATTAATCAATATATTGATTAATTGCTGTCGATTTCACGTGTGTGTTTTTTCGCGATAAACGGTTGAATCAACCGTTTATCGCAAAAAAACATCAATATCTTGATTAATCCAGTAGATTTAACCCTGAAAATCCTTATGGTGAAACTTGAGTAGGTTAATACAGTGTACCTTTATGTTAATAAATTTGCTCTACTTACGTATTGAGCACTTTATATATTGTTATATCGCTGCCTTATCATTGTGAAACTTGAATCAACTAACCACTGTGACCATTTTCACCGGTAAGTCACTTTTTCCACAAATACCATATATATATATATATATATATATATGAATTAAACATTTTTTTGAAAAAACAAATGATATTGATAAATCGCTGACAGAATCTGTTTCGAAACAGATTCTGTCAGCGATTTATCAACATCATTTGTTTAAAAAAAAATGTTTAATTCATACTGTCGGATTCACTTCCATTCACTTACATAATATATATATTATTATATATATATATATATATATTATATATAATATATATTCTGCGTCTATGTGCTTTCTACGCACATTGCAATTGCAACGTGAATAACTTTGGAAGCAGAAACAAAGGGTTGCACAATTCCTTCACATCATAGAAAGAAATGTCGGGCGAAAAGTGAAATATAGGAAGGAACCGTTCCAAAACGAGAGAGAGGGGGGGGGGAGGAGAGAGAACGAAGAAAAGAAGAGTCATCTACACGGCCTGTAAACAAGACACGTCAACGGCTCTCTCCCCAAGAGACCAAAAAGTGAATCACCGAACGTCCGATTCTCGCAAGAATGTCCATTGTTCTAAAATCATGGCTGACCGCAAAAGGATTTCTAAACACTGAAAGAGGAGCGTCTGCCGAGGAGAGATAAACAAGGCGTTCGACTGAATGGGCCTGATTGGTGGACATTATCACTGGAGGGTATCTTTTTGGCCGAGGAACATTCGCTCTCATTACACCCGGTAAAGGTTCACCGGTGTCGTGCGGACAGACAATAGGCGATCATTTCTGACAATGGCTTTTGATTAGTCAAGAATCACGGATTTCTCTACTGCCCCTCCCTATTTTTTCCTCTCTCTCTCTCTCTCTCTCTCTCTCTCTCTCTCTCTCTCTCTCTCATGTTTATTCTTTACTTGTCTGCTTTTCATTCGGATTTGTAGCCAAATGAGATAAAGAAAAAAATAGAACGTACGGATTAACTAGAATACAATACTCATACACAAACAAAAAATTAAGATTAATGAACGGTGAAAAGAATGCACGTGTAAAAACGAATGTACAGGCTTAACATATAGAGATATATTTTGTTAAGAAACAAAAAAAGAACAAACAAAACAAAAAACTCACACCTGAGTCCAAAAAGTATCAAATCTTGAAAAAAAAATACAATGACTTAGAAGAGCACGAACTCATTCATGAGATTAATATAATTAAACTGGAAACTGGTTTATTCCCCCTGAGGAAGAATATCCTGCTTTTTTTCTGTTATCATCTTTAAGGCAAGCTGGCAAAATGCATCGAGTTTTTAAAAAAAACATTTACAATGATCTAGGTGAGCGTGAACGTATTCTTAAGATTAATATTATTAATCTGGAAACTCACACCTGTGTACAAGATGACTTCAAAAAGTATGAAATCTTGAAAAAAAATACAATGACTTAGGAGAGCGCGAACTCATTCATGAGATTAATATAATTAAACTGGAAACTGGTTTATTCTCCCTGCGAAAAAGTATCCTGCTTTTTTTCTGTTATTATCCTTAAGGTAAGCTGGCAAAATGCATCGAGTTTTAAAAAAAACAATTACAATGATCTAGGTGAGCGTGAACGTATTCTTAAGATTAATATTATTAGTCTGGAAACTCACACCTGTGTACAAGATGACTTCAAAAAGTATGAAATCTTGAAAAAAAATACAATGACTTAGGAGAGCACGAACTCATTCATGAGATTAATATAATTAAATTGGAAACTGGTTTATTCTCCCTGGGGAAAAATATCTTGATTTTTCTCTGTTATTATCTATAAAGGGAAGCAGGCAAAATGCATCGAATTAAAAAAAACAATTACAATGATCTAGGTGAGCGTAAACGTATTCTTGAGATTAATATTATTAGTCTGGAAACTCACACTTGTGTACTTGATGACTTCAAAAAGTCTAAAAGAAATCAAAATGATCGTGAAGAGTGCGAACAAATTAATGTTAAAATTAATATTATTAAACTAAAAACTGGTTCTTTCTCTCAGGGCATTTTAACACTTCTAAAGATCCAGACGGCCGGGGAATCTATACCTTTTCGCTTGTGCTAGACCAGGGATATTGTGATGAACAGGAGCGCCACACCTCCCGCCAGTTTCTCACCTTACTGCACAGATCAGATTAGCAAAGCATTATATATATATATATATATATATATATATATATATAATGCTTTGCTAATTTGATCTGTGTGGTAAAGTAAGGAGCTCATCTTTGAAGCAAAAACAATCTCTTTGGTCTAGTGTTTGTGAAAAGGGAATAGACTCCCTCGCTGTCTGTCTGATACCGATCATAGGCCACCCCATCGACTTTAATTTGTATGCACGAACATCATGTGAGATCAGGTCAATCTGTTGGCCCTTTAACACACACCACACACACACACACACACAATATATATATATATATATATATATATATATATTATATATGGAAAGGGATGACTTGCTGGAGAAATTAGTTTCAATGATTAGTTGATACAATTTTTACCATAAGTCAGCGTTATAAGAAATATAAAGTGCTCAATACATAAGTATAGCTAATTTATTATTATAGTATTTACAGAAATAACCTACTCGAGTTTCGCCATAAGGATTTTCAGGGTTAAATCCACTAAAAGATATTGATTAATTACAGCTATCTGTAGGAGCTTATGTTGTAGTTATGACCGTTAAAAATACATTTACAATTAATGAACGTACATTGTACCAGCGTTCATTGACTGCGAATCTGTTTTAATCTGATCTTTGCGGTAATGCTGACGATAGGTGTGGCACTCTACATCAGCATATTAGTTCAATATGTAAAAAGTATAATAATCTTGATTTAACTCTCTCTCCGTCTTTTTTTTTCTCACTGATCTAGCCCTAGAGAAAAAGGGTAGACTCCCGAGCTATCCGGCTAGTATGAACAATAGACCACACACTGTGTAGGGGGACGATACGGGAAAGCCGCCTATGAGTTCGTCCTTACTTCCTCCAAATGGTGACTCTCTCTCTCTCTCTCTCTCTCTCTCTCTCTCTTCTCCCTCTCTCTTTCTCTCTCTCTCTCTCTCTCCTCTCTCTCCTCTGTCACCCGATCACTCACAACACACACACACACACACTTAGTAAGTCCTCCAAACTGGATAAGATATCCGTAAAGAAGCTGATGAATATACGTTTTACATGTTACCCCACACTTGCGTGTCCTCTACAAAGGGTCATACAGAACGTCCTTACTTGCTCCAATAATGACCTCTCTTTCTCTCCCTCTCTCCCCTCTCTCTCTCTCTCTCTCTCTTCTCTCTCTCTCTCTCTCTGTCACCCGATCACTCACACACACACACACACACACTTAGTAAGTCTCCAAACTGGATAAGATATCCGTAAAAGAAGCTGATGAATATACGTTTTACATGTTACCCCACACTTGCGTGTCCCTCTACAAAGGGTCATACAAGAACGTCCTTACTTGCTCCATATAATGACCTCTCTCTCCTCCTCTCTCTCCCCTCTCTCTCTCTCTCTCTCTCTCTCTCTCTCTGTCACCCGATCACTCACACACACACACACACACTTAGTAAGTCCTCCAAACTGGATAAGATATCCGTAAGAAGCTGATGAATATACGTTTTACATGTTACCCCACACTTGCGTGTCCCTCTACAAAGGGTCATACAAGAACGTCCTTACTTGCTCCAATAATGACCTCTCTCTCTCTCCTCCCCCTCTCCTCTCTCTCTCTCTCTCTTCTCTCTCTCTCTCTCTGTCACCCGATCACTCACACACACACACACACACTTAGTAAGTCCTCCAAACTGGATAAGATATCCGTAAAGAAGCTGATGAATATACGTTTACATGTTACCCCCACACTTGCGTGTCCCTCTACAAAGGGTCATACAAGAACGTCCTTACTTGCTCCAATAATGACCCTCTCTCTCGCTTCCTCTCTCTCTCTCTCTCTCTCTCTCTCTCTCTCTCTCTCTCTCTCTCTCTCTCTCTGTCACCCCGATCACTCACACACACACACACACACACTTAGTAAGTCCTCCAAACTGGATAAGATATCCGTAAAGAAGCTGATGAATATACGTTTTACATGTTACCCCACACTTGCGTGTCCCTCTACAAAGGGTCATACAAGAACGTCCTTACTTGCTCCAATAATGACCTCTCTCTCTCCCTCTCTCCCCCTCTCTCTCTCTCTCTCTCTCTCTCTCTCTCTCTCTCTCTCTCTCTGTCACCCGATCACTCACACACACACACACACACTTAGTAAGTCCTCCAAACTGGATAAGATATCCGTAAAGAGCTGATGAATATACGTTTTACATGTCACCCCACACTGGTGTGTCGATGTAATAAAGGGTCATACAAGAACGTCCTTACTTGATCCAATAATAAACTCTCTCTCTCTCTCTCACACACACACACACACACACACACACACACATACGCACAACACACCACGCACACACATACGCACACACACACACACACACACACACACACACACTTGGTAAGTCCTCAAAACTGGATAAAATGTTCGTAAAGAAGCTGATGAATATACGTTTTGCTTGTCAGCCAACATTGATGTGTCCATGTATAAAGGGTCATACGTCCTTACTTTCTCAAATAATGATCTCTCTCTTCTCTCTCTCTCTCTCTCTCTCTCTTCTCTCTCTATCTCTATCTCTCTCTCTCATTCTTTTATCACCCCGCTCAAAACTCTTGAATAATATTTTCTCTCTTTGACTCATCATTCTAAAAGAAAAAAGAAAAAAAGGAAGAAAAAAAGAAAAAGAGAAAAAAAGAAAAAACGAAGTATAGAAACGAATCAAAAGGAAAATTTAAAATAAGAAAAATTTTTAAAAAAAGAAAAATTAAAAAAGAAAAAATATAAAAAAGGAAATAAAAGCTAAAAAAACAAGAAAATAAGTAAAAACAGTAAAAAAAAGAAAAAAGAAAAAAAGAAAAAAAAGAAAAAGTTAAGAAAAAGAAAAGGTAAAAGAAAAAACAAAAACAAAACAAAATAAAACAAAATGGCAACAAAATGTATCGCTGGTGCACTCCTATGAATTTTCGACCTTGCATACCTAGGTAGTAATATCTCATCTACAGAAAGCGATGACAATGTATGCATACAATAGGTATCAACTGCTATACACAGATTATCGATCATATGGAAATCTCATCTCTCTTATAAGATAAAGCGAGAATTCTTCCAGACTGTAGCCATATCAATGCTACTGTATGGCTGCACCACTTGGACAAAACCACTTGGAAAAATTAAAATAAGGAAAAAAGGGTTAGGTTCAAAGTTCCGTGATGGCTCCCGAATACGACAAGAAAGTTTCCGAATTCGAAAAGAAGGTTCCCGAGTCCGAGAAGCTTCCCGAGTTCGACAAGAAATACCTGAAGAAGGCCGGAGGGTATATCGGCCGAAACGTTGTACAAATAACAATGAAGATGGGGACAATAGTCCGAATAACGCTAATAATACTAATCTTCAAGCCTCATCTCAAACATTCAGAGAAAAAGAAAGAAAAAAAGTTTTGGCCGCATTCTTTCCTCGGTGGTACCGATAACTTTTTCAGCACCGAGTAGTGTGTCCAGCAATGGATCACTTAAATGCCAATCACTGGACGGGATGAATGTCCAGGTGCGGTGTTCCATAGCTCGACTGCCAAGGTGAGGCACGTGTTGTTAAATGTATGCTTAAACTGGCATTTAAAATTATGTTTGAAGGTTTCCTCGTAAGTGATTGGCACTTGTAACACTTCCCCCTGTGTGCTGTGTCTGTTAATAACCCGACGTATCGACCAATTCCAAAGAGAATGATAATTGTAATTACCGAAGCGAATGGCTGCAAAGAGTTTGCCTTCGGGCCAAAAACAGAGCTTTACCTGGAAACACGTCCTCGGCTCGTGCGTAAAGCGAAATGCACGGAAACTCAAGCGATCGATTGATTTCTCATTCGGTCTTAACCTCCAAGCGGTCAGGACATATTTTCACACACGGCTTCCATTTAAATATCGAATCAAGAATACACACATTGACACACACACACACACACAACTTCAAGTCGACTTCACTAATCTATTCGATATATATATATATATATATATATATATATATATATATATATATATATATATTCCAAATTATAATATATATATATATATATATATATGAGAAGTAAACAAACAAACAAAGTGTTTGACATGGCCTTAGCCGACAATTTTTGGGAGAATATGTGCTTAATTAAAGTCATACCTAATTTTGAAAATTAATTAATTGATTATTAATGAATTAGGCGGGCATACCTGTTCAAATCTAAGGCTAAACAATTGATTGACTTTTTCTCGGCTTGTTTAGCCTTACATTTGAACAGGTATGCCCGCCTAATTCATAAATTTTCAATTAATTAATTTTCAAAATTAGGTATGACTTCAATTAAGCACATATTCTCAACAGCCACCCACCAAAAATATATATATATATATATGTTGAAATGAAAAATAAAAGAAACAAAATGTTGAATGGATAAAATAGGATTTATATCATTTTATTTTACTGACACATGTTTCGGCCAGGAGTTTATCCATGCATACTTCTATTCTATCTATCATTATTTTAAATACAAAATAAAATAACAATGACAATAATAGAAAAAACTACAGAAATTTTTAGTGTACAAAGAAATAGCGACCTTCGTCAAAGTAAACCCTTATTGTTTTAAATGAAATCGGTTGAAATACAGAGAATTTCCGAGATGTTCGTAAAAATAACTTTTTAAAAAAATCACTTGAAGAAAGTGCTCTAACGCGATGGAAAACACACACACACACACACACACATATATATATATATATATATAATATATATATATATATATATATATATATATTGTAGGCAGGTATTGTTGAATAACACGGAATACTTCTTCATGCTATTCAGTTGTAGATAGTATGGGACAAATCCTATACCAACTGGATCCTGACCTTAGAAAAATAGCCAGAAGACTGTAAAAACTATAACTGAAGATCCTCAGGAAGAAGTATTCTGTGTTATTCAACAATACCTGCCAACAAAATAATTTTTTGCCAAAATACACAACATTTAAATATATATATATATATCTTATTATAATGGAGATTGTGTGTTTTTCTGTCTGTAACCGAAACTATATTCCTACTCAAGTTACAATTCTCTTAGTTATTTACATCACATTCTCCATGATTTTATTTTTATCTAAACCTCAATTATTAATAAAATTGTCTTACATTATTAATACTGTTAACTATGTCTACATACTAACAACATGCAATTATATTTATATATACAACAAAATAGCGCTTTACAATGTGAACGGGAAGGCTAATTTGCATATTAATATTAAAAAATCGAATTTAATAAATATGTGCTTAGTATTATTGATTTCTAACTGTTTGGTTTTATTTTAATGAATATAAGCAAAAATCTCTTCAATGAATCTTAAATGAAATCCATTAACAAGATAAAATAACTGTCATTTTATTCTTTACTTCTTCTTATAACTAAATACTTAAATTAGAAAAAATAACAATGAAAGACGAGAGTGATGGAAGAGTAAGTTTCAGTTGTTCCATTTTTTATTATACTCCCTCTGTTTCAAATCTTTTATTATACTCCCTCTGTTTCAAATCTTTTTATCTGTATTCTTATTTAGTTTCATTAGCCTTTCTAATTTAATACAATATTTTATTACATTAAAACTTAAATACTTGCACCCGGAGGGTGCATATATTTGCTAGTATATATATATATATATATATATATATATAGAGAGAGAGAGAGAGAGAGAGAGAGAGAGAGAGAGAAATCTATCGTCACTATTTGATGGCTCCACGGAAAATCAACTCGTTTTTCCAACTGAAATAACGTTGACGGCCCAGCGTCCTGATATTGTCATTTGGTCTGTTAATCAAAAGAAAGTGTTTATCGTTGAATTGACAGTTCCATTTGAAGAAAATCTTGATTGGGCACATCAGCGTAAGTTGGAAAAATATGAAGACCTACGTGAACAATGCGTCAGAAACGGATGGATAACAGATGTATTTCCTATCGAAGTCGGATGCCGGGGATTTATTACCAACTCAACCATGGCATTTTTGTCTAAACTTGGACTTTATCCACCAGACAAGAGGAAATACATATAAAAGATTCATGAGAAAGCTCTAACCGCATCAGCGTGGATATGCCAATCCTACACTGTGACATCAAACCGACAAAGTCTGGTGGTATCGTGATATACTGCTGGGGCGCTCTGGGTTATTGGTAATGATGCTTCAGCCCCGAAACCATGCCTGAACCCAGAGTCATCATCTGATGAAGGCTTTGTTGGTTGCAATGCTATTGTGTAAATAGCAGTCATTGTATGAAGATTATATATATATATATATATATATATATATATATATATATATATATATATATATATGTTGTGTATTTTGGCAACAAGTTATTTTCTTTGGACTGATTACTATTCTGCTGGGGGTAGATTTTCTTTGTTAATTCTTCTTACAGGTTGGGCGGGACATATATGCTTGTTTAATAATTAATTAACAACAAGATTTGGTTGTATTTGATCAAGCTTCTATTTTCAACCCTGCCCATTTGATTCTGTCGCGGGGAGAGATGGACATCACGAGCTGACAACATGTCCTTGAAGGCCGGGTCGCACCTGCTTAACTAAACTATCTTATTCTCACGTGTCTGTATCGAAGGTCAGTTGGGGTCATCTAAAATCTCAATCATGATCGCCAACGGGTATGGGAAATTACCCACCTCTGCTTTTAATTCTAACGAACTTTATTTAAAATGCTAACTACAGGTACGTTCACAATTTATGACGGCTCATACATATAAGTGGTGATTTGCCGTACGTCTTATACCACCGGTTGTCCAACAATTATAATGTTTTCCTCAGAAGAGGATACCGCTACACATCGTGAGAAAATAGGATTTCAACACCCTGAAGGGCGGGTTTAGCTCAGTCGGTAGAGCTTCCGCCTAGGAACCTCAAGATTCCTGGTTCGATACCGGCACTCGTTAACACTGGGCTCTTTAACGTTGGTTGGACAACCAGTCAAGAAGAAGAAAATTAAAACATGTTAAACTCCGCTTAAGAACGTTGTGTGTGTACGTGTTATCTTTAGTTCATTATATACACTAGCAAATATATGCACCCTCCGGGTGCAAGTATTTAAGTTTTAATGTAATAAAATATTATATTAAATTAGAAAGGCTAATAAAACTAAATAAGAACACAGATAAAAAGATTTGAAACAGAGGTGGGTATAATCGAAAATTAGAACAACTGAAACTTACTCTTCCATCACTCTCATCTTTCATTGTTATTTTTTCTAATTTAAGTATTTAGTTAAAAGAGAAAGTAAAGAATAAAATGACAGTTATTTTTTCTTGTTAATGGATTTCATTTAAGATTCATTGAAGAGATCTTTGCTTATATTCATTAAAATAAAACCAAACAATTAGAAATCAATAATACTAAGCACATATTTATTAAAATCACATTTTTAAGATCAATATGCAAATTAGCCTTCCCATTCACACTGTAAACCGCTATTTTGTTGTATATATAAATATAATTGCATGTTGTTAGTATGTTGATATGGTTAACAGTATTAATAATATAAAACAATTTTATTAATAATTGAGGTTTAAATAAAAATAAAATCATTGAGAATGTGATGTCAATAACTAAGGGAATTATGACTTGAGTAGTGATATAGTTTCGGTTACAGACAGAAAAACACACAATCTCCATTATAATAAGATATATATATGTGTGTAAGAGTGTGTGTGTGTGTGTGTGTGTGTGTGTGTGTCTAATTTATGCTATTTAAATAATTATCCAAATATATCTAAATATAGAAATAATGGCAAATATGGTCGTAGATAGATATATAGATAGATAGATAGATACGAGAAGGATGAGATAGATAGATAGGTAGATACGAACAGGACGAGATAGATAGATCGATAGATCCATAGATAGATATATAGATAGATTAGGGTGGATATAAAGACAGACAAGCAAACAGATAGATAGATAGATAGATTATATATCAAGATGGATATAGATAGATAAATATATTATGTATCAAGATGGAGATAGATAGATAGATAGATAGATAAATGATATATTAGAATAGATATATAGGTTATCTATTTTAATGCGTAGTGTAAATTGAAAATAGGACGAGCACTATTAGATTTTTTAATGCAATAAAAGAAAAAGGGAAATTGAATAAAAGAATATTCGTTCAAACAAATGACTACAGACAGAAAGTCAAGTCATAGAAACTGAAACGTACTTGTTGTATAAAAGTAAAAATTTGATAATAGGTAAAAATATATATATATATAAAAGGGAAAAGAAAAAAGATGTACAAACGAGGCAACGAACTAAATGAACTCTGACACAGAGTCAAAACCGAAGCTAAAAAAAAAAAAAAAATAAAAAATAATCTCCAAAAGTCAAAACGAACGTATATTTCCTATTTTGTCACTACCAATTAGTTTACCATACCATCACAACAACAAAAAATCAGAATGGTATTCCCGTTAATTTCTCACATGTTTGTGGGTATCGGAGCAGTAGATTCGCAATGGAGGAAAAAAGTATATTGTAAAATAAAAATATAGAGAGAGAGAGCGTAAGACCATTTGTATTATGGAGAAGAAAAGAAAAAAGGTCACCATTGCGAAGAGAAGACTTTTTTGATGGATGCAATGTTAATAGACTGTGAAAGTTGGAATTATCACTGCAGGGTATTAAGACTGAGTAATGTACTGCCACGAATGCCGATGTCAAAAGACTGCCGGATACTCATCATCATCATCATTATCATCATCATTATCATTATTATCATCGTCGTCAAGGCGTGCCAACAGCAAGGACCCCCTCTCTCTCTCTCTCTCTCTCTCTCTCTCTCTCTCTCTCTCTCTCTGTGTGTGTCATCGCACTTTGTAAGTCCTCTAAATGACATGTAGTGTCCGTACAGAAGCTGATGGATATACTATCCTCATCATCATCATCATCGTCAAGGTGTGCCGATAGCAAAGATTCCTCTCTCTCTCTCTCTCTCTCTCTCTCTCTCTGCCATCGCACTTTGTAAGTCCTCTAAATGACATGTAGTGTCCGTACAGAAGCTGATGGATATACTATCCTCATCATCATCATCATCATCGTCAAGGTGTGCCGACAGCAAAGATTCCCTCTCTCTCTCTCTCTCTCTCTCTCTCTCTCTCTCTCTCTCTCTCTCTCTGTCACCACATTTTGTAAATCCTCGAAATGACATGCAGTGTCCGTACAGAAACTCACGAATACACGTATTTGTTTGTTGCCCAATGCTGGTCTGTCTATGTGTAGGAGGCCAAATAGTGGCCAGTATGTCTTCATCTCATTTCTTAGATGGTTTGCAAGATGAGCAGTAAGTGTCCGTTCAACTGCTGTTTTGTAAGGTGTTGCTTGCAGGATTTGTTCAAAACAGCAAGTATTATCCTTGTGTACCTTCCATGTCGCCTTTTTCTACACGGCCTGTCGGTTGGGACAGAAGAATACAGCGACTGCACCTCTGTTAACTCATTTTTCTCGATTTAACCCATAAACGTGACACTAGAGTCTTGCATGTCGTGGACTGGTGAGCTAACAGGATTCAATCCTTAAGCATCACGGGTCGCGAGCCACGGCCAACAGGTGTACCCATTGCGGGGATTGTACCCGTCTGCAAAGGTGCAGTCGGTGTATTCTATTTCCCCCGTCGAAAGGGCGGTCATCTATTTTATATAGAGAGTGTTAGTATTTCCCATAAATAAATAATATATATATATATAAACGTAAACAAATATGGCTATTTTCAGCCGACAATATTTGGGAGAATATGTGCTTAATTGAAGTCAAACCTAATTTTTTTGAAAGTTAATTCATTAATGATTAATTAGGCGGGATTTAACTACTTAAATGTAAGGCTAAACAAATGTACAGGCCGAAATGTACATACAGAGATTGATTTTTCTCGATTTGTTTAGCCTTACATTTAAGTAGTTAAATCCCGCCTAATTAATCATTAATGAATTAACTTTCAAAGAAATTAGGTTTGACTTCAATTAAGCACATATTTCCCATATATATATATATATATATATATATATATATATATATATGTGTGTGTGTGTGTGTGTGTGTGTGTGTGTGTGTGTGTGTTTATTTTTGTGAAACAGTTATTTTTCTTCAAAACCCAAGATACCCAAGGTACCAGAATTATAACTCGCTTACTATGACAAGCGAAAAATATGAGCCTCAAGTTTTAATGTAATAAAATTTCATATCAAATTAGAAAACACTAACGAAACTAAATAAGAACGCATATGAAAAGATTATACTAATTTTTGTTTTAATTTGATTGATTTCTATATAAAATTGTACATAGAATTGCTTTCAATATGTTTGAGAATAAAATGATAACATTAGAATTGCGTTAATTTTAATAAGTCGTCTTGTGTTATTACTAAAAACTATAAACGGTACAAGGCAAATTATCCTCCTGCAAACCCAAGTTATTTCCAGACTCCAAACATCAAAGAATTTCCAGCCCACTCAGCATCTGCCCAGCAACCAGATTCGAGCATCTCAAATTAGTACCAGTCCAGAGATAAGTATAAAACGATTATTTTTATATGACATATCATCACTCCATTCCGAAATGAGAGCCATAACTTTACAATATCAAAGTTCGCGGGTTAATTAATGCCAACATTTGGTTGGCAAAGGGTTAAGCTGCTCACAGTAGATTTTAGACCACATCCAAGCAAAGTACAAAAACTGATGGTTAGTTCATTATAATTGTGTAAAATGTAAATTAGGGTCCTTTTCTTTTTTGTATATATAACATTTAACTATTTGCCTACGTTAAACTGCTCACAGCGGCTCTCCCACTCCCTGTGATCCTACATACAAAAACTGATGGTGATTTATAATTGAGCAGAAGGACTCAAATTACAATAATAATAGGACTTTATTTGAATAGAATGAGTTCTGAGGTGAATAGATAGTGAATTTTGAAATATCATATCATACAGGTAAGCGGGGAAATGCGGTGGTGTACTGGTTAGAGTCGTAGGAAATGGACTCGTCGACCAGAGTTTAATTCCAGGACGAAGCCACAGTTCACAATGCTCGGAAAAGGTACGAATCCAACTATTTTCTCTCCAGTTATGGGTAAATAGTAGAACAGACTGGGCTCTTTAACCTTGGTTAAGCAACCAGTCTAGGATAAGGAAAACTCTGAATTCAAAACCTTTTAAATCTTTACTAGGGGTGGTCACTACTAGAATAAGCTTAGGCCTACTTAGTGGTTTATTTCAATTTAAAAAGAAAAAAGAAGGACAGTAGTTGTAATATTTAACCCATAGTCTATTAGTGTATTATTTCTTGTAATAATACAATATTAGACATTACGATCAAATCGCGCTTAAAGCACCGGTTCCTGCTAGATCCCCGAAGTTAACAGCGATGAGGCTGTTCAATACTTAATTTCACCAATTAAGCAGTAGCAGGTACTGTAAGCAACCTTTATCAAAACTAGCAAATATATGCACCCTCCGGGTGCAAGTATTTTAGTTAAATTTTATAATAATATATCATATTAAATTAGAAAGGCTAATGAAACTGAATAAGAATGTAGATAAAAAGATTTTGAACAGAGGGGGTATGATTGAAAAATAGAACAACTTTGAAACTAACTATTCCATCATTTTTCGTTACTCCCGACTTTCATTGGTAAATTTTCCTAATTAAAATGTTTAGTTAAAATAGGAAGTAAAGAATAATATTACAGTTATTTCTTCTTGTTAAGGGATTTCATTTAAGATTTATTGAAGAGATTTTTGCTCATATTCAATAAGATAAAACCAAACAATTAGAAATCAATAATACTAAGCATATATTTATTAAAATCAATTTTTTAAGATCAATATGCAAATTAGGCTTCCCATTCACACTGTAAACCTCTATTTTGTTGTATATATAAATATAATTGCATGTTATTAATATGTGGATATGGTCAACAGCATTAATAATGTAAAACAATTTTATTAATAATTGAGATTTAAATAAAAATAAAATCATTGAGATTGTGATGTCAATAACAAAGGGAATTGTGACTTGAGTAGGAATATAGTTTCGGTTACAGACAGAAAAACACACAATCTCCATTATAATAAGATGAGATGATTCAGCATTAAATGTCCCAAAGAGAGTTAATAAACAAACCAAACAACGAACAGTGTTAGTGTATATATGGCTCGCTTTAGCTCAACCAGTAGAGCGTCCACCAAGGAACCACAAAGTTCCGGGTTCGATACCGGCCCCAATGATCGAATGAGTAGTGCAGTAAAGTGGGGAGCTGATTCTATGTGGGGAGCTGATTCTATGTGTGGCGCTCCACCTCAGACGCGAAAACAATCTCCTTGGTCTTGCGCTTGAGAAATGGGGACAGACTCCCTGTCTGGCTGATACCGACATTAGGCCACCGCCGAATAAGATTTATTCTATGTATTAATGATTTCGACAATAAAACTTACACAATTCCTGAGGGTGTTGTGACGTAAGCAGTGACGTATTCGGTTACCAACAAACAGACCGAATCTCCATTATAATGTCGTCGAATACATCGCTGCTTATGTCACAATACCCTCAGGAATTGTGTAAGTTTATCAATGAGCATTTAATTTATTGTCAAAATAATTAATACATAGAATAAATCTAATTTATTAATGATATCTCTATGAAAATCTGGGTTAGTAACAGCCCATGTTATTTGTGCGTTTAAAATCCTGCAATGTGCCGTATATATCACTAAGAAATAAAAGTTTACACAATATATGGTGTGGTTAATTTGCATACTGTTTTTTACAAAACCGGGTTTAATAAATGATTACTTAGTGCTATTGATACTTAATATTATTGTTTTATTCCCCGACGCATTAAAATCAATGCTATGAATGATTTTATATAGAAACCAATTAGAATATAATAAAAAATAATTGCAATCTTTTCATATGCGATCTCACTTAATTTCGTTAGTCTTTATAATTTAATATATTTTATTACATTAAAACTTAAATACTTAGCTAATATATTAGCTAGTTTATTGTAATATTCAACCAATTGTATATCATTGTCTTTAATATTTCATATTAGTGTTCGTATTTATTTTGATATTTAATCCATAGTGTATTAGATCGAAAATGAATGTTATAGTACGTCTGGAGTTTCAACTCGCGTATTACACTATCGTAGACCGGCATGTTAGCCGCTACACTACGGGAATGCTCACCTCTTGAGTTTGTTTTCAGGAATAGATTTTTAGTCTGTTTAGTAAATAATGTTAAAGTCTCTTAGAAATGAACGGATCGCGTCCCTGGGGTGATCCCAAGGGACGCGACAGGGGAAAAGGAAATTGATAACCTTATGGTGAAACAATTTAGAACGACAATCTAAAGACAAAATATTCCAGAGTTAACGTGATTTATGGCAAATGGAATGTGGGAAGAAAAAGAAAAAGTGTCATTAACTCTATAAACAATAGATCTGGATAAAATACGGAAGACCTAAAGGAAACAAAGAAGTACGTCGATCGCTTTGCTGTTTGAAAACGTTTCGCATTGTATAAACATTTAATCGTGCTAATACGGTAGCACCATATATATATATATATATATATATATATATATATATATATAAGATTAAATAACCACAAATCCACAATAAAATTCAAATCCCCGCATAGTACAATAGCACTTCACTTTAACACCCTACCACACAACCTTACACACCTCAAATTTCTGATAGAAAGCATCCAAAGCAGAAATAAATGGATTCTAAAATCACGTAAGGGGACTGAACGCTGACATCGGAATTCTCCGTTATTATATATCCTCTGCATAATATAATAATTATATATAATATCCGTTGTAACATTGTAAAAATTATTAATGAAACTAAATAAGAATAATAAAAAATTTGAAAAGGAAGCCGAAATTTTTTTATTTAAGTATTTAGTTATAAGAGGAAGTAAAAAATAAAATTCTTGGATTTCATTTAAGATTCATTGAAGATCTTATATTCATTAAAATAAAACAATCAATATATAATTATTTTTGTGTATGTCAACATAGTTAACAGTATAATAATGATGAGTTAAATAAAAATAAATCATGGAGAATGTGATGTCTATAACTAAGAGAATTGTGACTTGAGTAGGAATAGTTTCGGTTACAGACAGAAAAACACACAATCTCCATTATAATAAGATATATATATATATATATATATATATATATATATTATAGTGTCATAAAAATGCCGAGTTTGAAGCTGTATATATATGGTGTGCTGTGGGATATCATCGAGGAGGCGATACATCGAAACACTGTGTCTCTGGACTATATATATATATATATATATATATATATATATATAAGGTATGTCAGAAAGTTATCGAGATTGAAGATGTATTTACCAAGATAGGAATACATAAAATATGTAATGTTAATTTTTTCAGAATACAAGGTGTGTCAAAAAGTACAGATTTTAAAGCTGTATTTATCAAGATAGAAATGAAGAATGAATGGAACGTTAATTTTATATATATGCAGGTATTGCATCGTTTATTTAATAATATAATAATAAATACACTCTTAAAATCATTTTATTAAATGTTTATCATCTGATAGATAGATAGATAGATAGATCGATAGATAGATAGATATATATGATAAAACTCAGGTAGAGAGATAGATTGTACCAAAGAAAACCCATAATCAAATAAGATCTATCAATTGATCTATCAAAATAAGAAAAAGTAAATTTATAAAAAGTGATTTTAAGGGTACAAGTATTTTCAATTAAAATTCAAACGAATTAAACAAATAAAGAAATATAATACTCTTGTTCCTTAATGGTACGACCATTATCATCTTGTAACACCATTAGGTTAAAAATGTGACCATCCAGAATCGTTCAAAATGAAATGCAAAAAATGCAAATCCTTATTTTCTGGTGTTGCTTGTCTGCCGAATTAGTATTTCTTATGGGTGTGGTCGGGTCCTCTGAATAATGGACCATACCATTTTTATTTTTTTAAAAAGAAAGAGAAGAAAAGGATATGCTACACAGAAAAAGGTAATAAGAACGAAAGAGGGAACGTTAGTAGGGGAAAGATAGATAGAGGGGGAAGTGTGCGGAAGTGATAACGCTTATCGGTTTCAATCGAACATAAAGAAAAAATAGTGAGAGGGAGTTAAATCAAGATTATGATACTTTTTTCATATTTTATTTAGCAATATTTCTTAAGTAAACATATCAAACGTAGTAATAATTAGATTATCATACTTTATATCCACAGGTTGCTAGTTAACAGGTCCTGCTAGTTAAAGAAATATTTCCCGAAAAAATACTCTTTTACTGTACTGCATCAAATCCTCCACAAATCTAAACCTCCTTGTTCCAGTTATTATTCTATTTATTATGATCTGTATCTGCCGAGACGTGGCCATCTTGCAGACACAAGAATTTTTGTGGCTGGCGGCCTCACATTAACGGGCTTAGATAACTCAAAGGCGTGTCTTTGTTTTTTCGCTTATTCGTGTTTTCTTGCACCAAACCCCAAAGCTCTGCCGGGAAAATATTTACGTATCAAGTACAATAGCTTCGTTCGTGGTTGATTTATTTTAACCTTTTACATACGCCTATTCCCAGTCACACTTTGTCTATTTGCTCTCTCGTAACGTCTTCTTCTTCTTCTTCTTCTTCTTCTTCTTCTTCTTCTTCTTCTTCTTCTTCTTCTTCTTCTTCCTTTCTTTCTTTCTTTCTTTCTATCTATCTACCGTTTCTTTATAATACAAAAATATCATTCCTTGTTCTTGTTCTTCTTGTTCTTCCTCTTCTTGTTCTTGTTCGTATTTTTGTTCTTCATTCTTTCTTTCTTTCTTTCTTTCTTTCCCTCCTTTTCTGTATTCAAACATTGCTTCCCAACCGACGTCAACCACAACCGCGTGGGAAAATACATTCCCGCCAAATTCTTTCTCTACCCTCCCACCCCCAATTACGTAAGCCCTTCTCCTTTGTCTTTGTTGTTATTTGTTTGTATTTTTTTGTCCCTGATTCCATTCGACCGATGTTACTTATTTGGTTACCATGGCAATCAAATGAGCTATCATCCGGGTCTTTGTTTTTTCTTCTCTTTACACACATTAGCCATGTGTCGATTTTTATGATTTATTCATTTCAATTTGGTCACTTTTTCTTCTTTTTCTTTTTCCTTTTCTATTTTTATTTTTGTTATTTTTTTTGTATCGACAAAAATTTTGGCACGCAAATGAGACTGGTTTAAAAAGTGCAAACGAACTGAGACGTAACCGATATTTAGTTTCGTTTGCGAACGGCAATGATGCAGTCTTGGTTGGTGGTTGGATTTCGAACTGCTGCCAACTGGCACTCATTGCGTTGCTTTAATGATAACGCTTCTACAGTTGGCGTTGGCGTCGGCGTTGACCTAAACAGTGAAGAACGGACTTCCTTCGGATACACATTGTCTCCCACATCCACGCACTTTTAATACACATATCCACACATAATACACAACGTCGGCACACCAGAGATACCTGCAAAAACACACATACATACACATACTCGGGGATAAGCTAAAATACTATGACCAGAATGGCAGCTACACATTGTCAACCACTTCCACGCTCTTGTACGCATATCCACACACTATACACATGTCCGAACTCCATGAATACGTACGAATACACACACACACAAACACCCAAACGAACACAGACACACACATACTTGGTAATAAACCAAAATACTATGACCAGCGATATGTAGCAAGAATGGCAGCTACACATTGTCACCCACTTCCACACACTTGTAGTACTCATATCCACACACTATACATACGTCCGCACCTCATGAATACGTACAAATACACACACACACACACATATTCACACACAAACGAACACAGACACATAAATACTCGGTAATAAGCAAAAATACTATGACCAGCGATATGTAGCAAGAATGACAGCTACAGTCACGCAATGTCACCTAGTTAACGGACTTCCTTGGGAAACATATTTTTCCACATCCACGCCCTTATAGTACACATATCCGGACACAATACCCAACGTCAGCATCTTGTAGATACATACGAACACATATATATACACACAAACGCACACATAAACACGTCCACATCCCAGAGATACGAACGAATACACATTTCATAGATATGGACGAATACACAGTCACGTGTACGCAAACACACACAAACACACACATACTCGGTAATGAGCAAAAATACTATGACTATCGATATGTAGCAAGAACGACAGCTATAGTCTCGTAACGATCACCTATTTCAGGGTCAGAACCTTAATAAGTAAGTATTTACAATGATCGACTAGTCAACGGACTTCCACGCACTTGTACACATATCCGCACAATATACACACATCCGAACCTCATGGATACATACGAATACACAACACACACACACACACATACTAATATGCACACACAAACAACACACACACATACTCGGTGATAAGCCAAAATACTATGGCAGCGATATGTAGCAAGAATGGCAGCTACACATTGTCACCCACTTCTACGCATTTGTAGTACACACATCTGCACACTATATACACGTCCGCACCTCATATATACGTACGAACGCACGCATAGATACGTACATACATACACACACATACGAAAATATACACATACTCGGGGATAAGCCAAAGTCCCATGATATGTAGCAAGAATGACAGCTACAGTTCGTAACGATCACCTATTTTATGGTCAGAACTATAAAAATGTGAAGCCTGATTGTCTGGTATCGCTTATCCATCGAATTCTTATTTCTTATGCATGTCGACACCCCAGCTAAATAATGGAACATTCCGTTTTTATTATAGAGATAGAAAGAGAAAGAAAAGGACATGCGATACAGAAAGATATGTGAAATAGAGAAAGAAATATGTAGTTTTTGATCTGGCTTTTTGATCCTTGATTGTTAACAGTGAAAGAAAGAAAGAAATAGATTAGAGGAAATATATAGATATGTGGTGAGCGCGAGGAAGCGATAACGCCAGTCTGTCTCAATCGAACATAATGAAAAGATGAAAAGAAGGAAAGAAAGAAAAAAAAAGAAAGAGAGAGAGTTAAATCAAGATTATTGTACGTTTTACATATTGAATTATTTTGCAATAGCTCTCAAGTAAACATATGCTGTGATAATTTGATTATCATAGAATGGTATATTTGCCTCTCATCCTAGCTATGAGGGTTGACACAAGGACATTTTTATGTGGGCCAACCCACAAGCCGAAGCTCATGGGTGGTAGACATAAAAAGTGCGTCGATCCCTTAGGCATCCACCCTCAAGGGGGGTGCCCACTGGGATCGACGCTATTAATTTTACTTTACCGTTCCAGTGGCCGAAGCACACTGGACCCCCAACTGTGTCGAGTTTAGGTTGGTATATCCACAACTCATTCTATTTTTTTTATTTATTAAAAGCAGCATTTTGGCTTTCCAAAAATCTCAGGTAACTTGTTTCGATCTTAAATCGAATTTAAATTTGGGATTCTTTAAAGAAAGCCTGAAATGATAGACGAGAAACGATACTACTAACGCAGAGTGATTAATGTCGTCATCAAGTCTCGTGCATAGATAAATAAAGAGATTAGTTGATTGATTAGCTAGCCGAAATAGGTTGGATATAATATAGAGAGGGAGAAGGGAGAAGAGAGAGAGAAGAGAAGAGAGAAGCGAAAGAGAGTGGGAGAGAAAAACACGACAGACATGAACTCGCTGTTAGAAGTAGAAAAAGAAAGAAAAAAGCAGAATGATATATATATATATATATATATATATATATATATATATATATATATATAATATATTGTTAATTCTTTGTTATATTGGAAAAATGATAATAAAGTGCTCAATTACTTCTGTAAGAGCTGTATTTATTTATTTATAGTTTAGAATACATTTAAAGTTAAAGTGATCGTTAAAGTGAACGTTTCTGATGACGACCAATCACCTAAAGGTGATTGTCCGAAACCATTAGTAAAATGGACTTTAAATATATTGTAAACTATTATATATTATATATATATAAATATATAATATATATAATATATAGAGAGAGAGAGAGAGAGAGGAGAGAGAGAGAGAGAGAGAGGAAGTAAAAATGAGGAAATCGATTCACAGTATGTGGAAAAATATATACAAACATGGGATTTTAAACTGGATGGAAGTTTATTAGTAGTGTCGGTGTTCAAACATTTCGGTTTGCAAAGAAACCATCTTCAGGTAAATATGAAACAAGTAAAAGAAAAACATTCATCATCTTCTTAACTTTTTCCTTTACTTGCTTCATATTGCCCTGAAGAAGGTTTTTTTGTAAACTGGAATATTCGAACATCTACACTACGACCAATAATAAACTTCCATCCAGTTTAACATTCCGTGTTTGTATACATTTCTCAACACATACACACACATACACAGATATATATATATATATATATATATATATATATATATATATATGAAACATTTGAAACATCTTCACCTGATGATTGCATCGCGTGAAACCAATATGGTCGTGAATGTTCCTTTGTCACCTAATAAATAGTAGATATGTAAAACCTTATTATATTATATAACAGCTCTATTTTATATTGAGCACTCTACCAATAATACTGCCTTTGGTACGCCATTCCAGCAAAAGCTGAAACAGTTACCATCTCACACACTATATATATATATATATATATATATATATATATATATATATGTATATATATATATTGAGTGAGATAAGAGAAAGATATAGTGAGAGAGCTAGTACGAGAGTTATATAGAAACAGACTGAGATAGATAGATAGATTGATATATATAGTATCAGGAAAGAAAGAAAGAAAGAAAGAAAAAAGAATGAAAGAAGTTGATTATGATAGACAAATGGATATTCTTTATCAGAAAGCGTACACCGACTATGGATACTACATTGTACGAAGAAGAAAAGAATAGATAGATAGATAGATAGATAGATAGATAGATAGATAGGAACCGGTCAAGGTAGATAAGTAAAATAAAAAGTCGTCGGGGTCGCCTAAAATCGGTATCAGTCAGAGAGCAAGGGATTCTATCCCATTGTCCCTTGCGCAAGACCAGGGAGATTATTTTTGCGGCTGAGGTGGAGTGCCACATCTACCATCAGTCCTTCTCTTTTACCACACAGATCCAAGATGTGCTATTCATGTACTGAGAAGGATCATCACACTAACCATCCTCTCCTCACTTTACCGCACAGATCCAGTGCTACCCATACGCTGAGTTGGCGAGGGCCGGTATCGAACCCGAAAGCTCTGGTTCCTAGTCGGACGCTGTACCAACTGAGCCCCCAAGATAGATAGATAGATAGATAGATAGATTGGGGAAATCCCCTGCTGATTTTCTTGGAACGGTCTATAATCTTCAGGGTCGGTCCGTCTTGAAAGTGAGAGGTGAGAGATAGAATATTAAAAAAATTCTAGAAAATCACATTTGAACATTTATTTGATTTTTATTTTTAAAAAATGAATATTTCACCACTTACCAACCAGCGATGGTTCAGGCACCACATACCACTTATGTGACCAGGAGGTATATATATATATCTACAACACTATGGATTTACCAACACCACAAGTGATTTGAAACTTTACATCTTTCTTCAATTATGCTGTGGACTTGTAAATTACTTTTTTAATAGCTGGAATATATAATGAACAATTTTGATACTCGTTATACACTTTTATATAATTTTACATCAAACTCTTTTGAGTTTTATTATGAACTATAATGCTTCTGATTTTTAAAAATAAAATGTATTTTATTTTTAACACAGAACACGCATTTTTTTTAAATTCCAGCATTGATTAATAGTGTTTTGTTTGTACCCTTTCTTCTAACGGTTATTCATCCCGTCTTTCTCTCATATGTTGCTCTTGATGATGACCGATCTATTAAAGCGGTCGAAACAGATTTCTGTCAGCAATTATAAACATCATTTGTTTTTTCAAATATGTTAAATTCATATATATATATATATATATATATATATATATATATATATATATATATCCTTTTACTCAAATAAAGTACTCATTATTTGTACTATACTTATTTTCCCCACTGTACATAGATGTGAATAGGTTAAGATAGATTTGCTGCATAGCCCGTTTTGTTGATCGAGTCCATCTTGTGTCTGTAGGCGTTGGTCGAGATTCTAGAAAAGGCCGTATAGATTACCAATTATCCAAGGAAGCATGCAGTTCTACCCCAGGGAGTTTAGGGAAACGTATTTTTTCTTCAAAAACGTGTGGGAACAAACATCAAAACGACCCCAATGAAAGGAAAACTATTTCGGATTCAGCAACATTTATATATCTATATTTGGGAGGCGCGTGGACTAATGGTTAGAGTTGTAGGAAATGGACTCGTCGACCCGAGTTCAATTCCTGGTCAAAGCTGTTTGAATTTCACATAGTGCTAATACCCTTGGTAAAGGTATGAATCCAATTCTTCCTCCAGCTATAGGTAAATAGCAGGACAGACTGGGCTCTTTAACCTTGGCTAGGCAACCAGTCTTGGAGAAGGAAAACTCTGAATTCTAAACCTGTTAAACTACGCTTAAGAAATTGACCTCGTGTCACATCCTACTCGTGCGAAGGGGTTGGTAATTATATATATATATATTCATATTTTGTTCCTCAATCTTCCGACCGTTACCATCTTGTAATACTCTCTGGTTAAAAAGTTGAGAGTACAGAATCTGCTTTAGAAGTGTGTTATCTTCAAGTCGGTTCAAGTGGCCATACCATCTCAAGTTGCGCTGGACAAGTTCACTCCAGGATAGTCCTGTTTGAAACATTCTGTTATCTATATACTAATACTTATGTTCCTTAATCTTCCGGCCTGTATCTGGTGTTGCTCATCTACCGAATTCTTATTTCTAATGAGTATCGTCACCCCAGCTAAATAATGGAACATTCCGTATTTGTTATAAAAATAAAAGAAAGGTTAGAAAAAGTATATGCTACACAGAAAATATACAATAAGAAAAAAGCAGAAATGGGGAGAAAAACAACTACATGGGTACTTCAAGCGTCAAACTCAAGAGATATCAAAAGACATGGACATGGCTAGGAAGAGGACATCTCAAGAGAAAAACCGATTCACTTAAAATCGCAGCACAAGACAATGCCATAAGAACAAACTATATAAAAGCAAAAATAGATAAGACGCAGCTGAATAGCAAGTGTATAATGTGGGGAGACAGAGATGAAACGGTTAATCTTATAATAAGCGAATGCAGCAAACTAGCACAAAGAAAGTACAAAACTAGGCACGACTCAATGGGAAAGGTGATCCACTGGGAATTGCGCAAGAAATTCAATTTTCATCATACAGCTAAATGGTATATGCACGAGCCTGAACCTGTCCTGGACAATGAGACGCATAGAATTATCTTGGACTTTGAGGTACAGACGGATACCGGATCTAGTATTAATTAGCAAGAAGAAAGTATGTCCTCTCGTGGATTTTGCAGTTCCGGCCGACCAACGAATGAAAATAAAAGAAAGCGAAGAGATAAACAAATACTTGGACCTTGCTAGAGAACTGAGGAAACTGGGGAACGTGAAGGTGAAGGTGGTACCAATTGTAATTGGTGCCATTGGAACGGTCCCCAAAGGTAGGGAAAATAATTTGGATGAATTGGAAATAGGAGGAAGAATCGAAATCATCCAAACAACAGGATTGTTAAGATCGGTTAGAATACTCAGAAGAGTCCAGGAGACCTGAGGAGGCTTGCTGTCACCCAGCCTTCAGTGAACCACCGGCTACGGAAGGTGTGAAAAACTTAATAATAATAATAATAATAATAATAATAATAATAATAATAGAGAAACTGAATTGCTAGTAATTGCTGCCAAAAATAATGCCATAAGAATAAATTATATCAAAGCAAAAATTGATAAGACGCAACGAAACAGTAAATGTAGATTGTGCGGTGACATAGATGAGACTGTAAACCATGTATTAAGTGAATGTAGTAAACTAGCACAACGGGAATACAAAGCTAGGCACGACTGGGTTGGGAATGTTATCCACTGGAAATTATGCAAAAAATTAAATTTTGACTATACAAAAAAATGGTATAAGCATAAACCAGAATCTGTTCTTGAGAATGAAACGCAAAAACTTCTCTGGGACTTTGAGATAAAGACGGTCACCCTACCCCAGCTAGTGTTGATTAACAAAAAGAAAAAAGAAAACGTGTCAAGTGGTGGTCTTTGCGGTCCCAGCACATCACAGGGTGAAGCTGAAGGAAAATGAAAAGATGGATAAATACCTGGACCTTGCCAGAGAATTGAAAAGCCTGTGGAACATGAGAGTGAAAGTGATACCAATTGTAGTTGGTGAACTAAGAACAGTCCCAATAAACTTGGAAAAAAGAATGGAGGATCTGGAAATCAGCGGAATAATTGAGATTATCCAGACTACTGCACTGCTGCAATCGGCTTGAATACTCAGAAGTGTCCTGGAGACCTGAGGGGACTAGTTGTCACTTAGACTCTAGGGAAATACCGTTAGCTAACGCTGATATGAAACATCCAAAAGGGGTGAAAATAATAAATTTGAAATAATTCATTATATTTTAATTTATTATCAAAATATAAAAATTAAAAATGTATATTATATCTACATCTAGATGATAAATGTTATGCTTAAGTAATAGGTATCGGATACTTTTCATAATATCACAATTTTTTCTTATGGGAGGGGGGGTGCTGTCCGGTACCTAAACTTTAACCCCCACTGGGTAAAGGTTAATTCTACTGGCTGAGTTTATTAAAACTGTCAAAAGTCCCGAGTGTGACTTGCTTGACGCATAGGTTCGATGCACTTGCATGACCTCGGAAAATTGCACCGGTTGACATCGAAATGTCACGTGCCAAACTAAAAAGGCTCGAGGTTGTTTTGCACCCCTCCCCCGGCTCAGATGTGATACATAAATTCACCGTCCAATCATCCTCCCTCCCGATGAAATCTAATTTCTCATTGGCTGACCAATCAAATTCATCATCATCATCATCATGTCGCGCAAGTAGCACGGATATCCATGACAATCTCTTGCCAACCCTCCCTATCATTCATTGCCCCTGGGAGGTCCTCTGCGCAGCAACCAGCATCCTCGCAAAGTTGGTCAATGTAGGTCCTGGCTGGGCGACCCACATTAGCATGCCCATGTTTTGGCTTCCACAGAAGAACGTCGCTTTTGAGCTCGTCCTTGCTTCTCCAGCAGTGTCCCGCATGTCTAATCCGTCATAGTCGGATGGTATGTTAGATGGGGGGCAGGTGGTCATACATATGCTTCCTTGTAGGGTGCTGTTTCCACGACTTGTTCAAGACTGCACGCAGCATTCTTGTGCAGCTCCATCTAGCTTGTTCTCAAGGTGCTTCGTTAGAGTCCAAGCGGTGCAGCCATACAGCAGTAATTTTGTGGCCAACCATGCCTTTCCTATTCATGTATTAACATCGCTTTCTGTGGATGAGATATTACTATAATGAAATTCAGTAAGACATAATCCGTTAAAAAAGTAATTATTACGGACTTGTAAATGATCATTTATGGTGGTAATCTCTAAAGGACAACATTTCGGATATTTTTAAAGAAAATTTGAGATAACATGAAAAAAATTATTTCTTAAATTTTTAAAACGAAACTTCATCGAAAGTCGATGATTTTAACGAATACAGACAGATCTTTATATACCTTACTAAGCAAAGTAAGGAAGTAATGAAAGATATAAACGGACTTATATATTTATATATATGACTGTCAAGCTGACAGGCGGGGGTTCTAACCATTACACCAGCTGTTTTTTTCCCAGATTTTTCGTCTGCTTTGAACTAAGTTATATTCCACAAAGTTATATTCCACTATTGGTGACTTACTACACGAAAGTATTAGAAGTAAACAAACAAACAATGTGTTTGATATGGCTTTTTTAGCCGACAATTTTTGGGAGAATATGTGCTTAATTGAAGTCATACCTAATTTTTTTAAATTAATTAATTGGTAATTAATGAATTAGGTGGACATATCCGCTCAAATGTAAGGCTAAACAAATCGAGAAAAATTCAATCTATGTATATACATTTCAGCCCAAGTGTTATTTATAAGTGGTGTAATGGTTAGCAAGCTAGAATCACAAACCATTGTTAATGATTCGATTCTCATTGGGCGCATACCTCTGGCCTTGTGCAACATCTAAGCTAAGCTTATTAAATAACTATATATATATATATATATATATGTGTGTGTTGTGTGTGTGTGTGTGTGTGTGTGTGTGTGTGTGTTAATGTAGAAAAAAATTATTCTTAATTATTATTTTGGAATACTTTTTCTATTTTTTCTATATATCTGACAGACAGATACATAGATGAATACAATTAAATTTTGATAAATAGGTAGATAGATAGATAGATAGATAGATATGAATAAACCTTGATAGATAAATAGATAGATAGATATTAATAGAGCGTCCATAGATATAAACAGATTGGAGTAATACACACACACAGACACAGACACACACACACACACACACACACACACACATATATATATATATATATATATATATTATAGATAGATAGATAGATAGATAGATAGATAGATAAATAGGTAGATAGATAGATGTAAATAGACTATGACAGACAGATAAGAACAGACTATGATATATATATATAGACAGAAAGATAGATAGGTAGATAGATAGCCAGACAGATATGAATATACTATGATAGATAGATAGATAGATAGATAGATATGAATATGCTATGATCGATAGGTAGGTAGATAGATAGATAGATATGAATAGACTATGATAGCCTGACAGATATAAATAGACTATGGTATATATATATATATATATATATATATATATATATATATATAGAGAGAGAGAGAGAGAGAGAGAGAGAGTGAGAGAGAGAGAGAGAGAGAGAGATAGTGGTGCAGACAGACTATAGTTTTCCTTCCTGTAAGTCTATTCATGTATGTATGTATACGTCTTCCGATTCATTTAGCAAGTCAATGAACTGTACATCCTTTTTCCCTATTAATATATATATATATATATATAATATATATTATATATATATTCTCCCTTCTCATCTACTCCCTGACTTACTTTGTTCCCACTGCACTCTCTGACGCCAAAATTCTTCCCAGAGAATCCTTCATCACTATCCATTCCTTTCTTCCAGTCGATGACATTCCGAATATGACCTGCAGCGATGCTCGTCGTCTTCTGTGGGATGAGAGGAGGGAGAGAAGACGGCTTTCTTATTAGCCAAGAGTGGGCTGATTAGGAATGGAAAACAGTGGGGGTTGAGTTATCCGCCCTTGAAAAAAAGTGCTCTAGAATGTACAAGCACCGTGAAAAGTTCAAAACGTTAACCTGGGAAAATGTCAACGGTAGCCCTTTTCAGAGACGTTATCTGTAATCCAAGATGGAATTCTTGGAATAGGGCGCGAAGTAGGTGCGTAACTTCTGACCGACATTTTCAACCGTACGAATCGTTGGAATGATTTACGAGGGAAAAAACATTAATTCTATCTTAAATGATTGCGGCTTTTCTTTTAAAAGGAAACCCTAAAGGAACAATAAACCTAAGAGACTTAATTCTTTGTTTACTTTAAACCGCTCATAGTGGCTCTTCAAATTGATATATTTTTATCATACAACATGTAATAAATACCGTGTCCTCATCAGCCATCCGCCCTGTCGACTGTGGCGTCAGAATGCACCGACTTCACCTCTGCAGAGGGGTAAGACTCCCTCAATGTGACCACATGTTGGCCGTGGGTGGCGACCCGTGATGCTTAAGGATAGAACCCATGTGGATGAGCAGTTCATGACTGGCAATACTCCACTTTGGCCCTATCTTGGGCTAGACGGGCGGTCGGAGAGGCCCCCTCCGATCAATCGGCTGGTCACGTCAAGCCCTAGCACCTATATGATTGCCCCAACCCTATTGTCCTTATGGCAATCCCCAACCCTTTTTATCATATGGGTGCTAGAGGCGGGGCTGCGGTCTACATGTCCTGGGAATGACGTTAAACTCTATCTGATAGTGAGGTTCCAGTTTTGGAGGTTTGGGGAATGTGGAGCACCCCTTCATCAACATTGCTTCTGGTCCACTCTGACCCGGAGTGGTAGTACCTGTTAAGGTCCCATCTATGGGTTTAAATAGAAAACAATGAGTTATAAACAAAATTGTATTATCCATTAAAAATGAAATTATTTCAAAACTTTATCAGCATTAAACATTTTTACCAATAGAAGTATTAGGCATAAAATGACCCAAGGGTTGACATGCCGTAAAACCCAACCAACCAACCAACCTTTCATCAGCCATCAACAGGGGTGTAACACAGTTCGGGGGATTATAAGGGTTACTACCACCCCTTGTGCCCTCACAGCATTTTGAAATTGAATATATCAAAATAAGTCTCTGAAATGTATTTTAAATCTACAATTGAAATGAATATTACGGAATAATGACAAGTGAGATCTTCAAAATTAATATTTTTATCATTACAATGTGTAATAAATAGGTGTGCGATACTCTTGATTCTCCTCTCTCTCTCTCTCCTCCTCTCTCTCTCTCTCTCTCTCTCTCCCTCTCTCCTCTCATCTCTCTTCTCTCTCTCTCTCTCTCTCTCTCCTCTCTCTCTCTTCTCTCTTTTTCTTCCCTCTTTCTTTTCCTTCTGTAAATACATACCTACAAGATCTAAATGATGAAATTTAATCCATGAATACCTTGGTTGTTTGGTTGGATTTTACGGCATGTCAACCCTTGTTGGGTTATTTTATTAAGTCATTTTGTTTCTTCATTCTTAATCTGTATTCATTTTTTTTAAACTCATTTCTAAACACAGCTTTTGAAGCTATTTTTTAATTTAACCCATAGATGTGGCCCTAACAGTTACAATCACTCATGGTCAGAGTGGAACTGGGAGTAATAGTGATGAAGGGGTATTCCAGCCCCACCCCGAACACACAATTGGAACTACACCATTAGATGCAGTTTACCTAGGACAACCATGAATATGTAACCAGTATGGTTTTTTTTGTTTTCTTTTGTTTGTTTTTTGTTTTCTTTTGTTTTTGTTTTGTTTTTGTTTTTTTTTTGTTTTTGTTTTTTTGTTTTTTACTTTTATTATAAAGAATCAAATTAACAGTTATACACCAAATATTTCATTTAATTTCGGGTCCGTGATAAAAATCCTACATTTTGCATCTTGGTGACGTGGTCTAAACAGCCAACTGGCCACACGCCAACCTCACAGACAGCAGACGCCGCGAAGACTGTATAATATCGCATTTCGAGGTCTGCAAGTACTCGTCGTCTAGATATGTATGATCATGGATTTGTCAGATTAATTGTTTTATTACAGTTGAGCAAGAAAGACGCGTGTGTTTGGAGCATGTAATATGTTTAAGGATACAGGCTGGGGTCAAGGAGCGGCGGACGGGGTAAAGGGTTGGAAACACTAAAGTCTTTCCAGTATTTATTTGTGTCTGTTATTTGAGTTATTTCTTCTTTATATTCCCTACAAGCTCGACTTCAGTCTACATATCACGTTACGCTCAGGGTGAAATATCTATTCCCATTCTCTTCTTTTCTTTCTTTCTTCTATATTTTGTCTGTGAGCATGTCCTGTTTTTCCCTTTCTTGCTTTAAAATAAAACGAATGTCTCATAATTTAATTGTAGGTGACAACACATCTTAAGAATAAGAATACAGCAATAAGCAACGCCAATAATCAGGTTTACACTTTTGCATTTCCAGAATGATTTGCCAGTCTTATTTTTAAACAGAGCGTGTTGCAAGATGTATACGGTCGAAAAGTGCACTGATTTTGAAAACATTACGAAAATAAAAGAAAACTAAATAAAAAAATGAAATACTTTTAAATAGAATTTGAATGTGCTTAAAATTAAATATCAATTTACAGTTCTGATTTTGGTACAAATACAGAATAAGCGCAATAGATAATATCATTAGAATCGTATTTTACGAATAATAACATTAGATTACGGAAACTCCCGAAGGCGCTTAATTTCTAACCTACTTAGCTCGATGGTCTCGAAAGTTTTAGGTATTTCCGATGAAATGCAATAGGTAATCTAATGTATTATCTTGTGCACTATTGCATTGTATCATACTTTATTTGTATTTCTAATATTAAAAGTAATTACATGTTTGCAAGATGGGTATATTCCTGACTCTTTTGTGAGTCTAGGACTCTAACTGAAGGAGAGGAATAAAAACAAAGGCTTAAAAAATTAGTTATGACCCAAAAGAGGAGAGCGATGGTTTGACCGTAGCGTAACCCGAACGGAGGAATGACCGCAGCGGAAGCGGGTGTTGACCGGAAGTCACGTTTTGACGTGGGGAAAAAAGAAAGGGTTCGTTCTCTTTTTGCCGGCGGCAGTCGTAGGGACGACCTCATGAGAGCCCAGTAATCTAGTAGTTTTCTCCTCTCTCTCTTTTCTCTGCTTTCCTCCTCTCTGTAGGAGCCACATATACGGCCGATATAAAGGCTGGCAGTTGTGACGGACATGTTTTCTCTGTTATGATTTTTTATCGGCCACCATTTCAGCACTCGCTGACTTTTGGTGAGTTTAGTATCAAGAAGAAACAAGGACTACGTACATGTATTCGTTTTAGTGCGTGAATATTTACAACGTACATACATTAACATCGCGATTAATTTAAGGAACCATGTGCATACTTATACTTAGTACCTATATATATATATAATAGCAGAGACGAGCAGAGAGAGAGAGAGAGCAGAGATCTTAACGATATATTCTCCGTGCTTTTTATCAAGATTCTTATTCTGCTCCCTTATTAGCACTCCACCTCGTTTGCATTTTTAGTGAGCATCCTCTTTTCTGTTCTTTCTTACTCCTTTCTGTTGCATGTCTCTCTCAAATGGATAATATCTTTTTTTCTTTCTTGCTATAGAAATCAGTCAGACATTATATAAGAATATACGTAACGACATTACGTGGTTGAACAATCAAATAACATAAACAGCGGGCTTCCAAACACGGCCCGCGCACCTTCCCCTCATGGTCACCTGCGCTGCCTCGCTCTCCATGACCAATCGCCTCCGACACGGACACTTTATCGTACTACCTCTACTGTGTTCCTTGAGTAAATGTTTCGAAAATGTTGGTTTACACAGATTTTATCTTCCTAAGCGCTGGGGCTCTTATATTGTTGTTATACGGCCTTCGACACGTGGCGAACCATGCCTTACCGCTCCACTATAGTATGCAGACACGATGCTTGTAAAGGGAAACTGTTCTCATAACGACAGCTGTCGTACAGTACATTGATTGTAAAACACCTTGTTTATTTTACCCTATCTCGACTTGCACTTCTTTTACTGTTGGGACTAACATCCACAACACTTTAAAAGCTCTAACACAAAACAGCCCATTATTAACGTGTTATACAATCTAACAAGTTGTTATATATCATGAAGAAATAAAGGTTACATCAGTGTAGATTAATTTTCTTAATGGCCATCTAGTACAGATTAATCGAATAATTATGGTGTTATTGATTTTCTGAATAGTTAGTGTGTTATTATCCTAACATTTTATTAAGACCGTATCTCATGTATAACATTTTATGACCTAGTAAATCATTTAAATAAAATTAAGATAAGTGCTAATCTTTTATTTTCTCGGATTGTATATTAGTTTTTGCAGTCTTTTATATCTAATATATCATTCTATTACATTAAGATTTAAATACTTTCACCCAGGGGTGTATCGTTCTTGTTTATAATTAATAAAATGCAAGTAAGGAGCATCTGTCTTTGTCTTATCTCTTCGGGAAAGTAATAGGGCGAGACGGTGAAAACTGTTTAAAATGTATAGCTAACGCTGTAAGTCTTCGTCAAAAACTTCTGAAAATTAAAAAACAAAAGACAAAACAAAACAAAAACAAAAAAAGATACAAAAGGTTTGCAATATAAGTACATCACGTTGATACTTCCACTGAATATCATTTTATAAGAAATAAGTTTTAACCAGTCAACATTGCTGGAATAACTAGACTTATGAGTCGAAAAACAGTCCATTTCACTTTCACGTTTCTTTCTTTCTGACTTAACTTCTCTCACTCATCTCTCTCTCTCCTCTCTCTCCTCTCTCTCTCTCTCTCTCTCTCTCTCTCCTCTATCTATCTAACCTCTATCTATCTATCGCTCTCTTGAACATTGTCTAGACACACGCCGACACACATCTGACAGCTACAGCTCCTCAAAATAGAATGCTGGAAGGTGTCGCGCTGGCTCTTGAGAGTGATCGTGACCTTAGACTTACTATATACTGATATTTCGGATACGGGGTTCAAACCTGAACGAATATAAAACTATACTATACTATACAACACACCCACATTCGAGTTTTGAACCCGAGTAGCCTAAGCAAGTTATAGGCATGGTATAACATATATACATAATTGCATATATATATAATTATGTGTGTGGTGTGTGGTGGTTAAAATGGGAGCACACAGGACGCGACAGACAGACACGCACACACTGCATCACACACACATACTAAACATATTATATATAGTATATATTTTATATTATATATATCATATTATATATTTCAAGTTAAGGTAGGTCGGACATGGAGTCACAAGCGCCTGGATACTGATAGTTTCGCGCCTATGCGATCTTCGACCAATTGACTGATGATCGTATAGGTGAATAACTGACATTAACAGGCATCGTTGTCTCCATGCCCGCTCTACTTAATTCAATATAAATGCTCTCTCAATGCATATTGGGCAGTTACTTATAAATATATAATATAGCATCATATTATCTATGAGGTATCTATCCCCTTTTCAATAGCGCTAGACACAGGAGATTGTTTTAGCATCTCAGGTGGAGCGCACACCTACTATCAGTCCTTACTTACCGCACAGAATCCCTGTGCTACTCATACGCTAAGTGCGTAGGACCGTATCGAACAAGGAACTGTGCGTTTCTAGCGAACGCTCTCTCTTCTCTCTCTCTCTCTCTATATATATATATATATATATATTATATTATATATATATACTAGGTGTGTCAAAAAAGTATTCAGATTTTCTGTACTTTTTGGACACAACTTGCATTTCTGAAAAATACGTTCCATTCATTAATTTGTGTCAAAAGACAAAGAATCTCGATTACATTTTGACACACCTTATACATATATCAAGGTGTGTCAAAAGTATCAGATCTCAAAGGAAAAAAAAACTTTTGTGCCTCCGTTAAATATGACCTCATGTCGCATCTTGACCATACCAATTGCCAAAAAGAGGTGCCTAACACATTTTTAAACACCTGTGTTATATCTATTCTGAGACAATTTCCTGATAATGATATTTCTGAATATGAGTCGGAAAATCACAAAAAGTATTCCAGGGTCACTACAGTCTTAGTAGGATTTGATAAATGCAACTTGAAATTAAAAAAAGATGATTCATAGTATTATTTGGAATATTATCGGGACTGTTGTCCTCATCTTTATTTTATATACACAATGTTTTGTTCTATGTGCCTCACCAGCCTTCTTCAGTGTTGTTTCTTCAAACTCTGGAGCCTTCATGTCATAATTGACAGACTTCAAACCAAACCCTTTATTCAATCCACGGGGTAGACTGTTCCCATTTCGTTAACCATGACTGGGTATAAGTGTTACATAATTATTGGATCCCTAATGCTTTTATAAGGTATTGTAGAAATCATAATGGCGATTAAGTACGCTGATGGCCTGAGAAGTGAGTGACGGCGCTTGACCCCCTCTCACCCCCCCCTGCTTAGCAGGGAAGGATCGTGGAGAACCGGAAGGCAATAGAAGGGCCCTCTTCCGGTTTAAGGATATAGTCAGTTTAAGTCAGTTAGCAGGTAGGAACTCGAAGGTGTAAGTCGCATTTCTATGCGCATCCTCTCATCTGCGCAGATTGTCTGGGTTGGGGATTTATAAATAAAGTAACATCAAAAATCAAATCGAAGTCTTGTGTTTATTACTAAAAACTAACAATAACACAGGGCTTCTGATAACAGAAATCTCAACGAAACCAGACCCGACGTCCCAAGAAAGTCCAGACCAATAAAAAGCAGACCAGACCAAGATGTTAGAAGATAGACGATCAGAATAGCAAAAGCCGGCCAGAAGAAATACGACCAGAGTAGAAAGCGTAAGAAGGTATATAACGTTATATAGATTTGATACGGTGAAAACCCAGTGTATAACATAAGTGTTAAGCTATGTTAAGTATCTATGTTATTATCACCCTTGGCCAGATTGAACCCGCAACTTATAGATGATTGTCAATTAAAGGTATATCTCAACTAGACAAGAAAACACCTGAAGAAATACCAGAGAGCAATAGAGAATATTTATAAGTTCGCACTAAGACACCTCGCGAGTACATTAAAAAAAAGGATAAATATTTAGATTAACTAGATACTAGAGAACGAAATGAACAACATTTAAAAATTGTGTAAGTGTTTTTCTGGACGTATATTGCTATCATAATGCAAGTTCAATGTGGAGTGTTTTTGTAGGCCGTGTACGTTATACGCCGTGTTACGTTTCTTGACCGTTAACGTGTACGCTTGTACATCTGCACATTGTTTTTAAACAGTCCTGATGTATAAACAGGAATCTTTGTCAACAGGAAAAAAACCTTACCTTCTATCAAGAGCATCTTCTCTTTCATCTTTCATTATTCATCAGTACAAACGTCTAACTAAACAAATATGGACGGACTTCCGCCAATTCACGAAAACAAACATGGCGCGTCGCTCCGTTCTAAATAGCAAGAAAAAGGAAAATTAATTTTTTTTCCTTTTTTTTTTTCCTTTTTTTTTCTTTTTTTTGTGGATTTTTGCGCCTTCGGGCTTTCTTCGTCAATGATAAATGTTTTGACTTCATGCAAATAGAGAAGACAACAAAAGAAGAATTTTTAAAAAATGTCTGTTCTCATCGAAATAATCCAATGGGTTATGTTATAAGTTGTCCGTTAGTAATTGGTTACATTAATTGTCCCTTATCTATCCATTTTCATTTTGGTATGTCCTATCTTTCTAATTATTAAGACTGTTACTCATCTATCTGAGCTATTCTATCTAATCTATCCAATCTCTCTCTCTCTCTCTCTCTTCTCTCTCTCTCTCTCTCTCTCTCTCTCTCTCTTCTAAATATATATAACTATGATATATATACTATATATATAATTTCTTGTTTCTAAGTGTGTTGTCTAATCAATTAATCTCAGCTAGTTTTAATGTGTCCCTCGTATATATATATAATAATATATAATAATATATATATATATATATGTGTGTGTGTGCGTGTGTGTGTGTTGTGCGTTGTGTCTATATCACCTGTTTATACAAACTATCTTAGCTTCTCTCTCTCTCTCTCTCTCTCTCTCTCTCTCTCTCTCTCTACACACACACACACACACACAATACACACACACATAACACACACACACACACATTATATATATATATATATATATATTATATATATGAGAAGTACTTATATTTCGAATGGTATGTATAATTTCAGTTGTTAATGATAATACAAATAATATCGTTATATATGCTACATCCTATTAAAATAAATAACTCATGGCATTTTGGGAAGATTTTTTTAAAATAAATTGTTATAGGTGTTACTTATTTATGAGTTGATACGTATCTTATGCTGTTTGTCGATTAATCTAACACTTTCTATCTATATTCATGCTTCATATCTATGCCTCTTCATATCTCTTCTGATTGGATTATATAGAGTTTAGTATTTTAACAAAGACTGAAAACCCACTGGTAGTGTGATACTATGATTAAGGGAAACCATGGTCAGAAAAATAAATAAATAAAAATAAAATGTTTTAAGCCCAGGCATAGGTAAATGGGTGGGTGGGTGTCCTTTTTACGGACACAAAAGATTGGTCGTGAAGTTTTAACAGAGAATCTGTACGGCCACCGTGAGGTTAGCCACTTAGTGTAAATATCTTTAAGGCATTAGGTATTAAAAAAAAAGGTATTTCATGAGGAAATCTCTTTTGAAGACATTAATGGCTCGAAATATTTGAAGCCACGTAGTCTGATCACAGAGTTAAGTGTTTTAATTTTAGAGAAAATCCATAGTCAGGAGTCTGAATAACTTTACTGCAACAATCGGGCGTGGTCTGCCGTAGAGGGGTGTTGGGGTAAATTTTACATAAATTCAGCTAAGCTCCCCCTTAGACAGTTCGACCCGCGGCCGTTGAGGTTGATAGTGTCGCCAGTAAGAGTAGAGTTAGAAATAGCGGGAATTCACAACAGTGAAGCAGTAGTCCAGCAACTTTCTGCTAGCTGAGCAAGACTGCCAAAAGGTGTCACAACTTCCTCTTTCACCAGCATCTGTTTTGTCGTTTTCGTTTTTCAATCGCTGTTGAACCTGTTTCTGACTAGTGGTTAGGAATGCGACCAGCACGATACCCGTCTGCACTCCTGCACCTTCGTTGCAACAATGTCTAGACCCCAACGTTGTGATATTCTGTGCTGGTCGATTCCTAAAGCCACTAGTCAGAAACAGGTTCACAAGGATTAAAAACAAAACGACAAAACAGGATGCTGGTGAAAGAGGAAGTTGTGACACTTTTGCAGTCTATCTCAGCTAGCAAGAAAGTTGCTGACTACTGGCTTCACTGTTGTGGATTCCTGGCTATTTCTAACTCTACTCTTACTGGCGACACTATCACCTCAACGGCCCGGGTCGAACTGTCTAAAGGGCTGGAGCTTAGCTGAATTTATGTAAAATTCTACCCCACACCCCTCTACGGCCAGACCACCCAGATGTTCGGCACTTAAATTCAATTCAGACTTCCTGACTATGATTTCTCTTAAAATTAAAACACTTACTCTTGTGATCAGACTACTTGGCTTCAATATTTCGACCATTAATTTCTTCAAAAGAGATTTCCTCATGAAAATAGCCTTTTTGTTTTTAATACCTAGATGCTTAAAGATATTATCACTAAGTGGCTTAACCTCACGGTGGCCGTACAATTCTCTTAAACTTCACGACCCAATCTTTTGTGTCCGTAAAAAGGACACCCACCCACCCATTTACCTATGCCTGGGCTTTAACACATTTTATTTTTATTTATTTATTTTTCTGACCATGTTCTCCCTTAATCATAGTATCACACTATCCAGTGGAGTTTTCATCTTGTTTAAAATACATAAACTCTATATAATTCAAATCAGAAGAGATATGAAGAGGCATAGATATGAAGTCATGAATATAGATATGAAAGTGTTAGATAATCGACAAACAGATAAGATACAGTATCACTCATAAATAAGTACACCTATAACAATTTTTATTTAAAAAAATCTTCCCAACAAAAAATGCCATGATCTTATTTATTTTTAATAGGACTGTATGCATATATAACGGATATTATTTTGTATTATTCATTAACAAACTGAAAAAATTATACATACCATTCGAAATATAAGTACTTCTCATATATATATATATATATATATATATATATATATGTGTTGTGTGTGTGTGTGTGTGTGTATGTGTGTGTGTGTGTGTGTGTGTAGAGAGAGAGAGAGAGAGAGAGAGAGAGAGAGAGAGAGAGAAAGCTAAGATAGTTTGATATAAAAAAAGGTGATATAGACACACACGCACACACACACACACGCACACACACACACATATATATATATATATATATATATATATATATATATATATATATATAGACGGACACATTAAAACTAGCTGAGATTAATTGATATAACACCAATTAGAAAACAAGATATTATATATATATATATATATATATATATATTTTAAAGAGAGAGAGAGAGAGGAGAGAGAGAGAGAGAGAGAGAGAAGAGAGAGATGATAGATAGATAGAATTAAGCTCAGATAGATTGATGTAAACAGTCCTTAATAGTTAGAAAAAGATAGGAACATACCAAATGAAAATGGATAGATAAGGACAATTAATGTAACCAATTACTATACGGACAACTATAAACATAACCCATTGGATTATTTCGATGAGAACAGACATTTTTAAAAACTTTCTTTTTGTTGGTCTTCTCTATTTGCATTGAAGTCAAAACATTTATCATTGACGGAAGAAAGCCCGCAAGGCGCAAAAAATCTCACAAAAAAAAAAAGAAAAAAAAAAAAAAAAAAAAAGGAAAAAAAATTATTTTTCCTTTTTCTGCTATTTTAGAACGGAGGCGACGCGCCATGTTTGTTTTCGTGAAATGGCGGGAAGTCGTCCATATTTGTTTAGTTAGACGTTTGTACTGATGAATAATGAAAGATGAAAGAGAAGATGCTCTTGATAGAAGGAAGGTTTTTTTCCTGTTGACAAAGATTCCTGTTTATACATCAGGACTGTTAAAAACACATGTGCAGATGTACACAGCGTACACGTTAACGGTATAAACGTACACGGCGTATACGTACACGGCCTACAAAAACACATCCACATTGAACCTTCGCAGTTATGATACAATATACGTCCAGAAAAAACACTTACACATTTTTTAAAATGTTTTCAATCTTTCGTTCTCTTAGTATCTAGTTAATCTAAATATTTATCACTTTTTTTTAATGTACTCGCGAGGTGTCTTAGTGCGAACTTATAAATATTCTCTATTGCTCTCTGGTATTCTTCAGGTGTTTCTTGTCTAGTTGGATATACCATTTTAATTGACAATCATCTATAAGTTGCGGGTTCAATCTTGGCCAAGGGTGATAATAACATAGAATACTTAACATAGCTTAACACTTATGTTATACACTGGGGTTTTCACCGTATCAAATCTATATAACGTTATATACCTTTCTTACTTCTTACTCTGGTCGTATTTCTTCTGGCCGGCTTTGCTATTCTGATCGTCTATCTTCTAACATCTTGGTCTGGTCTGGCTTTTATTGGTCTGGACTTTCTTGGGGACGTCGGGTCTGGTTTCTGTTGAGATTTCTTGTTATCAGAAGCCCTTGTTATTGTTAGTTTTTAGGTAATAAACACAAGACTTCGATTTGATTTTGATGTTACTTTATTTATAAATCCCCAACCCAGACAATCTGCGCAGATGACAGGATGCGCATAGAAATGCGACTTACACCTTCGAGTTCCTACCTGCTAACTGACTTAAACTGACTATATCCTTAAACCGGAAGAGGGCTTCTATTGCCTTCCGGTTCTCACGATCCTTCCCTGCTAAGCGGGGTGAGAGGGGGGTCAAGCGCCGTCACTCACTCTCAAGGCCATCAGCGGTACTAATCGCCATTATGATTTCTACAATACCTTATAAAAGCATTAGGGATCCAATAATTATGTAACACTTATACCCAGTCATGGTTAACGAAATGGGAACAGTCTACCCCCGTGGATTGAATAAAGGGTTTGGTTTGAAGTTCTGTCAATTATGACATGAAGGCTCCAGAGTTTGAAAAGAAACAACTGAAGAAGGCTGGTGAGGCACATAGAACAAAACATTGTGTATATAAAAATAAAGATGAGGACAACAGTCCGATATATCCAAATAATACATGAATCATCTTTTTAATTTCAGTTGCATTTTTATCAAATCTACTAAGACTGTTAGTGACCCTGGAATACTTTTTGTGATTTTCCCGACTCATATTCAGAAATATCATTAATCAGGAAATTTGGTCTCAGAATAGATATAAACACAGGTGTTTAAAAATGTAGGCAAACCTCTTTTTGGCAATTGGTATGGTCAAGATGCGACATGAGGTCAATATTTAAGCGGAGCACAACATGTTTTTTTTCCTTTGGAGATCTGGATACTTTTTGACACACCTTGTATATATGTATAAGGTGTGTCAAAAAAGTATCGAGATTCTTTGTACTTTTTGACACAAAAATTAATGAATGGAACGTATTTTTTCAGAATGCAAGTTGTGTCAAAAAGTACAGAAAATCTGGATACTTTTTTGACACACCTAGTATATATATATATATATATATATATATATATATATATATATAGAGAGAGAGAGAGAGAGAGAGAGCGTTCGGCTAGAAACCACAAGGTTCCTTGTTCGATACCGGTCCTCGCCAACTTAGCGTATGAGTAGCACAGGGATCTGTGCGGTAAAGTAAGGAGCTGATAGTAGGTGTGGCGCTCCACCTGAGATGCTAAAACAATCTCCTTGGTCTAGCGCTATTGAAAAGGGGATAGACTACCTCATAGATAATATGGATGCTATATTTATATATTTATAAGTAAACTGCCCAATATCATTGAGAGAGCATTTATATTTGAATTAAGATAGCGGGGCATGGAGACAACGATGCCTGGTTAATGTCAGTTTATCACCTATACGATCATCAGATCAATTGGTCTGAAGATCGCATAGGCGCGAAACTATCAGTATCCAGGCGCTGTTGACTCCATGTCCACGCTACCTTAACTTGAATAATATATATATTATATATATATATATATATATATATATATGTTAGTATGTGTGTGTGTGCATGTGTGCGTGTCTGTCTGTCTGCGTCTGTGTGCTCCCATTTTAACACACACACACACACACACACACATATATATATATATATGCATGTATGTATATATGTATATAGCCATGCCCTATACTTGATATTAGGCTACTCGGGTTCAAACTCGAATGTGTGTGTGTATATATATATATATATATATTCGTTCAGGGTTTGAACCCCGGTATCCGAATATCAAGTATATAGTATGTCTAGGTCATCCACTTCAAGACCAGGCCGAGACCTTCTCAGCATTCTCTTTGTATGTGTACGTAGATGTGTGTCTGCGTGTGTCTAGACATGTTTCCAAGAGAGATAGATAGATAGATAGATAGATAGAGAGAGAGAGAGAGAGAGAGAGAGAGAGAGAGAGAGAGAGAGAGAGAGAGAGATGAGTGAGAGAAAAGTAAGTAAGAAAGAAAGAAAGTGAAAGTGAAATACTGTTTACGACTCATAAGTCTAGTTATTTCCAGCATTTTGACTTGGTTAAAACTTATTTCTTATAAATGATATTCAGTGGAAGTATCACGTGATGTACTTATATTTCACCTTTTGTATCTTTTTTTTTTGTTTTTTGTTTTGTTTTGTTTTTGTTTTTTTTAATTTTCAGAAGTTTTTGACGAAGAACTTACAGCGATTAGCTATACATTTTAAACAGTTTTTCACCGTCTCGCCCTTACTTTCCGAAGAGATAGACAAAACAGATGTTTTACTTATTATTATTAATAATACAAACATACACCCTCTGGGTGAAAGTATTTAAATCTTAATGTAATAGAATATTATATTAGATTATAAAGACTGCCAAAACTAAATATAAACGAAAAATAAAAAGATTACACTTATCTTAATTTTATTTTAAATGATTTCTATATAAAATTATACATAGGATAGGTTTTAATAAATTTGATAATAACACACTAATATTAGAAATCAATAACACCAAGTAATAATTCATTAAATCTGTTCTAATAGCCATTAAGAAAATTATCTACACTATGTAAACCTTTATTTCTTCGTGATATATAACACACTTTGTAGGATTGTAAACACGTTAATAACATGGGCTGTTTTGTGTTAGACTTTAATAGTGTTGTGATGTTAGTCCCAACAGTAAAAAGAAGTCAAGTCGAGATAGGGTAAAATAAGACAAGTGTATTTACAATCAATGGTACATGTACGACTAGCTTGTCGTTAACGGGAACAGTTCTCCCTTTACACTCGGTGTCTCACTATTTATAGTGAGAACCGGTGCATGTTCTCACTGTAGGAACGGCCGGTACAACAAATAGAGACCCCGTTAATAGATAAAATTTAACCAACATTTTCAAAACATTATCAAAGAACGCAAAAGAAGTCGGGTGGCCTGATAAAATTCCTTCGCGGGCCGGATCTGTCACGCGGGCCGTGGTTTGGAGCCCCTGCTTTAAAATTATGATTGTAAAAAGAATTGTCGTTCACCGTAATTCTTAATATTTTGACCCTGTTTTCTATCGGCAAGAAGAAAAAAAAGATATGTCCATTTGAAGATGAATGGAACAGAAGAGAGTAGAAAATGAACAGAAAAGAAAGGATCTTCACTAAAACAATGCAAACACTTTTCTAAAAATAAGGCATGAAATAAAGAAATTCTTTAAAAAAGCAACGAGAACAAATAATCTTAATCTCTCTCTCTCTCTCTCTCTCTCTCTCTCTATATATATATATATATATATATAAATACACATGTTCCTTAATAATCGCGTTAATGTATGTTACGTTGTAATATTCACGGCACTAAAACGATACATGTACCGTAGTCCCTTTTTCTTTCTTGATACTAAAACTCCAAAAGTCACCGTGCTGAAATGGTGCCGATAAAAAAATCATAACACGAGAAACATGTCGTCACAACTGCCAGCCTTTATTATCGTGCTCGTATAGTGGCTCCTACCAGAGAGGAGGAAAGGCAGAGAGAAAGAGAGAGAGAGAGAACACTACTAGATTACTGGGCTCTCATGAGGTCCGTCCCCTACGACCGCCGCCGGCAAAAAGAGAACGAACCCTTTCTTTTTTCCCCCACGTCACCACGTGACTTCCGGTCAACACCCGACTTCCGCTTGCGGTCAATTCTCCGTTCGGGGTTACGCTACGGTCAAACCATCGCTCTCCTCTTTTGGGTCATCACTATTTTTTAAGCCTTTGTTATTTATTCCTCCTCCTTCCATTAGTAGTCCTAGCTCACAAAAGTCAGGAATATACCCATCTTGCAACATGTATTCCTTTTAATATTAGAAATACAAATAAAATCATGATACTAATGCAAAATAGTGCACAAGAGATAATACCATTAGATTACCTATTGCATTTCACGGAAATACCTAAAAACTTTGAGACCATCGAGTAAGTAGGTTAGAATTAGGCGCCTTCGGGAGTTTCCGTAATCTAATGTTATTTATTCGTAAAATACGATTCTAATGATATTATCTATTGCGCATTATTCTGTATTTGTACCAAAATCAGAACTGTAAATTGATATTTAACTTTTAAGCACATTCAAAATTCTATTTAAAAAAGTATGTTTCATTTTTTTGTATTTAGTTTTCTTTTATTTTCGTAATGTTTTCAAATCAGTGCACTTTTCGACCGTTATCATCTTGCAACACGCTCTGTTTAAAAATAAGACCTGGCCAAATCATTCTGGAAGAAATGCAAAAGTGTAAATCCTGATTATCTGGCGTTGCTTATTTGCTGTATTCTTATTTCTTAAGAGTGTTGTCACCTCAATTAAATTATGAGACCTTCTGTTTTTATTTTAAAGCAAGAAAGGGAAAAAACAGGACATGCTACACAGACAAAATATAGAAAGAAAGAAAGAAAGAAAGAGAATAGGGAATAGATATTTCACCCTGAGCGTAACGTGATATGTAAGACTGAAGTCGAGCTTGTAGGGAATATAAAGAAGAAATAACTCAAATAACAGACACAAATAATACTGGAAAGACTTTAGTGTTTTCCAACCCTTTACCCGTCCGCCGCTCCTTGACTCCCAGCCTGTATCCTTAACACCAATAATTACATGCTCCAAACACACGCGTCTTTCTTGCTCAACTGTAAATTTAAAACAATTAATCTGACACAAAATCCATGATCATACATATCTAGACGACGAGTACTTGCAGACCTCGAAATGCGATAATTATCAGTCTTCGCGGCGTCTGCTGTCTGTTGAGGTTGGCGTGTGGCCAGTTGGCTGTTTTAGACCACGTCACCAAGATGCAAACAAAATGTTAGGATTTTTATCACTGACTCCGAAATTAAATGAAATATTTGGTGTATAACTGTTATTTTGATTCTTTATAAAATAAAAACAAAAAAAAAAAAAAAAAAAAAACAAAAAACAAAAAAAAAAAAAACAAAACAAAAGAAAACAAAAAAAAACATACTGGTTACATATTCATGGTTGTCCTAGGTAAACTGCATCTAATGGTGTAGTTCCAATGTTGTGTTCGGAAGGGGAGGGGGCTGGAATACCCCTTCATCACTATTACTCCCAGTTCCACTCTGACTAGGAGTGATAGTAACTGTTAGGGCCACATCTATGGGTTAAATTAAAAAAATAGCTTTAAAAGCTGTGTTTAAAAATGAGTTTTAAAAAAATGAATACAGATTAAGAATGAAGAAACAAAATGACTTAATAAAATAACCCAACAAGGGTTGACATGCCGTAAAATCCAACCAAACAACCAAGGTATTCATGGATTAAATTTCATCATTTAGATCTTGTAGGTATGTATTTACAGAAGGAAAAGAAAGAAGGGAAGAAAATGAGAGAGAGAGAGAGAGAGAGAGAGAAGAGAGAGAGAGAGAGAGAGGAGAGAGAAAGAGAGAGAGAGGGAGAGAGAGAGAGAGAGAGAGAGTTAAATCAAGGGTATCGCACACCGTATTTATTACACATTGTATGATAAAAAATATTAATTTGAAGATCTCTACTTGTCATTATTCCGTAATATTCATTTCAATTGTAGATAATATAAGAATACATTTCAGAGACTTATTTTGATATATTCAATTCAAAATGCTGTGAGGGCACAAGGGGTGGTAGTACCCCTTATAATCCCCGAAACTGTGTTACCACCCCTGGTTGATAGCTGATTAGGTTGGTTGGTTGGTTGGGTATTACGGCATGTCAACCCCTTGGGTCATTTTATGCCGAATACTTCTATTGGTAAAAAAATGTTTAATGCTGACAAAGTTTTTGAAATAATTCATTTTAATGGATAATACAATTTTGTTTATAAACTCATGTTTTCTATTTAACCCATAGATGGGACCCTTACAGGTACTACCACTCCGGGTCAGAGTAGACCAGGAAGCAATGTTGATGAAGGGTCTCCACATTCCCCAAACCTCCAAAACTGGAACCTCACTATCAGATAGAGTTTAACGTCATTCCCAGGACATGTAGACCCGCAGCCACGGCCTTCTAGCACCCATATGATAAAAAAGGGTTGGGGATTGCCATAAGGACAATAGGGTTGGGGCAATCATATAGGTGCTAGGGCTTGACGTGACCAGCCGATTGGTCGGAGGGGGCCTCTCCGACCGCCCGTCTAGCCCAAGATAGGGCCAAAGTGGAGTATTGCAAGTCATGAACTGCTCATCCACCTGGGTTCTATCCATCACGGGTCGCCACCCACGGCCAACATGTGGTCCCATTGGGGGAGTCTTACCCCTCTGCAAGTCGGTGCATTCTAACGCCACAGTCGACAGGATGGATGGCTGATGAGGACACAGTATTTATTACATGTTGTATGATAAAAATATATCAATTTGAAGAGCCACTATGAGCGGTTTAAAGTAAACAAAGAATTAAGTATCTTAGGTTTATTGTTCCTTTAGGGTTTCCTTTTAAAAGAAAAGCCGCAATCATTTAAGATAGAATTAATGTTTTCCCTCGTAAATCATTCCAACGATTCGTACGGTTGAAAATGTCGGGTCAGAAGTTACGCACCTACTTCGCGCCCTATTCCAAGAATTCCATCTTGGATTACAGATAACGTCTCTGAAAAGGGCTACCGTTGACATTTTCCCAGGTTAACGTTTTGAACTTTTCACGGTGCTTGTACATTCTAGAGCACTTGTTTTCAAGGGCGGATAACTCAACCCCCACTGTTTTCCATTCCTAATCAGCCCACTCTTGGCTAATAAGAAAGCCGTCTTCCTCTCCCTCCTCTCATCCCACAGAAGACGACGAGCATCGCTGCAGGTCATATTCGGAATGTCATCGACTGGAAGAAAGGAATGGATAGTGATGAAGGATTCTCTGGGAAGAATTTTGGCGTCAGAGAGTGCAGTGGGACAAAAGTAAGTCAGGGAGTAGATGAGAAGGGAGAATATATATATATATATATATATATATATATATATATATATATATATATAAATATAAAGTAGGGAAAAAGGATGTACAGTTCATTGACTTGCTAAATGAATCGGAAGACGTATACATACATACATGAATAGACTTACAGGAAGGAAAACTATAGTCTGTCTGCACCCTCTCTCTCTCTCTCTCTCTCTATATTATTATATATATATATATATATATATATATATATATATATAACATAGTCTATTTATATCTGTCAGGCTATCATAGTCTATTCATATCTATCTACCTACCAATCGATCATAGCATATTCATAGCCATCTATCCATCTATCTATCTATCATAGTCTATTCATATCTGTCTGGCTATCTATCTATCTATCTATCTATATATTTATCTGTCTCTCTCTATATATCATAGTCTGTTCTTATCTGTCTATTATAGTCTATTTACATCTATCTAAGTTTATTCATATCTATCTATCTACACACACACACACACACACACACACACACACACATATATATATATATATATATATATATATTACACCCCAATCTGTTCATATCTATGGACGCTCAATTAATATCTATCTATCTATCAATTTATCTATGAAGGTTTATTCATATCTATCTATCTATCTATGTTGTGCGCCCAATGAGAATCGAATCACTAACAATGGTTTGCGATTCTAGCTTGCTAACTATTACACACTTATAAATTACACTAATATATATTATATATATATATATATATATATATATATATATATATGCTGATGAAGCCTAATGGGCTGAAATGTACATACAGAGATTGACTTTTTCTCGATTTTTTAGCCTTACATTTGAACGGGTATGCCCGCCTAATTCATTAATTATCAATTAATTAATTTTCAACAATTAGGTATGACTTCAATTAAGCACATATTCTCCCAAAAATTGTCGTTTATATCTTTCATTACTTCCTTACTTTGCTTAGTAATGTATATAAAGATCAGTCTGTATTCGTTAAAATTATCAACTTTCAATGAAGTTTCGTTTTAAGAATTTAAGAAATTATTTTTCCTGTTATCTCAAATTTTCTTTAAAAACATCCGAAATTTTGTCCGAGCGATTTTCACCATGAATGATCATTTTCAAGTCCGTAATAATTCTTTTTTTACAGATTATGTCTTACTGAATTTCATTTATAGTAATATCTCAACCACAGTAAGCGATGTTAATACACGTGGTTGGCCACAAAAAATACTGCTGTATGGCTGCACAACTTGGACCCTAACGAAAGCGCCTTGAGAATAAGCTAGATGGGAGCTGCACAAGAATGCTGTGTGCCGTCTTGAACAAGTCGTGGAAACAGCACCCTACAAGGAAGCATCTGTATGACACCTGCCTCCCATCTTACAGACCCTCCGAGTAAGACGGACTAGACATGCAGGACACTGCTGGAGAGCAATGACGAGCTCAAAAGCGACGTCTTTCTGTGGAAGCCAACACATGGGCATGCTAATGTAGGTCGCCCAGCCAGGACCTACATTGACCAACTTTGCGAGGATGCTGGTTGCTACGCGAGGACCTCCAGGGCAATGAATGATAGGGAGGGTTGGCGAGAGATCGTCATGGATATCCTGCTACTTGCGCGACATGATGATGATGATGAATTTGATGGTCAGCCAATGAGAAACTAGATTTCATCGGGAGGAGGATGATTGGACGGTGTATTTATGTATCACATCTGAGCCGGGGAGGGTGCAAAACAACCTCGAGCCTTTTTAGTTTGGCACGTGACATTTCGATGTCAACCGGTGCAATTTTCCGAGGTCATGCAAGTGCATCGAACGTATGCGTCAAGCAAGTCACACTCGGGACTTTGACAGTTTTAATAAACTCAGCCAGTAGAATTAACCTTTACCCAGTGGGGTTAAAGTTTAGGTACCGGAAAGCACCCCCCTCCCATAAGAAAAAAATTGTGATGTTGTGAAAAGTATCGATCCTAATTACTTAGATAACATTTATACCTAGATGTAGATATAATTATACATTTTAATTTTTTAATTGATAATAAATTAAAATATTATAATGAATTATTTCAAATTTATTTTTTCACCCCTTTTGATGTTTCACATTCAGCGTTAGCTAACGGTATTTCCCTAGAGTTCTAAGCATTGACAACTAGTCCCCTCAGGTTCCAGGGACATCTGAGTATTAAGCCGAGTGCAGCAGTGCCCAGTTAGTCTGGATAATCTCAATTTATTCCTCTATTTCAGATCCTCCATTCTTTTTTCAAAGTTTAATTGGGACTTTTCTTGTCACCAACTACAATTGGTATCACTTTCACTCTCATGTTCACGGCTTTTCAATCTCTGGCAAGTCCAGGTATTATCCATCTTTCTCATTTTCCCTCAGCTTCACTTGATAACACCCACAGCGGCCAGCATCCCGACCTGTGATCTGCTGGGATCGCCAAAAGTCCACACTTGACACGTTTCTTTTTTCATTGTTAATCAACACTGGCTGGGGTGGGTAACCATCTTTATCTCAAAGTCCAGAAGGAAGTTTTTGCCGTTCATTCTCAAGAACAGATTCTGGTTTAGACTAATACTATTTTGTTGTAAGTTCGAAATGATTTTTTGAATATCCCAGTGGACACCTTCCCAACCCAGTTCGTGCCTAGCTTTGTATTCCCGTATGTTGGCTTAGTTTTGCTACCACTTAATTACGTGGTTACAGTTTCATCTCTGTCACCGCACAGTCTACATTTACTGTTTCGTGCCGTCTTATCAAGTTTTTGCTTTGAGATAAATGTGTTCTTATGGCATTATTTGTTGCAGCAATACTAGTGAATCGTGTCTATTATTATTTATTATATTATTTTATTATTAATTATTATTATATTATCGAGTTTTTCCACCTGTTCGTAGCCGGTGGTTCACTGGAGAGGCTGAGTTGACAGCAAGTCTCCTCAGGGGCTCCTGGACTCTTCTGGTATCTAACGATCTTAACAATCTGTTGTTTGGATGATTCATTTCTTCCTCCTAGTTTTCCAATTCATCCAAATTTATTTCCCTACCTTGTGGACCTGTTTCAATGCAACCAATTAACAATTGGTTTACACTCAACTTCACGTTCCACTTCCTCAATTCTTCTAGCAAGGTTCCAAGATTGTTATCTCTTCGCTTTCTTTATCATTCGTTGGATCGGCCAGAAACGGCAAATCTTTCGAGAGGCATATTTTCTTTCTGTTAATTAATACTAGGTCCGGTACCTTCTGTACCTCAAAGTCCCAGATTAATTTTATGCGTCTCATTCTCCAGACAGTTTCAAGCTTGTGCATATATACCGTATGGTGAAAATGAATTTCTTGACAATTCCAGTGGTCTCCTTTCCCACTGGAGTCGATGCTAGTCTTTGTACTTTCTTTATGCGTGGTGGCTGCATTCGCTTATTATAGGGATAAACCGTTTCATCTCTGTCTCCCCCACATTTCTGCCTTGCTATTCTGCTGGTCTTATCTAATTTGCTTTTATATAGTTGTTTTTATAGCTTGTCTTGTGCTGCGTTTAAGTAATCAGTGTTTTTCTCTTGAGATTCCTCTTCCTAGCCATGTAATATTTTTGATATTTCAGTTTGACCTTGAAGTACCCATGTAGTTGTTTTCTCCCCATTTCTGATTTTTTCTTGTTGTATTTCTCTTCCTGTGTAGCATGTACTTGCTAACCTTTCTTCTTTATAACAATACGGAATGTTCCATTTATTTAGCTGGGGTGACGATACTCATTAAAAATAAGAATCGGTAGATGGGAGCAACACAGATAAAGGGCTGGAAGATAAGAACATAAGTATTAGTATATAAAACAGAATGTTTCGAAACAGGACCATCCTGGAGAGAACTGACTCCCTGACATGTACGACAATTTTCCAGCGCAACTTGAGATGAGTATGGCCGACGGAACGACTTGGAGGATACAACTTTTAAAGCAGATTCTGTACTCTCAACTTTTTAACCAGATAGTATTACAAGATGATAACGGTTCGAAAGATTAGGAACAAAAAATGAATATATATATTAATTACCAACCCCCCGCACGAGCCAGGGATTGTGGACACGAGGTCAATTACTTAAGCGGAGTTTAATAGGTTAGAGTTCGAGTTTTCCTTCTCCTAGACTGGTTGGCCTAGCAAGAGCCAGTCTGCCATTTGCTAGTTTACCATAGCTAGGGAAATTGATTCATACCTTTCCAAGGTATTAGCACTATGTGAAATTCAAACAGCTGTTGTCCAGGAATTGAACTTCGGGTCCGACGAGTCACTTCCTATAATTTACCATTAGTCCACGCGCCTCCCAATATAGATATATAGATGTTGCTTGATCCGAAATAGTTTTCCTTTCATTGGAGTCGTTTTGATGTTTGTTCCCACAACGTTTTTGAAGAAAAAATACGTCTTCCTAAACTCCCTGGGTTGACTGCATGCTTCCTTGGATAATTGGTTAATCTTATACGGCCTTTTCTAGAATCTCACCAACGGCCACAGACACCAGATGGACTCGATCAACAAAACGGGCTATGCGCAAATCTTCTTAACCTATTCACACTATGTACGAGTGGGGAAAATATTAGTACAAATAATGAGTACTTCATTTGAGTAATAGATATTATATTATAATAGACATATACACACACACCACACACACACACACACACACATATATATAGATATATAATATTATAGAATTTACATTTTTGAAAAAACAAATGATGTTGTATTAATTGCTGACAGAAATCTGTTTCGAACGCTTTAATAGATCGGTCATCATCAGAGCAATATATTGAGAGAAAGACGGGATGAAACAACCGTTAGAGAAAGGGTACAAACAAACGCTTTTATCCAATGCTGAATTTTAAAAATGCTTTTGTTCTGTGTTAAAAATAAAGATAATTATTTTAGAATCAGAAGCATTAAGTGTCATAATTAAACTCAAAGAGTTTGATGTTTAATATTAAAAGGATAACGGAGTATCAATTGCTTCTGTATATTCAGGCTATTAAAAGTAATTTATAAGTCCACAGGCATAATTGAAGAAGGAGTAAAGTTTTCAAATTCACTTGATGGTGTTGGTAATCACGTAGTGTGATATA
>CM042148.1:100256806-100279306 GCA_023376005.1 Doryteuthis pealeii
AGAGAGAGAGAGAAGAGAGCGTAAGACCATTTGTATTATGGAGAAGAAAAGAAAAAAGGTCACCATTGCGAAGAGAAGACTTTTTTGATGGATGCAATGTTAATAGACTGTGAAAGTTGGAATTATCACTGCAGGGTATTAAGACTGAGTAATGTACTGCCACGAATGCCGATGTCAAAAGACTGCCGATACTCATCATCATCATCATCATTACCATCATCATTAACATTATTATCATCGTCGTGAAGGCGTGCCAACAGCAAGGACCCCTCCCCCCCTCTCTCTCTCTCTCTCTCTCTCTCTCTCTCTCTCTGCCATCGTACTTCGTAAGTCCTCTAAATGACATGTAGTGTCCGTACAGAAGCTGATGGATATACTATACTCATAATCATCATCGTCAAGGTGTTCCGACAGCAATGATTCCTCTCTCTCCCCCTCTCTCTTCTATCTCTCTCTCTCTCTCTCTCTCTCTCTGCCATCGCACTTTGTAAGTCCTCTAAATGACATGTAGTGTCCGTACAGAAGCTGATGGATATACTATCCTCATCACCATCATCATCATCATCATAATCGTCAAGGTGTGCCGATAGCAAAGATTCCTCTCTCTCTCTCTCTCTCTCTCTCTCTCTCTCTCTCTCTCTCTCTCTCTCTGCCATTGCACTTCGTAAGTCCTCTAAACGACATGCAGTATTCGTAAAGATGCTGATGAATATACTATCATCATTATCATCGTCAAGGTGTGCGACAGCAAAGATTCCCCTCTCTCCTCTCTCTCTCTCTCTCTCTCTCTCTCTCTCTCTCTTCTCTGTGTGTGTGTGTGTCTGTCTGTCTGTCATTGGACTTTGTAAGTCCTCGAAACGACATGCAGTGTCTGTACAGAAACTCACGAATACACGTTTTTGTTTGTTGCCCAATGCTAGTGTGTCCATATGTAGGAGGCCAAACGTGAATGCTGCTTCTAAGTTTGTCCTTACTTCCTCCAATAGTGACTCTCTCTCTCTCTCTCTCTCTCTCTCTCTCTCTCTCTCTCTCTCTCTCTCTCTGCCATCGCACTTCGTAAGTCCTCGAAACGGCCTGCAGTGTCCGCACAGAAACTGATGAATATACGTTTTGGCTATTCACTCAACACTGGTGTGTCATCTCTCTCTCTCTCTCTCTCTCTCTCTCTCTCTCTCTCTCTCTCTCTCTCTCTGCCACCACATTTATAAAATCCTCGAAACGACATGCAGTGTCCGTACAAAAACATACGAATACACGTATTTGTTTGTTGCCCAATATGTTGTATACCCTTTCTTTTTACTTACTTCTATTTTTCTTCTGTTCATCTTTGGTATCTTACGTTCTTCTTCCAGCGTCTGGACGTAGTCTTGGGGACTTCGTGTCTGGTCTTCTAGGTCAGTCTTGTTGCCAAGACATTCATCAACCACAAAACCATATTATTTATTTAAACTTTTATTTCTTAACTAAACATATTTCTCTAGCTAATCACAGCGCGCGTGTGCAGTGAGTCTCAGCTAACGCAGTAACATCTTATCTGCCTGACGTCCAAGCTGAAACTGAGAATCAACCAGGTCCCACGTGACTTCACGTATTTCGCGGGCTTTCTGTAATATTCCATGATATGAAAATGGGCCATCCCTTCAGAAATACAGGGGGTTGACAATAATCTATGCATAGATTATGTAACAAATGCTGGTCTGTCTATGTGTAGGAGGCCAAATAGTGGCCAGTATGTCTTCATCTCATTTCTTAGATGGTTTGCAAGATGGGCAGTAAGTGTCCGTTCAACTGCTGTTTTTGTAAAGTGTTGCTCGCAGGATTTGTTCAAAACAGCAAGTGTTATCCTTGTGTACCTTCCATGTCGCCTTTTTCTACACGCCCTGTCGGTTGGGACAGAAAAATACGCCGTCTGCACCTCTGTTAACTCATTTTTCTCGATTTAACCCATAAACGTGACACTAGAGTCTTGCATGTCGTGGACTGGTGAGCTAACAGGATTCAATCCTTAAGCATCACGGGTCGCGAGCCACGGCCAACAGGTGTACCCATTGCGGGAATTGTACCCGTCTGCAAAGGTGCAGTCAGTGTATTCTATTTCCCCCGTCGAAAGGGTGGTCATCTAGTGTATATAGAGAGTGAGAGTATTTCCCATAAATAAACAATATATATATATATATATATATATGTGTGTGTGTGTGTGTGTGTGTGTGTGTGTGTTATTTTTTAAAACCCAAGATACCCAAGGTACCAGAATTATAACTCGCTTACTATGACAAACAAAAATATTAGCCCCAAGTTTTAATGTCTTAAAATATCATATCAAATTAGAAAACACTAACGAAACTAAATAAGAACGCATATGAAAAGATTATACTAATTTTTGTTTTGATTTAATTGATTTCTATATAAAATTGTACATAGAATTGCTTTCAATGTGTTTGAGAATAAAATGATAACATTAGAATTGCGTTAAGTTTAATAAGTCGCCTTGTGTTATTACTAAAAACTATAAATAGTACAAGTCAAATTATCCTCCAGCAAACCCAAGTTATTTCCAGACTCCAAACATCAAAGAATTTCCAGCCCACTCAACATCTGCCCAGCAACCAGATTCGAGCATCTCAAATTAGTACCAGTCCAGAGATAAGTATAAAACGATTATTTTTATATGACATATCATCACTCCATTCCGAAATGAGAGCCATAACTTTACAATATCAAAGTTCTCGGGTTAATTAATCCCAAAATTTGGTTGGCAAAGGGTTAAGCTGATCACAGTAGATTTCAGACCACATCCAAGCAAAGTACAAAAACTGATGGTTAGTTCATTATAATTGTGTAAAATGTAAATTAGGGTCCTTTTCTTTTTTGTATATATAACATTTAACTGCTCACAGCGGCTCTCCCACTCCCTGTGATCCTACATACAAAAACTGATGGTGATTTATAATTGAGCAGAAGGACACAAATTACAATAATAATAGGACTTTATTTGTATAGAATGAGTTCTGAGGTGAATAGATAGTGAATTTTGAAATATCATATCATACAGGTAAGCGGGGAAATGCGGTGGTGTACTGGTTAGAGTCGTAGGAAATGGACTCGTCGACCAGAGTTTAATTCCAGGACGAAGCCAGTTCACAACGCTCGGAAAAGGTATGAATCCAACTATTCTCCCTCCAGTTATGGGTAAATAGTAGAACAGTCTGGGCTTTTTAACCTTGGTTACGCAGCCAGTCTAGGAGAAGGAAAACTCTGAATTCAAAACCTTTTAAATCTCTACTAGGGGTGGTCACTACTAGAATAAGCTTAGGCCTATTTAGTGGTTTATTTCAATTTAAAAAGAAAAAAGAAGGACAGTAGTTGTAATATTTAACCCATAGTCTATTAGATTATTATTTCTTGTAATAATACAATATTAGACATTACGATCAAATCGCGCTTAAAGCACCGGTTCCTGCTAGATCCCCGAAGTTAACAGCGATGAGGCTGTTCAATACTTAATTTCACCAATTAAGCATTAGCAGGTACTGTAAGCAACCTGTGTCTTTTGTTTATCAAAATGATTTGATTCAGCATTAAATGTCCCAAAGAGAGTTAATAAACAAACCAAACAACGAACAGTGTTAGTGTATATATGGCTCACTTTAGCTCAATCAGTAGAGCGTCCACCAAGGAACCACAAAGTTCCGGGTTCGATACCGGCCCTAATGATCAATAATGAGTAGCACATGAGTAGTTCAGAAAAGTGAGGAGCTGATTCTATGTGTGGCGCTCCACCTCAGACGCGAAAACAATCTCCTTGGTCTTGCGCTTGAGAAATGGGGACAGACTCCCTGTCTGGCTGATACCGACATTAGGCCACCGCCGAATAAGATTTATTCTATGTATTAAGGATTTTGACAATAAAATACTCATTGATAAACTTACGCAATTCCTGAGGGTGTTGTGACGTAAGCAGTGACGTATTCGGTTACAAACAAACAGACCGAATCTCCATTATAATGTCGTCGAATACATCACTGCTTATGTCACAATACCCTCAGGAATTGTGTAAGTTTATCAATGAGCATTTAATTTATTGTCGAAATCATTAATACATAGAATAAATCTTATTCACTAACGATGTCTCTATGAAAATCTGAGTTAGATTTGTCTCAAAACAGCCCATGTTATTAGCGTGTTTAAAATCCTGCAATGTGTCTTACATATCACTAAGAAATAAAAGTTTACACAATATATGGTGTGGTTAATTTGCATACTGTTTTTTACAAAACCGGGTTTAATAAATGATTACTTAGTGCTATTGATACTTAATATTATTGTTTCATTCTCCGACGCATTAAAATCAATCCTATGAATGATTTTATATAGAAACCAATTAGAATATAATAAAAAATAATTGCAATCTTTTCATATGCGATCTCACTTAATTTCGTTAGTCTTTATAATTTAATATATTTTATCACATTAAAACTTAAATACTTAGCTAATATATTAGCTAGTTTATTGTAATATTCAACCAATTGTATATCATTGTCTTTAATTTCATATTAGTGTTCGTATTTATTTTGATATTTAACCCATAGTGTATTAGATGAAAAATGAATGTTATAGTACATCTGGAGTTTCAACTCGCGTATTACACTATCATAGACCGGCATGTTAGCCGCTACACTACGGGAATGCTCACCTCTTGAGTCTGTTTTCAGGAATAGATTTTTGGTATGTTTAGTAAATAATGTTAAAGTCTCTTAGAAATGAACGGATCGCGTCCCTGGGGTGATCCCAAGGGACGCGACAGGGGAAAAGGAAATTGATAACCTTATGGTGAAACAATTTAGAACGACAATCTAAAGACAAAATATTCCAGAGTTAACGTGATTTATGGCAAATGGAATGTGGGAAGAAAAAGAAAAAGTGTCATTAACTCTATAAACAATAGATCTGCATAAAATACGAAAGACCTTAAGGAAACAAAAGAAGTACGTCGATCTATTTGCTGTTTAAAAACCTTTCGTATTGTATAAACATTTAATCGTGCTAATACGGTAGCACCATATATATATATATATATATATATATATATATATATATAAGATTAAATAACCACAAATCCACAATAAAACTCAAATCCCCGCATAGTACAATAGCACTTCACTTTAACACCATACCACACAACCTTACACACCTCAAATGCATTCTGATAGAACACGCATTTCCAATAACGCAATCTCGAAAACAAGCAGAAACTAAATGGATTCTAAAATTACAAACTCACGTAAGGGGACTGAACGCTGACATCGGAATTCTCCGTTATTATAAATATTTTACAGACGCTGCCGCTGTCAAAAACAACAGACAAAAGATCCATTGAACAGGAACAACAGTCATTTGATAAAGGGTATCAAACGAACCCGAAAATTTATGATAAAAAATAATAATGAAAAAATAAGTGAATCTAATACTCCATAACATCGAGTTCATTCATTATTTTTAGATGCTTCGTAATAACGCCCAACTTTAAAAAAAACATATATATATATATAAATATATATATATATATATATATATATATATATTCTATAGTGTCATAAAAATGCCGAGTTTGAAGCTGTATATATATGGTGTGCTGTGGGATATCATCGAGGAGGCGATACATCGAAACACTGTGTCTCTGGACTATATATACATATAAGGTATGTATATATAATGTATGTCAGAAAGGTATCGAGATTGAAGCTGTATTTACCAAGATAGGAATACATAAAAAATGTAATGTTAATTTTTTCAGAATACAAGGTGTGTCAAAAAGTACAGATTTTAAAGCTGTATTTATCAAGATAGAAATGAAGAATGAATGGAACGTTAATTTTTCATTATATATTTCGTTATATATACATACAAACACATACACACACACACACACACACACACACATATATATATATATATATATATATATATTCTCCCTCGTGCTTGTAGGTGTGGAGAATTTACCTGATGTTTATTATCAGATAGATAGATAGATAGATAGATATGATAAAACTCAGGTAGACAGATAGATCGTACCAAAGACAACCCATAATCAAATAAGATCTATCAATTGATATATCAAAATAAGAAAAAGTAAACTTATAAAAAGTGATTTTAAGGGTACAAGTATTTTAAATTAAAATTCAAACGAATTAAACAAATAAAGAAATATAATACTCTTGTTCCTTAATGGTACGACCATTTTCATCTTGTAACACCATTAGGTTAAAAATGCGACCATCCACAATCGTCCAAAATGAAATGCAAAAAATGTAAATCCTTATTTTTTGGTGTTGCTTGTCCGCCTAATTAGTATTTCTTATGGGTGTCGTCGGGTCCTCTGAATAATGGACCATACCATTTTTATTTTTTTAAAAAGAAAGAGAAGAAAAGGATATGCTACACAGAAAAATGTAATAAGAACGAACGAGGGAACGTTAGTAGGAAAAGATAGATAGAGGGGGAAGTGTGCGGAAGTGATAATGCTAATCGGTTTCAATCGAACATAAAGAAAAAATAGTGAGAGGGAGTTAAATCAAGATTATTATACTTTCACATATTTTATTTAGCAATATTTCTTAAGTAAACATATCAAACGTAGTAATAATTAGATTATCATACTTTATATCCACAGGTTGCTAGTTAACAGGTCCTGCTAGTTAAAGAAATATTTCCCGAAAAAATACTCTTTTACCGTACTGCATCAAATCCTCCACAAATCTAAACCTCCCTGTTCCAGTTATTATTCTATCTATTATGATCTGTATCTGCCAAGATGTGGCCATCTTGCAGACACAAGAATTTTTGTGGCTGGCGGCCTCACATTAACGGGCTTAGATAACTCTAAGGCGTGTCTTTGTTTTTTCGCTTATTCGTGTTTTCTTGCACCAAACCCCAAAGCTCTGCCGGGAAAATATTTACGTATCAAGTACAATAGCTTCGTTCGTGGTTGATTTATTTTAACCTTTTACATACGCCTATTCCCAGTCACACTTAGTCTATTTGCTCTCTCGTAAGGTCTTCTTCTTCTTCTTCTATCTATCTATCTATCTATCTATATCTAACTACTGTTTCTTTATAATAAAAAAAAAATCCTTGTTCTTGTTCTTCTTGTTCTTCTTGTTCTTCCTCTTCTTGTTCTTCCTCTTCTTGTTCTTGTTCTTATTCTTGTTCTTCTTTCTTTCTTTCTTTCTTTCTTTCTTTCTCTCCTTTTCTGTATTCAAACATTGCTTCCCAGCCGACGTCAACCACAACCGCGTGGGAAAATACATTCCCGCCAAATTCTTTCTCTACCCTCCCCACCCCCAATTGCGTAAGCCCTTCTCCTTTGTCTTTGTTTTTATTTGTTTGTATTTTTTGTCCCCTGATTCCATTCGACCGATGTTACTTATTTGGTTACCATGGCAATCAAATGAGCTATCATCCGGGTCTTTGTTTTTTCTTCTCTTTACACACATTAGCCATGTGTCGATTTTTATGATTTATTCATTTCAATTTGGTCACTTTTTTCTTCTTTTTTCTTTTTCCTTTTCTATTTTTATTTTTGTTATTTTTTTTTTTGTATCGACAAAAATTTTGGCACGCAAATGAGACTGGTTTTAAAAGTGCAAAACGAACTGAGACGTAACCGATATTTAGTTTCGTTTGCGAACGGCAATGATGCAGTCTTGGTTGGTGGTTGGATTTCGAACTGCTGCCAACTGGCACTCATTGCGTTGCTTTAATGATAACGCTTCTACAGTTGGCGTTGGCGTCGGCGTTGACCTAAACAGTGAAGAACGGACTTCCTTCGGATACACATTGTCTCCCACATCCACGCACTTCTAATACACATATCCACACATAATACACAACGTCGGCACATCAGATATGCCCACGAAAACACACATATATACACATACTCGGTGATAAGCTAAACTTCTATGACCAGAATGGCAGCTACACATTGTCAACCACTTCCACGCACTTATACACATATCCACACACTATACACACGTCCGAACCTCATGAATACGTACGAATACACACACACACACACACACACACACACACACACACACATACACACACAAACGAGCACAGACACATACTCGGTAATAATAAGCCAAATACTATATAGCGATATGTAGCAAGAATGGCAGCTACACATTGTCACCCACTTACACACACTTGTAGTACTCATATCTGCACACTATACATACGTTCGCAACTCATGAATACGTACGAATACACACACACAAACAAACATATGCATACACAAACGAATACAAAGACACATATACGCGGTAATAATCCAAAATACTATGACCAGCAATATGTAGCAAGAATGACAACTACAGTCACGTAACGTCGCCTAGTTAACGGACTTCCTTGGAATACATTTTTTCCTCATCCACGCTATTATAGTACACATATCCGGACACAATACCCAACGTCAGCATCTTGTAGATACATACGAACACATAGACATACACACAGACACACACATACACACGTCCACACCACAGATACGAACGAATACACATCTCATAGATATGGACGAATACACAGTCACATGTGCGCAAACACACACATGCTCGGTAATGAGCCAAAATACTATGACCATCGATATGTATCAAGAACGACAGCTATAGTCTCGTAACGATCACCTATTTCAGGGTTAATAAGTAAGTATTTACAATGATCGACTAGTCAACGGACTTCCACGCACTTGTACACATATCCGCACAATATACCCAAGTCCGAACCCATGGATACATACGAATACACCCCCACACACACGCACACACTAATATGCACACACAAACAACCACAAACACACACATATACTCGGTTATAAGCCAAAATACTATGACCAGCGATATGTAGCAAGAATGGCAACCACACATTGTCAACCACTTTCACGCACTTGTAGTACACATACCCGCACACAATACATAACTTCGGCACCTCGTAGATACGTACGAAAACATACATACACACATATACACGATGATGAGACAAAATATCATGACCAGTGATATGTAGCAAGAATGGCAGCTACACATTGTCACCCACTTCTACGCATTTGTAGTGCACACATCTGCACACTATATACACGTCTGCACCTCATATATACGTACGAACATACACATACATACGTACATACATACACACACATACGAAAATATACTCATACTCGGTGATAAGCCAAAGTTCTATGATATGTAGCAAGAATGACAGCTACAGTTCGTAACGATCACCTATTTTATGGTCAGAACTATAAAAATGTGAAGCCTGATTGTCTGGTATCGCTTATCCATCGAATTCTTATTTCTTATGCATGTCGACACCCCAGCTAAATAATGGAACATTCCGTTTTTATTATAGAGATAGAAAGAGAAAGAAAAGGACATGCGATACAGAAAGATATGTGAAATAGAGAAAGAAATATGTAGTTTTTGATCTGGCTTTTGATCCTTGATTGTTAACAGTGAAAGAAAGAAAGAAATAGATTAGAGGAAATATATAGAGATGTGGTGAGCGCGAGGAAGCGATAACGCCAGTCTGTCTCAATCGAACATAATGAAAAGATGAAAAGAAGGAAAGAAAGAAAAAAAAAGAAAGAGAGAGAGTTAAATCAAGATTATTGTACGTTTTACATATTGAATTATTTTGCAATAGCTCTCAAGTAAACATATGCTGTGATAATTTGATTATCATAGAATGGTATATTTGCCTCTCATCCTAGCTATGAGGGTTGACACAAGGACATTTTTATGTGGGCCAACCCACAAGCCGAAACTCATGGGTGGTAGACATAAAAAGTGCGTCGATCCCGTAGGCATTCACCCTCAAGGGGGCGTGCCCACTGGGATCGACGCTATTAATTTTACTTTACCGGTCCGGTGGCCGAAGCACACTGGACCCCCGACTGTGTCGAGTTTAGGTTGGTATATCCACAAATCATTCTATTTTTTTATTAAAAGTATTCTTTTGGCTTTCCAAAAATCTCAGGCAACCTGTTTTGATCTTAAATCGAATTTAAATTTGGGATTCTTTAAAGAAAGCCTGTAATGACAGACGAGAAACGATACTACTAACGCAGAGTGATTAATGTCGTCATCAAGTCTCGTGCATAGATAAATAAAGAGATTAGTTGATTGATTAGCTAGTCGAAATAGGTTGGATATAGATATAGAGAGAGGGAGAAGGGGGGAAGAGAGAGAGAGAGAGATAGCGAAAAAGAGTCGGAGAGAAAAACACAGACAGACATGAACTGGCTGTTAGAAGTAGAAAAAAGAAAGAAAAACGCAGAATGATATATATATATATATATATATATATATATATATATATATATATATATATAGTTAATTCTTTGTTAGTATTGGAGAAATGATAATAAAGTGCTCAATTACTTCTGTAAGAGCTGTATTTATTTATTTAAAGTTTACAATACATTTAAAGTTAAAGTGAACGTTAAAGTGAACGTTTCTGATGACGACCAATCACCTAAAGGTGATGTTCCGAAACCATTAGTAAAACGGACTTTTAAATGTATTGCAAACTCATAATGAATATAATATATATATATATATATATATATATATATATATATAAGATTTTTGGATGTTTGTTTTTTTAGAAGCATTGTTGGATAAAGTATATATTATCATTTATATTTTTGCTTGAAGGCAATTACAATGCGGATATCGTATAAAATTCGATAATTATTGAAAATAACCATGACACGTGAATTTCGCAAACGATCATGCGATGCTAGAACATCGTACAGTCTGTTTCAACTTTATTAAGTTTCATCAAGTTGAAACAGAGTGTACGATGTTCTAGCATCACATGATCGTTCGCGAAATTCACTTTTCATGGTTATTTTCTATAATTATCGAATTTTATACGATATCCGCATTGTAATTGCCTTCAAGCAAATATATATATATATATATATGTGTGTGTGTGTGTGGTGTAGAGAGAGAGAGAGAGATGGAGAGAGAGAGAGGTGGAGAGAGAGAGAGGTGGAGAGAGAGAGAAGTAAAATGAGGAAATCAATTCGACAGTATGTGGAAAAATGTATACAAAGACGGGATGTTAAACTGGACGGAAGTTTATTAGTAGTGTCGGTGTTTAAACATTTCGGTTTACAAAGAAACCATCTTCAGGTCAATATGAAACAAGTAAAAGAAAAACATCCATCATCTTCTTAAATTTTTCCTTTACTTGCTTCATATTGCCCCGAAGAAGGTTTTTTTGTAAAACTGAAATATAATAAACTTCCATCCAGTTTAACATTCTGTGTTTGTATACATCTCAACACACCACACACACATACACACACACACACACACACACACACACACACACATATATATATATATATATATATATATATATATATATGAAACATTTGAAACATCTTCACCTGATGATTGCATCGCGTGAAACCAATATGGTTGTGAATGTCCCTTTGTCACCTAATAAATAGATATGTAAAACCTCATTATATTATATAACAGCTCTATTTTATATTGAGCACTCTACCAATTAATACTGCCTTTGGTACACCATTCCAGCAAAAGCTGAAACAGTGACCATCTCACACTACAGTATATATATATATATATATATATATATATATATATATATATATTGAGAGAGAGAAGAGAAAGAAAGTGGGAGAGAGCTAGTACGAGAGTGATATAGAAACAGACTGAGATAGATAGATTGATAGATATAGTATTAGGAAAGAAAGAACGAAAGAAAGACAGAAAGAAAGAAAGAAAGAAAGAAAAAAGAATGAAAGAAGTAGAATATGATAGACAAATGGATATTCTTTTTCAGAAGGCGTACAACGACTATGGATACTGCATTGTACGAAGAAGAAAAGAAGAGATAAATAAATAGATAGATAGATAGATAGATAGATAGATAGGAACCGGTCAAGGTAGATAAGTAAAGTAAAAAGTCATCGGGGTTGCCTAAAGTCGGTATCAGCCAGCGACCAAGGGATTCTATCCCATTTTCACTTGCGCAAGACCAGGGAGATTATTTTTGCAGCTGAGGGGGAGTGCCACACCTACCATCAGTCCTTCTCTTTTACCACACAGATCCAAGATTTGCTATTCATGTACTGAGGTGGATCATCACACTAACCACCCTCTCCTCACTTTACCGCACAGATCCAGTGCTACCCATACGCTGAGTTGGCGAGGACTGGTATCGAACCCGAAAGCTCTGGTTCCTAGTCAGACGCTCACCAACTGAGCCCCAAAGATAGATAGATAGATAGATAGATTGGGGAAATCCCCTGCTGATTTTCTTGGAACGGTCTATAATCTTCAGGGTCGGTCCGTCTTGAAAGTGAGAGGTGAGAGATAGAATATTAAAAATTTTTAGAAAATCACATTATATTACTTTTTGAACATTTATTTGATTTTTATTTAAAAAAATGAATATTTCACCACTTACCAACCAGCGATGGTTCAGGCACCACATACCACTTATGTGACCAGGAGGTATATATATATATCTACAACACTACGGATTTACCAACACCACAAGTGATTTGAAACTTTACATCCTTCTTCAATTATGCTGTGGACTTATAAATTACTTTTTTAATAGCTGGAATATATCATGAACAATTTTGATACTCGTTATACACTTTTATATAATTTTACATCAAACTCTTTTGAGTTTTATTATGAACTATAATGCTTCTGATTCTTAAAAATAAAATTTATTTTATTTTTAACACAGAACACGCATTTTTTAAATTCCAGCATTGAATAATAGCGTTTTGTTTGTACCCTTTCTTCTAACGGTTGTTTCATCCCGTCTTTCTCTCATATATTGCTCTTGATGATGACCGATCTATTAAAGCGGTCGAAACAGATTTCTGTCAGCAATTATAAACATCATTTGTTTTTTCAAAAATGTTAAATTCATATATATAATATATATATATATATATATGTGTGTGTGTGTGTGTGTGTGTGTGTGTATATGTATATATATATATATATATATATCCTATTACTCAAATGAAGTACTCATTATTTGTACTATACTTATTTTCCCCACTGTACATAGATGTGAATAGGTTAAGATAGATTTGCTGCATAGCCCGTTTTGTTGATCGAGTCCATCTTGTGTCTGTAGGCGTTGGTCGAGATTCTAGAAAAGGCCGTATAGATTACCAATTATCCAAGGAAGCATGCAGTTCTACCCCAGGGAGTTTAGGGAAACGTATTTTTTCTTCAAAAACGTGTGGGAACAAACATCAAAACGACTCCAATGAAAGGAAAACTATTTCGGATTCAGCAACATCTATATATCTATATTTGGGAGGCGCGTGGACTAATGGTTAGAATTATAGGAAGTGGACTCGTCGACCCGAGTTCAATTCCTGGACAAAGCTGTTTGAATTTCACATAGTGCTAATACCCTTGGGAAAGGTATGAATCCAATTCTTCCTCCAGCTATGGGTAAATAGCATGGCAGACTGGGCTCTTGCTAGGCAACCAGTCTAGGAGAAGGAAAACTCTGAACTCTAAACCTATTAAACTCCGCTTAAGTAATTGACCTCGTGTCACATCCTGCTCGTGCGGAGGGGTTGGTAATTATATATATATTCATATTTTGTTCCTTAATCTTTCGACCGTTATCATCTTGTAATACTCTCTGGTTAAAAAGTTGAGAGTACAGAATCTGCTTTAAAAGTCTGTTATCCTCAAGTCGGTTCAAGTGGCCATACCATCTCAAGTTGCGCTGGACAAATATGTCGTACATGTCAGGGAGTCCAGTTCTCTCCAGGATGGTCCTGTTTGAAACATTCTGTTATCTATATACTAATACTTATGTTCCTTAATCTTCCAGCCTTTATCTGGTGTTGCTCATCTACCGAATTCTTATTTCTAATGAGTATCGTCACCCCAGCTAAATAATGGAACATTCCGTATTTGTTATAAAGAAAGAAAGGTTAGAAAAAGTACATGCTACACAGAAAAAATACAACAAGAAAAAAAATCAGAAATGGGGAGAAAAACAACTACATGGGTACTTCAAGCGTCAAACTGAAGAGATATCAAAAGATATTACATGGCTAGGAAGAGGACATCTCAAGAGAAAAACTGATTCACTTAAAATCGCAGCACAAGACAATGCTATAAGAACAAACTATATAAAAGCAAAATTAGATAAGACGCAGCAGAATAGCAAGTGCAGAATGTGGGGAGACAGAGATGAAACGGTTAATCCTATAATAAGCGAATGCAGCAATCTAGCATAAAGAAAGTACAAGACTAGGCACGACTCAGTGGGAAAGGAGATCCACTGGGAATTGTGCAAGAAATTCAATTTTCACCATACAGGTATATGCACAAGCTTGAAACTGTCCTGGAGAATGAGACGCATAAAATTATCTTGGACTTTGAGGTACAGAAGGATACCGGACCTAGTATTAATTAACAAGAAGAAAATATGTCCTCTCGAAGATTTTGCCGTTCTGGCCGACCAACGAATGAAAATAAAAGAAAGCGAAGAGATAAACAAATACTTGGACCTTGCTAGAGAATTGAGGAAAGTGGAACGTGAAGGTGAAGGTGGTACCAATTGTAATTGGTGCCATTGGAACGGTCCCCAAAGGTAGGGAAAATAATTTGGATGAATTGGAAATAGGAGGAAGAATCGAAATCATCCAAACAACAGGATTGTTAAGATCGGTTAGAATACTCAGAAGAGTCCAGGAGACCTGAGGAGACTTGCTGTCACTCAGCCTCCAGTGAACCACCGGCTACGACAGGTGTGAAAAACTCGATAATAATAATAATAATAATAATAATAATAATAATAATAATAATAATAATAATAGACAAACTGAATCACTAGTAATTGCTGCACAAAATAATGCCATAAGAACACATTATATCAAAGCAAAAATTGATAAGACGCAACGAAACAGTAAATGTAGACTGTGCGGTGACAGAGATGAGACTGTAAACCACGTATTAAGTGAATGTAGCAAACTAGCACAACGGGAATACAAAGCTAGGCACGACTGGGTTGGGAAGGTGGTCCACTGGGAATTATTCAAAAAATCAAATTTCGACTATACAACAAAATAGTATTAGCATAAACCAGAATCTGTTCTTGAGAATGAAACGCAAAAACTTCTCTGGGACTTTGAGATAAAGATGGTTACCCCACCCCAGCCAGTGTTGATTAACAAAATGAAAAAAGAAAACGTGTCAAGTGGTGGACTTTGCGATCCCAGCAGATCACAGGGTGAAGCTGAAGGAAAATGAGAAGATGGATAAATACCTGGACCTTGCCAGAGAATTGAAAAGCCTGTGGAACATGAGAGTGAAAGTGATACCAATTGTAGTTGGTGAACTAAGAACAGTCCCAATAAACTTTGAAAAAAGAATGGAGGATCTGGAAATCAGAGGAATAATTGAGATTATCCAGACTACTGCACTGCTGCAATCGGCTTGAATACTCAGAAGTGTCCTGGAGACCTGAGGGGACTAGTTGTCACTTAGACTCTAGGGAAATACCGTTAGCTAACGCTGATGTGAAACATCCAAAAGGGGTGAAAATAATAAATTTGAAATAATTCATTATAATATTTTAATTTATTATCAAAATATAAAAATTAAAAATGTATATTATATCTACATCTAGGTGATAAATGTTATACTTAAGTAATAGGTATCGGATACTTTTCACAACATCACAATTTTTTTCTTATGGGAGGGGGGGGTGCTTTCCGGTACCTAAACTTTAACCCCCACTGGGTAAAGGTTAATTCTACTGGCTGAGTTTATTAAAACTGTCAAAAGTCCCGAGTGTGACTTGCTTGACGCATAGGTTCGATGCACTTGCATGACCTCGGAAAATTGCACCGGTTGACATCGAAATGTCACGTGCCAAACTAAAAAGGCTCGAGGTTGTTTTGCACCCCTCCCCCGGCTCAGATGTGATACATAAATACACCGTCCAATCATCCTCCCTCCCGATGAAATCTAGTTTCTCATTGGCTGACCAATCAAATTCATCATCATCATCATGTCGCGCAAGTAGCACGGATATCCATGACGATCTCTCGCCAACCCTCCCTATCATTCATTGCCCCTGGGAGGTCCTCTGCGTAGCAACCAGCATCCTCGCAAAGTTGGTCAATGTAGGTCCTGGCTGGGCGACCTACATTAGCATGCCCATGTGTTGGCTTCCACAGAAGAACGTCGCTTATGAGCTCGTCATTGCTTCTCCAGCAGTGTCCTGCATGTCTAGTCCGTCTTACTCGGAGGGTCTGTAAGATGGGAGGCAGGTGGTCATACAGATGCTTCCTTGTAGGGTGCTGTTTCCACGACTTGTTCAAGACGGCACACAGCATTCTTGTGCAGCTCCCATCTAGCTTATTCTCAAGGCGCTTCGTTAGGGTCCAAGTTGTGCAGCCATACAGCAGTATTTTTTGTGGCCAACCACGTGTATTAACATCGCTTACTGTGGTTGAGATATTACTATAATGAAATTCAGTAAGACATAATCTGTAAAAAAAGAATTATTACGGACTTGAAAATGATCATTCATGGTGAAAATCGCTCAAGGACAAAATTTCGGATGTTTTTAAAGAAAATTTGAGATAACAGGAAAAAATAATTTCTTAAATTCTTAAAACGAAACTTCATTGAAAGTTGATAATTTTAACGAATACAGACTGATCTTTATATACATTACTAAGCAAAGTAAGGAAGTAATGAAAGATATAAACGACAATTTTTGGGAGAATATGTGCTTAATTGAAGTCATACCTAATTGTTGAAAATTAATTAATTGATAATTAATGAATTAGGCGGGCATACCCGTTCAAATGTAAGGCTAAAAAAATCGAGAAAAAGTCAATCTCTGTATGTACATTTCAGCCCATTAGGCTTCATCAGCATATATATATAATATATATATATATATATATATATATATATATATTAGTGTAATTTATAAGTGGTGTAATAGTTAGCAAGCTAGAATCGCAAACCATTGTTAGTGATTCGATTCTCATTGGGCACAACATAGATAGATAGATAATATGAATAAACCTTCATAGATAAATTGATAGATAGATAGATATTAATTGAGCGTCCATAGATATGAACAGATTGGGTGTAATATATATATATATATATATATATATATGTGTGTGTGTGTGGTGTGTGTAGTGTGTGTGTGTGTAGATAGATAAGATAGAATAAACTAGATAGATGTAAAATAGACTATAATAGACAGATAAGAACAGACTATGATATATAGAGAGAGACAGATAAATATATAGATAGATAGATAGATAGATAGCCAGACAGATATGAATAGACTATGATAGATAGATAGATGGATAGATGGCTATGAATATGCTATGATCGATTGGTAGTAGATAGATATGAATAGACTATGATAGCCTGACAGATATAAATAGACTATGTTATATATATATATATATATATTATATATATATATATATATATATATAGAGAGAGAGAGAGAGAGAGAGGGTGCAGACAGACTATAGTTTTCCTTCCTGTAAGTCTATTCATGTATGTATGTATACGTCTTCCGATTCATTTAGCAAGTCAATGAACTGTACATCCTTTTCCCTACTTTATATTTATATTATATATATTATATATATATATATATATATTATATATATATATATATATTCTCCCTTCTCATCTACTCCCTGACTTACTTTTGTCCCACTGCACTCTCTGACGCCAAAATTCTTCCCAGAGAATCCTTCATCACTATCCATTCCTTTCTTCCAGTCGATGACATTCCGAATATGACCTGCAGCGATGCTCGTCGTCTTCTGTGGGATGAGAGGAGGAGAGGAAGACGGCTTTCTTATTAGCCAAGAGTGGGCTGATTAGGAATGGAAAACAGGGGGTTGAGTTATCCGCCCTTGAAAACAAGTGCTCTAGAATGTACAAGCACCGTGAAAAGTTTCAAAACGTTAACCTGGGAAAATGTCAACGGTAGCCCTTTTCAGAGACGTTATCTGTAATCCAAGATGGAATTCTTGGAATAGGGCGCGAAGTAGGTGCGTAACTTCTGACCCGACATTTTCAACCGTACGAATCGTTGGAATGATTTACGAGGGAAAAACATTAATTCTATCTTAAATGATTGCGGCTTTTCTTTTAAAAGGAAACCCTAAAGGAACAATAAACCTAAGATACTTAATTCTTGTTTACTTTAAACCGCTCATAGTGGCTCTTTCAAATTGATATATTTTTATCATACAACATGTAATAAATACTGTGTCCTCATCAGCCATCCATCCTGTCGACTGTGGCGTTAGAATGCACCGACTTGCAGAGGGGTAAGACTCCCCCAATGGACCACATGTTGGCCGTGGGTGGCGACCCGTGATGGATAGAACCAGGTGGATGAGCAGTTCATGACTTGCAATACTCCACTTTGGCCCTATCTTGGGCTAGACGGGCGGTCGGAGAGGCCCCCTCCGACCAATCGGCTGGTCACGTCAAGCCCTAGCACCTATATGATTGCCCCAACCCTATTGTCCTTATGGCAATCCCCAACCCTTTTTATCATATGGGTGCTAGAAGGCCGTGGCTGCGGGTCTACATGTCCTGGGAATGACGTTAAACTCTATCTGATAGTGAGGTTCCAGTTTTGGAGGTTTGGGGAATGTGGAGCACCCCTTCATCAACATTGCTTCCTGGTCTACTCTGACCCGGAGTGGTAGTACCTGTAGGGTCCCATCTATGGGTTAAATAGAAAACATGAGTTTATAAACAAAATTGTATTATCCATTAAAAATGAAATTATTTCAAAACTTTGTCAGCATTAAACATTTTTTACCAATAGAAGTATTCGGCATAAAATGACCCAAGGGGTTGACATGCCGTAATACCCAACCAACCAACCAACCTAATCAGCTATCAACCAGGGGTGGTAACACAGTTTCGGGGATTATAAGGGGTACTACCACCCCTTGTGCCCTCACAGCATTTTGAATTGAATATATCAAAATAAGTCTCTGAAATGTATTCTTATATTATCTACAATTGAAATGAATATTACGGAATAATGACAAGTAGAGATCTTCAAATTAATATTTTTTATCATACAATGTGTAATAAATACGGTGTGCGATACCCTTGATTTAACTCTCTCTCTCTCTCTCTCTCTCCTCTCTCTCTCTCTCTCTCTCTCTCTCTCTCTCTCTCTCTCTCTCTCTCTCTCTCTCTCTCTCTCTCTCATTTTTCTTCCCTTCTTTCTTTCCTTCTGTAAATACATACCTACAAGATCTAAATGATGAAATTTAATCCATGAATACCTTGGTTGTTTGGTTGGATTTTACGGCATGTCAACCCTTGTTGGGTTATTTTATTAAGTCATTTTTTTCTTCATTCTTAATCTGTATTCATTTTTTTAAACTCATTTTTAAACACAGCTTTTAAAGCTATTTTTTAATTTAACCCATAGATGTGGCCCTAACAGTTACAATCACTCCTAGTCAGAGTGGAACTGGAGTAATAGTGATGAAGGGGTATTCCAGCCCCCCCCCCGAACACAACATTGGAACTACACCATTAGATGCAGTTTACCTAGGACAACCATGAATATGTAACCAGTATGTTTTTTGTTTTCTTTTGTTTGTTTTTTGTTTTTCTTTTTTTTTGTTTTTTTTTTGTTTTTGTTTTTTTGTTTTTTACTTTTATTATAAAGAATCAAATTAACAGTTATACACCAAATATTTCATTTAATTTCGGAGTCAGTGATAAAAATCCTAACATTTGTTTGCATCTTGGTGACGTGGTCTAAACAGCCAACTGGCCACACGCCAACCTCAACAGACAGCAGACGCCGCGAAGACAGATAATTATCGCATTTCGAGGTCTGCAAGTACTCGTCGTCTAGATATGTATGATCATGGATTTTGTGTCAGATTAATTGTTTTAAATTTACAGTTGAGCAAGAAAGACGCGTGTGTTTGGAGCATGTAATTATTGGTGTTAAGGATACAGGCTGGGAGTCAAGGAGCGGCGGACGGGTAAAGGGTTGGAAAACACTAAAGTCTTTCCAGTATTATTTGTGTCTGTTATTTGAGTTATTTCTTCTTTATATTCCCTACAAGCTCGACTTCAGTCTTACATATCACGTTACGCTCAGGGTGAAATATCTATTCCCTATTCTCTTTCTTTCTTTTGTTCTATATTTTGTCTGTGTAGCATGTCCTGTTTTTTCCCTTTCTTGCTTTAAAATAAAAACGGAATGTTTCATAATTTAATTGAGGTGACGACACTCTTAAGAAATAAGAATACAGCAAATAAGCAACGCCAGATAATCAGGATTTACACTTTTGCATTTCTTCCAGGATGATTTGGCCAGGTCTTATTTTTAAACAGAGCGTGTTGCAAGATGATAACGGTCGAAAAGTGCACTGATTTGAAAACATTACGAAAAGAAAAGAAAACAAAACGCAAAAAATAAAAATAAAAATGAAACATACTTTTTTAAATAGAATTTTGAATGTGCTTAAAACTTAAATATCAAATTACAGTTCTGATTTTGGTACTAATACAGAATAACGCGCAATAGATAATATCATTAGAATCGTATTTTACGAGTGAATAACATTAGATTACGGAAACTCCCGAAGGCGCCTAATTCTAACCTACTTACTCGATGGTCTCAAAGTTTTTAGGTATTTCCGTGAAATGCAATAGGTAATCTAATGGTATTATCTCTTGCGCACTATTCTGCATTAGTATTATGATTATATTTGTATTTTAATATTAAAAATGAATACATTAACGCGATTATTAAGGAACATGTATTTATATATAATATATATATATATATAATATATATATATATATATATATAGGTATATGTAAAAACAAAATTTTTTTTTTTTTTTTGCGATGAAACAAAGAAAATACAGTGCTCAATCACAGTTGTAAGAGCTAATATTTATTTATTTTACAATGTTTTCATAGATCAATGTTCATTATCAGCTGATAATGAACATTGATCATGAAAACATTGTAAATAAAATATATATATATTTTATATATATTATATATATATATTATAATATAGGGTCATCCACAGACACGTGTTTCGACTTATCAAGTCTCCTCAGTGTGGCTAGACATTTTGTAAGCTACCTGAGAGAGAGAGAGAGAGAGAGATTAAGATTATTTGTTCTCGTTGCTTTTTTAAAGAATTTCTTTATTTCATGCCTTATTTTTAGAAAAGTGTTTGCATTGTTTTCGTGAATATCCTTTCTTTTCTTTTCATTTTCTTACTCTCTTCTGTTCCATTCATCTTTAAATGGACATATCTTTTTTTTCTTTCTTGCCGATAGAAAACAGGGTCAAACATATTAAGAATTACGGTGAACGACAATTCTTTTTACAATCAAATAATTTAAAGCAGGGGGCTCCAAACCACGACCCGCGTGACAGATCCGGCCCGCGAAGGAATTTTATCAGGCCACCCGACTTTCTTGCGTTCTTTGATAATGTTTTGAAAATAAACATGTTGGTTAAATTTTATCTATTAACGGGGTCTCTATTTGTTGTACCGGCCGTTCCTACAGTGGAGAACATGCACCGGTTCTCACTATAAATAGTGAGACACCGAGTGTAAAGGGAGAACTGTTCCCGTTAACGACAAGCTAGTCGTACATGTACCATTGATTGTAAATACACTTGTCTTATTTTACCCTATCTCGACTTGACTTCTTTTTACTGTTGGGACTAACATCACAACACTATTAAAGTCTAACACAAAACAGCCCATGTTATTAACGTGTTTAGCATCCTACAAAGTGTGTTATATATCACGAAGAAATAAAGGTTTACATAGTGTAGATAATTTTCTTAACGGCTATTAGAACAACGGTTTTAATGAATTATTACTTGGTGTGATTGATTTCTAATATTAGTGTGTTATTATAAAATTTATTAAAACCTATCCTATGTATAATTTTGTATAGAAATCAATTAAGATAAAATTAAGATAAGTGTAATCTTTTTATTTTTCGTTCATATTTAGTTTTGGCAGTCTTTATAATCTAATATAATATTCTATTACATTAAGATTTAAATACTTTCACCCAGAGGGTGTATGTTTGTATTATTAATAATAATAAGTAAAACATCTGTTTTGTCTATCTCTTCGGAAAGTAAGGGCGAGACGGTGAAAAACTGTTTAAAATGTATAGCTAATCGCTGTAAGTTCTTCGTCAAAAACTTCTGAAAATTAAAAAAAACAAAAACAAAACAAAACAAAAAACAAAAAAAAAAGATACAAAAGGGGAAATATAAGTACATCACGTGATACTTCCACTGAATATCATTTATAAGAAATAAGTTTTAACCAAGTCAAATGCTGGAAATAACTAGACTTATGAGTCGTAAACAGTATTTCACT
>CM042148.1:100284306-100310017 GCA_023376005.1 Doryteuthis pealeii
TACCTTTCGGTAGAGCCGTGAGAATGAGTTTTAGTTTAGTTCACTAGATTGACGGAAGAAAATGGCCAATGAGTTAGACCCGGTAAACGAAGTAAGCAGAATGTAAAAAGGAAGAACAATCATCAATCATCTTATCATCTGCCCTATAGTCTGTCTGTCTCTCTGTCTGTCTGTCTCTCTGTCTGTCTGTCTGTCTCTCTCTCTCTCATACACACGTACACACACACACACACGCACTCTCTCTCTCTCTCTCTCTCTCTCTCTCTCTCTCTCTCTCTCTCTCTCCCCATCTCTCTCTGCCCGTTTTCATACCCAAAGTGGAACGAGTATATAATAAAAGTCATGGACTGCTATAATTAGACAATCAATCATATGGAAATCTGATGTCTCTAATAAGCGAAAATTCTTCCATATATAGCCGTGCCAGTGCTACAGTACGACTGCACTAATTGAACTCTAATGAAGCGCTTAAGAAGAAAGATAGATAAAAACTACGCAAGGATGCTGTGTGCTGTCTTGAACAAACCTTGGAAGTAGCATCCCACAAGAAAGCAACTATACGGCCATTTTCCCCTATTTGTGTAAGACGAAGAAGACATGCTAAGCACTATTGAAGAATCATGGACGATCTCATGGGATGTTCTCCTGTGGACACCTACATAGGGACACACCAGATTGAGCCGACCAGCAAAGACTGTGCGGATACTGGATGCTCTGAGGACTTGTCAAGAGCGATAACCGATAGGAATGGGTAACGAGAGAGAGAGAGAGAGAGAGAAAGAGAGAGAGAGAGAGAGAGGGGAGAGAGAGAGAGTGGAGAGTCATGGATATCACAGCTTTCTCATATGTCTGTCTCAGTTTCTTCCTCTAATGCCTTATTTATATATCTCAGCTTCTTTCCATCTCTCTCTCTCTCTCTCTCTCTCTCTCTCTCTCTCTCTCTTTATATATATATATATTCTCTCTGTCTTTATATATATATATATCACGCCTTATTTATGTGTCTGTCTCAGCTTTTTTCATCTCTCTCTCTCTCTCTCTCTCTCCTCTCTCTCTCTCTCTCTCTCTCTCTCTCTCTCTTTATATATATATCACGTCTTATTTATATGTCTGTGTCAGCTTGTTTATAACTGTCTATCACATCTTATTTCTATGTCCGTCTCAGCTTCTATCTATCCATCTATCTATCTATCTATCTATCACGTCATTATTAAATATCTGTTTCAGCTTATTACTATCCATATATCAATCTAAATAGCTCGTCTTATTTCTATGTCCGTCTCAGCTTGTATTTATCTATCTATATATCTTTCCATCCATCTATCTGATCCTATCTATCTATCTATCATGTCTTTCTTATATGTCTGTCTCAGCTTGTTTCTATCTATTTATCTATCTATCAGGCCTTATTTCTATGTCCGTCTCAGTTTCTATCTATATATCCATCTATCTATCTATCTATCTATCTGTCCATATATATATTTCCATCCATCTATCTGATCTTAGCTATCTAGTCTGTCTCAACTTGTTTCTATCTAATTATCTATCTATCAGGCCTTATTTCTATGTCCGTCTCAGCTTCTATCTATTTATCTATCTATCTATCTATCTATCTATCTATCTTTCCATATATATCTTTCCATCCATCTATCTGATCCTATCTATCTAGTCTGTCTCAGCTTGTTTCTATCTATTTATCTATATATCAGGCCGTATTTCTATGTCTGTCTCAGCTTCTATCTATGTATCCATCTATCTATCTATATTTCCATATTTCCATCTATCTATCTATCTATCTATGTATTTATAGATTGTAAACTGCCTTAACGAGCCATTGACAATGTATTTGATCCCCATAAATGTCGCTAAGTGCAAAACAAATCTTTATAAACACGCCTCCATCCAATGTTTTCCCCTTCAAAGCGAATTCTCGTTTTGATCAATACTCAAATTAAACGATGTTTTCATCACATCAGTTTTTACCTTTCTCGCTAAAAACGAACGATTCTATTCTTCTTAAAACCTTTTTACACTTTCTTTGTTGGAACAGCAGAAATGAAACAATCTGAGAATTTCGAAATCTAATTTTCCCTTCAGACAGTTAAGTATTCCCTCACGAAAAATTGGTGCTAAACGTGTTATATGCTCATATCTTGTTCCAGGTATTATATATATTTACCAACTCCTCCGCACGAGCAGGATGCGACACAAGGTCAATTTCTTGAGCGGAGTTCAGCAGGTTTGAATTCAGAGTTTTCCTTCTCCTAGATCGGTTGCCTAACCAAGGTTAAAGAGCCCAGTCTGCCCTACTATTTACCCATAGCTGGAGGGAGAGTAGGATTCATACCTTTCCCAAGGATATTAGCACTAAATGAAATGCAATTACCACGTTCAGGATTTGAACTCAAGGCGACGAGTCCATTTCCCATGACTTTAACCATTACACCACGCGCTTCCTACCTGTTTCAGGTATTATATAATGGTGTAGAGTCATCTCGTGTGTATAGGAGAGAGAAACTGATAGTTAGAGATGATAGAGATGATAGTTCTTACTTTTTAATCTTCTGGTTACTGACTCGTTGCTTACTGCTTCTACTTCTTCATCTAGGTCGTCGGCCATTTTCTCTGGGCTGATCTAGGGGCTTTTTGCTGGGTCGATTTTCTTTGTCAATTCTTCTTACAGGTCTGGGCTGGTCATTGTCTTAACATTTAATTAATAACAAGACTTTGTGTTCTTACGGTAATAAAGCTTTATTTTCTTAGCCCATGCTGATTCCGCCGCGGGTGAGATAGACTCCGGGAGCTGTCAATCGCGTCTGCACTCCTTGAAAGCCGGGTCGAATCTGCTAACTAAACTAACTTATTTTCATGGCACCAATCGCGCACCTTCAAAGGATCAAAGGTTATTAACTGTCTACTGCATGTAAATTTCCATATGGCCCGGTTATTTTTAATCTAACAGACCTTATTTAAAATTTTAACTACAGGTACGCTCACGATTTAAGACTGCTCATAAATTGTAACAAACACAGTTATACGCCCTTTGATTAGTTTGTACATTTGGAAATTGAGGCGAGTTGAACGTCAGACTTTTTGTGTTTGTAATATCTGCGTGTATATTCCGTTAAGCAAAGTTTTTAATTGCATTTTGGACTACTTTTAGATTCGTCTAGTTTATTGATAGTGATGATAACGTTTATTAATTTCGGAGACCTGGAGTAGGAGTTGCTGTTTTACCAGCTAGAAGTCCAATTAGGAGGAGGAAACTGTTTGTAACTACTAATTCGAACCCCGGGTAGAACTCGAACCCCGAGTAGAACTCGAACACCCGAGCGAAACGAGTCTGCCTTTTATATATATATATATATATATATATATATATAGAGAGAGAGAGAGAGAGAGAGAGAATGTAGGCTGACTTGTTTCGCTCGGCTGATAAGCGTATGGAAAACTAATCTTTAATTTCGAAGGAAAGCAGTTTAGATTTAAAAACTAAATTTCATACTAATTAGAATACAGAGAGAGAAATAAAAATTATTCTAAACCAGACAAGTAAATATAAACTATAGCTACCTATAATTTGTAGTTCTCCTGGGGAAGGTGTACCTTGAACACCGAAACCATGGTAGAGAGAAAAACTTTTTTGTACAATTCCAAATATATATATATATATATATATATATATATATATATATATATATATGAGTAAAGAAATAACAAAAGACTTAGAGATTTAGCGTTATAGTCTATTTCAGGGAGCTTAGACAAATAGTCTAAATCTCCCGACTCATCAGATGCGAATGATGAAATTTACATTTTTTGCAACATCAAAGATTTACATATGGAATTCATATCACAGGACTACAAAATTCTAAAAAATTTTAAAAATATATAAATAAAAATCTGTTTTCAAATGCCTTTAAAGAAATAAAAAATTACATCATTTGCATCTGATGAGTCGGGAGATTTAGACTATTTGTCTAAGCTCCCTTAAATAGACTATAATGCTAAATCTCTAAGTCTTTTGCTATTTCTTTATTCATATATTTGCTCTGTGACTCTAACATTAAGAGCATATATTGAGCTCTCAAACTGCGACTTGGTTTTGTTTAAATAAAACTCTTGTGTCGTAAGGAAGATTTCTTCTCTGGACATTTGGATTATATATATATTATATATATATATATATTATATATATATCTTATTATAATGGAGATTGTGTGTTTTTCTGTCTGTAACCGAAACTATTTTACTACTCAAGTCACAATTCCCTTAATTATTTACGTCAAATTCTCCATGATTTCATTCTTTTAAACCTTCAGTTATTAATAAAATTGTTTTACATTATTAATACTGTTGACCATATCTACGTACTAATAACATGCAATTGTATTTATATATACAACAAAATAGCGGTTTACAGTTTGAACGAGAAGGCTAATTTGCATATTGATATTTAAAATTTTATTTTAATAAATATGTGCTTGGTATTATTGATTTCTAATTGTTTGGTTTTATCTTAAGAAATATAAACAAAAATCTCGTGGATAAATCTTAAAATAAATTTATTTACAAGAAGAAATAACTGTAATATTATCCTTTACTTCCTATTTTAACTAAATAGTTAAATTAGGAAAATTTACCAATGAAAGAGGGGAGTAATGGAAAATGATGGAATAGTTAGTTTCAAAGTTGTTCTATTTTTCGATTATACCCCCTCTGTTGCAGATCTTTTTATCTGCATTCTTAGTCAGTTTCATTAGCCTTTCTAATTTAATATGATATTTTAATTTTATTATATCAAAACTTAAATACTTGCACCCGGAGGGTGCATATATTTGCTAGTATATATAATTATGGTAAATTATTTAATCTAAGCCATGCCCGCTGATTTCCTTGTGTTCTAAACTTGTTTACATTAGTTTTAAAAGAATCGAGGAACTCTCTAACATAAGAGTCGTAAATCTCAACGCTAAACCACCATGCCTCAAAGGAGAGTTTTTATGACACTTTTACTATTAATATTGTACAAATCCCTGTTTGTTATTTAATTATGTAATATTTATAACTTGTGTTAGCTTTTAGCATCGAGGAGAAGTACGATTTTTATCAATACTATTTTCCGCCATGCAAGAGTCCATAGTCAATTATTAAATCCCCAATAATGTGTCTGAAAAGAAATGGCGCCAACTCCTCCGCCACAGGCAGAATGTGACTCAAGAAAACTCTTATCCTTTCCTATAATGTTCGTTTTTATTCTATAAGACATAAGTATGGATATTTATACATGCTTTTTGTGATCAAACAGTAAAAAATACAATTTTTTTTTATCCATAGACTTCAAGTATTGTTTATTTTTCATTCATTTTTTCCGTTATCTTTTCAATTTTGCCAAGATAAAAGCATTCTATTAATGAAAATACAGTGCTACCTTAACTTACGAGTATAATGCATTCTGCTCGCAACTCGATTTCCTCGTATATCAAATTAATTTTTCTTATTGAAATAAACTGAAATGTCATTAATCCGTTACGATAATAAGATAAGATATTTTTTCTCCATAGACTTCAAAACAGCACTAATACCCTTAGGAAAGGTATGAATCCATATATTCTCCCTCCAGCTATGGGTTAAATAGTAGGGCAGACTGGGCTCTCAAACTTTAGATAGGTAATCAGTCTAAGAGAAGGAAAACTCTGAGTTTGAAAAACCTGAGGTCAGTCGTTGATGGGGTTTGCGGCATTCCTTGTGCACCAATTCTTTTTCAATTCTTTAATTCAAGTTAAGAGTAAGGAAATGAATCCGAAGGTATATGTTTGGATAAAAGGGTATGAAAACACACAATATTGTTAAAATGAAAATATTTTATATCATTTTCAGAGCTATTATTGAACAATATTTCGATTTATAAAAATCTTCATCAGAACTTGTTTTTAATCCGGACTCATCGAGAGAGAAGCAGCTCTCTCGATGAGTCCGGATTAAAAACATGCTCTGAAGATGATTTTTTATAAATCGAAATATTGTTCAATATTAGCTATGAAAATGATATAAAATATTTTCATTTTAACAGCATTGTGCGTTTTCATACCCTTTTTATCTCTCTCTCTCTCTCTCTCTCTCTCTATATATATATATATATATATATATATATATAAAGAGAGAGAGAGAGAGAGAGAAGAGAGAGAGGGGGTATGGATATGTTTTTGTAAGTATACGGAGGATAAAGAATTTCCTGAATAGACTACAATATATATATATATATATATTATATATATATATATATATATATATCTGTGTGTGTGTGTGTGTGTGTGTGTGTGTGATTGTGTGTGTGTGCGTGCGTGCGTGCCCACTTGCGTGTCTGCGTTAAGTCTGCTTGTTTCTATCACGTCTAGCATCAATATTTATGTAAACGTAAATTTACTGTCTATATCATAAGATTTATTTTGATTGGCTAGCGTAAACAATGTCTACATCTCATCTCTATTTATCTGTTGGTGAGGTCGGCCTACTTACTAACTCGACTTTTAGTGCCTGTAATAGTTTTTTCCAATTTACTAAAGACTAAAATTCGAATACTGTCCTTCGAGAACAACCAGGCAATTCTCCTTCAGTTAATTGACGCTATACACTCGTCTCATAGTCTCGTCATCTGAAAAATCAAGTGTTTCTAATATACAAATTGATTAAATACACTATCCCTTATATCAGGGATTTCACAAAACACATACACAGACATTTGATAAGTGTGATCTCTGGGATAAAAGTGATATGAAAAGTACCAAACATTTTTTTAAAACAGCGTAGTTTCCATCAAGAGTTTTCCTCAGATGTTTCGTAAAAGTCCAAGTGGTGCAACCATACAGTAGCACTGACATGCCAACTACCCGAAAAAGAGCTTAACGACTATAAATTTAAAATATATAAAATTTAGAATCTACTTTTCCTTGGTTGATCGTTTGGTTGGATTTTACGGTATGTCAACCTTTGTTGGTTTATTTCATGCCGAAGATATTTTGTTTTATTCATTCGTGATGGGTAGTTAAATGCTTTTAAAGTCATTTTTAAACATATTTTTAGATTCATCTTTTTTCTATTTAATCCATAATTGGGACCCTAACAGTTACTGTCACTCCGGGTTAGAGTGGACCTGGGAGTAATTATTATAAAGAAAGAAAGGGAAGGAAAAAGACATACTACAGAGAAAATATGATAAGACAGAAAGATAGAGAGATGGGGTGAACGCGCGGAAGCGATAACGTTAATCTATTTCAATTTTTTCACGATGGGCTGGATAATTGAAAAGAATAAAGAGCGCAGTCAACATTATTATTGTGATCATTACTTGCTAGCCAGAATGAAAGTTCTGAGAAAAAGATATAAAAGAAAATTTATTTTTCCATGGTATATTCATGGATGAGTGGCGTAAGACCCACAAAAACAAATTCAACCAACATATTTATTTTCAAAACATTATCAAAGAACGCGACATTAACAGGAAGGTTTTGTGAGATTTGTGAATTCAAGAACCGTCGGTGGGCCTGACGAAATGCCTTCGTGAGCCGGATTTGTCCCGCGGGCCGTAGTTTGGTGAACCCTGCTTTATATATATATATATATATATATATATATATATATTGGTTAGGAGGTTGATTTAGAAGGGTATCACAATGCAGTTTGGAAAAAATTTAAAAAATAATTACGGTAACAAAACACAAATACGCTTTTTCATTCGCACATACGCACGCGCTAGGAGACAGTCTTAACGTCACAACCAACAGGCATTTTCAATGTCACGCGCATTACAACATACACACACGTACAAACAAAAATAAACGCATTCACGTTCACACGAGAATACAGTTATCTAAAAAATAACATCATTTTAAAAAAAAAAATTAATTTGGGAAGAAATTGCCATAGCTGAACTGCTTCAGTTCAATTCTTTTGATAAAGAGGCATTACCTCGAAAATTCAAGAAAGAATAAAAATACAGATCAACACACAACACCATTGTTACCGTATTACTATTTTTTTATTTTTTCCAAACTGCATTGTGATAGCCTTCTAAATCAACCTCCTAACCAATACATACACAATTCTTCAAGCAAATTATGAAACTCTCTTATATATATATATATATATATATATATATATATATATATATATATATATTATTATTATTATTATTTATTATATTTTGCTTGAAGGCAATTATAAATGCATGTATCGCATAAAATTCGATAATTATAGAAAATAATCTTGAGATTATTTTCTATAATTATCGAATTTTATGCGATACATGCATTTATAATTGCCTTCAAGCAAAATATAATAATAATTTATTCAACAATGCTTCTATAAAAACAAACATCCAAAAATCTTATATATATATATATATATATATATATATATATATATATATATACCCCTCCGCACGAGCAGGATGTGACACAAGGTCATTTTCTTAAGCGGAGTTTAAGAGGTTTGAATTCAGAGTTTTCCTTCTCCTAGATCGGTTGCCTAATCAAGGTTAAAGAGCCAAGTCTGCCCTACTATTTACCCATAGATGGAGGGAGAGTAGGATTCATACCTTTCCCACGGGTATTAGCGCTAAGTGAAATGCAATTACCACATCCAGGATTTGAACTCGGGGCGACGAGTCCATTTCGCATGACTTTAAGCATTACACCACGCGCTACCCTGTTTTATATATAAGTTTGTTTTTGGTTGTTGTTTTTTTACCCGCATATAAATCCATTCCTGATCATTTATATATATATATATATATATATATATATATATATTATATATATTGTTTACCAACCCCTCTACCCGAGCAGGATGTTGTTATTTACCCATATCTCGGGTATATCATTGAGAGAGAGAGAGAGAGAGAGAGAGAGAGAGAGAGAGAGAGAAGCAGAGAGAGAAGCAGAGAGATAGATTAGATTAGATAGTGATGATAGATGGTCTTACTTTACATTCTGCTTCTACCTCGGCCGCCATCTTATCTGCTGATCTGTTGGACTTCTTTTAAGAGTTGATCTTCTTCTTACTTAACGTCTTTTCACTTAACAAGAACAAGACCTTGTGTCTTTAATAATAAAGTTTTATTACACCAGCCCATGTTGATTCCGCCGTGGGGGGAGATGGACCCCGAGAGCTGATAATCTCTTAACTCCTTGAAAGTCGGGTCGAATCTGACGTACTAAACTTATTCTCCCGCGTCTGTAATAGCGCATTTTCAAGGGGCCAAAGGTTATTAACTTTCACAACTGTCGGTAACTTTCCTTGGACCCCATCATTTTAATTTTCCTAATTCAAAATTCTAACTACAGGTACATTTATAATTTATAACTGATCCTGAATTATTTAACAATGTGACACAAGGTCAATTTCTTAAACGGAGTTTAACAGAATTGACTTCAGAGTTTTCCTTCTACTAGACTGGTTACCTGACCAAGGCTAAAGAGCCCAGTCTGCCCTACTATTTTCCATAGTTGGAGGGAGAATAGTTGGATTCGTATCTTTTCCAAATGCAAACAGCCTCGTCCAGGATTTGAACTAGGGTCGTTATATCCATTTCCTACGGCGTCAGAACACCAACAAATTTAAATAATTCACTTTTTATTGACTTGCTGAAATTTGCATACGTCGCAAGTTCCTTATTTGAATACAAGACCAGTCTCTTCTAAGTTCTTACTCTGTGAGAGACCATGTTTTCCTCTTGCAAATATCTTGCATACAAGATTCGTGGTTTCCCCTCTCGTTACATTAATATCCTGAATCATTATAGTAGAGTAGCCAGAAGAAAGCCACTTCTTAAACTAAACATTCAGAAGAGGACAATTTGTTAGATAATCAACTGGCATATCCTATCATTTTTACTAAGTAGTGTAAAGTAATTTGAAATAACGATAAACAGTGAAAAAAAATTCAATAGCGGAGTCGTAATTTGATTGACAAAGTGTCACCTCCGGGTCGTCTGTAACGAAGTCTCTGATTGGATTAGAGAATAAAGTGATTAAGCGACACTGGGGAAAGTACAATTAGAATTTAGTTAGTTGAAACAAGCTGTCTGAATGCGGGTGGTGTAGCTTCCATCTCTTCTCCCCCCAGGGGCCCGCGGGGGTTAACAATATATGGGCAAATTAAAATGTATCCAGGGGAAATAAAGATGTATACACACAGAAAATGTTTCCGTGTTTTTCCAGATAACAAAACTGTTACATGCTCTTTTTATTATCATAGCGCGAATTCCAGGGGAGCATCTCCCCTAGGCAACACCTGCACCCCCCGGCTAAAAGGGGCAGGGCTGGGTTTATTGCCGGATGGCTGATGCACCTCAAAAGAGGAATGCCGACAGGATACTTGCAATTTTTATACTGGCCACCCTATGAGCTTCGGTTTGTACATAGCTCCCAAAAATAAACTAAATGAAACAAAAGAATAAAATGATGGGTCCGAGAGAGAAAATCCCCATGCGGAGAGTACAGCCCCACCAAAGAGTCGAAAAAAGCAGGTAGCCTGTCTGATCTAAAAAGGGTTAAATCCTACTTAACGTACATAAATTCCACCATCTTATGTCACCCCGCCGAAATAAAGAAAAATACTAAAAATCAAGGAATTAACTGAATTTAATGAAATTTTCAATGTTGATACATTGATGAATAAAAGATATAATGCACCAATTATTTTATTTAAAAACTTTTTACATTTGTTCTGGTCAATTAACTTTGAACCACGTATGTTTGTGAATCTGTGTTACGTCTCAGAGATACGTGGTTAAAATTTAACACCTGAAAAAATGTAAGAGTTTTCAAATAAAATAACTGGTGCATTATATTGTTTTTTCATTGATATATCAACACTGAAAATTTCATTAAATCCAGTTAATTCCCTGATTTTTAGTATTTTTTTCTTTCGGCGTGGTGACATACGATAGTGGAATTTAGGTCCGCTAAGTAGGATTTAACCACTAAAAGAACAATAACAAAATGAGAAGATCTCCGAATTCTGATATGTTGTATTTGATTTCCCGGATTTCAAATACGGAAGAATTATTTCTTGAGATATCCAATGAAAGATTTCAGTTTAAACCTGCTACTGTCCACTATCAAATTGTTCCGTTCTGGGAATGACTCACTACCAGAAGCATATGTGTAATATATTGTCTGGTCGAAAAGTTCGCGGGCAGAGACCAGGTGTAGATGATTCGCAATGTGCGCAGGAAATGCCTGGGTGTCAAGTATGGGCCTGAAAACAAAACCGGATATTGCCTTGAACGCATTAAACCGACCTTTGGCACCCGGAAAAGATAGGTGTAAATTGATGCATAGGCACAGAAAATGTGTAGGTGTAGCCCATAAACCATAAAAACAAGCTGCGTGGGCGAGAAGGTATGTTTACAGGAAAACTGCGTAGGTGTTACGATCAAAGAGGCCTAATCATGTTGAGTTAATTAACTTTGAACCACGTATGTTTGTGAATCTGTGTTACGTCTCAAAGATACGTGGTTAAAATTTAACACCTGAAAAAATGTAAGAGTTTTCAAATAAAATAACTGGTGCATTATATTGTTTTTTCATTGATATATCAACACTGAAAATTTCATTAAATCCAGTTAATTCCCTGATTTTTAGTATTTTTTTCTTCCGGCGTGGTGACATACGATGTTTTTATGGTTTATGGGCTACACCTACACATTTTCTGTGCCTATGCATCAATTTACACCTATCTTTTCCGGGTGCCAAAGGTCGGTTTAATGCGTTCAAGGCAATATCCGGTTTTGTTTTCAGACCCATACTTGACACCCAGGCATTTCCTGCGCACATTGCGAATCATCTACACCTGTAATCCTGTTGAGTTAAATATTTTTTTAACTTAGAAATCTGGGTTGAGCAGATCGAAATCGAAATTGCTCGCTGTCAGAACTCCCGAAGTTTCCTGTGTATGTGCACTTCTCTACCCGAAGACTCTCAGTCTACACACCATCGAAGAATAAAAATATAACTTTATCTTCGTATGCATACATGTGTTCCGCGTTCTTTGTCGGGTCCAGTGACGATATATAACATATGGAGGCGCGTGGCATAATGGATAGTATCATTGGAAATGGACTCGTCGACCCGAGTTCAAATCCTAGACGAAACTGTTTACATTTCACATCGCGCTAATACCCTCGGGAAAGGTATGAATCCAACTATACTCCACCCCCCAGCTATGGGTAAATAGTAGGGCACTCTGGGCTCATCTGTTAAACTCCGCTTAAGAAATTGACCTTGTGTCACATCCTGCTCGTGCGGAGGGGTTGGTAAATATATATAACATGTAGGATCTTGGTTTTATTAATGCATGTTATGATAAATAATCTTCAATCTCTATATTAATACTTGTATTCCTTAAAACTACGTCTCTTAACCTCTTGTTAAAAATGAGACCGTCCACATCGTCCAAGATGAAATGCAAAAATGTAAATCCTGATTATCTGGTGTTGCTTATCCACTGAATTCTTATTTCTTATGAGTGTCGTCACCTTATTACAAAAAAGAAAGGGAAGAAAAAGGACAAGCTATACAGAAAAATATAATAAGAAAAGAAAGAAAGAAAGATAACAGGAGAAGCATAGACAGGGGTAGAGCGAATGGGAGCAATAACGCCTATCTGTTTTAATCAAACTTAATGAAAAGATGAAAAGAGTGTGAGAGAGAGGGTTATATCAAGATTATTATGCATTTTACATATTGAACTATTTAGCAATAGCTCTTAAGTAAACACATCAAACGTTATAACAATTGAATTATCACACTGTGGTATATCCACAGGTCCTGCTAGTCTTGTAATATTAAGCTATCTTTCTTTGGGAAAAAAACAACACATATGACGATGATTCTCCAGATAGACAAAAAAGATTGAAAAAAAAAGAAAAGTGTCAAAAAGATGAAAACAAGAAGAAAAAACGACACCTATGGCCAAGTCAGTAACCTAAAATGTCAGCCTCCAACTGTCAAATATCAAACTGTTCCTTTGTGGGTAGGACTTACCGTTAGAAGAATTTGGACTCCGGTGGGGTTTTGTTTGTTTCCTTTTTTCTTTTCTTTTCTTTTTTTTTCTTCTTTTTTTTTTCTTCTTTTTTTTTCTTGTTTTTAGCATTTTATGAGAAATCTTCTAATATTCAGATATGTTTATTCGGGTAAAAAAAAAACACATTTTTCTGGAAATGTTCCACTTGACAAAAAATAGACTGAAAATTAATATATATATATATATATATATATATATATATATATATATATATATACAAGATGTGTCAAAAAGGTATCGAAATTTTTTGTACTTTTTGACACACTTTGTATTCTGAAAAACAAAAACAGTCAATTCATTATTTTTATTTTCAGAATACAATGTGTGTCAAAAAAGTATAAAGTTTAAAGGTGTATTTACCAAGATAGAAATTAAGAATAAATGGAACTTTTTTTTCAGAATCCCAGGTAGGTCAAAAAGTACAAAAAATCTCGATACTTTTTTTACACAAATTATATATATATTATATATATATATATATATATATATATATATAACAAGATGTGTCAAAAAGGTATCGAAATTTTTTGTACTTTTCACCCACTTTTTATTCTGAAAAACAAAACAGTCAATTCTTTTTATTTTCAGAATACAATGTGTGACAAAAAAGTAGAAAGTTTAAAGGTGTATTTCCGAAGATAGAAATGAAGAATGAATAGAACGTTTTTTGTTTTTTTTCAGTATACCAGGTATGTCAAAAAGTACAAAAATTTCGATACTTTTTTACACAACTTGTATATATATATATATATATATATATATATATATATATATATATATATAATATATATATACAAAAAACGCTCCATTCATTCTTCATTTCTATCTTCGTAAATACAGCTTTAAATTTTGTACGTTTTTGACACACCTAGTATTCTGAAAAAATAATGAATGGAATTTTTTTCAGAATACAATGTGTGTCAAAAAGTACAAAAAAATTCGATACTTTTTTGGCACACATTATATATATATATATATATATATATATATATATATATACTCACCAAATACAACCATGTACATGGGCACCCGCGCGAACACGCGCACGCACGCACGCACAAAAAGTAAACATAAGCACATATGCATAGACACACACATACACACACCCAGAAAGTATAAACTTAAGTAGAAAAACACAGAAATTCTCTAGAACAAAAAACAAATTACAAACACACACACCTGACATATCAAATGAACATCTGATGAACTATACCAGAAAAACTCTAATAAAAGAGTTATAAAAGCTCAGTTAATGAATTTATTACCAAGCCACCCAGAAAACAAACCACCTGTTTAAAAGACTAATGTTAAAAATGAAATTCCTTTATATTCCACTCCCACCAAACAGGAAGCGGGAAGTGAAATACTCATGTATATATATATATATACACGCATGTAAGAATTCATTTTCATATTATCAATCAAAGCCTGAAGAAGATACCAGAAGATCTGAAACACGTGTCGCATATGTAAGATAAAAAGAATAAAACAATTTTTTCTGAAAACACAATACATTTTGCGGACCTTCTTTTTTTTTATAAGATATTGAATTTTCTCCCGTTGGAACTAAACAACATTTTATATATATATATATATATATATATATATATATATATATTATATATATATATACGCCTACTATGGCAGGGGCGTGTAATAGTTTCCTTGACAAGGTTAATTTCGCAGGGATTGTTCGCTATGTACGGCGGCCGAACGGATATGGTCTCTGACTATGCTGTGAAGTCCCGGTTTCGATTCCTGTCGGAGGGGAGTCGTTAGTATACATCGCTGAAGAGACTTAATAAGTCGAAACAGTCTGTACGGTGTTCTGCATAGCGAGCCATCCTTTGCGGGATTTACTTGTCAAGTTTATTTTCTATAATTATCGAATTTTATACGATACATGCATTTATAATTGCCTTCAAGCAAAAATATAAATAATAATATATATATATATATATCTTATTATAATGGAGATTGTGAGTTTTTCTGTCTGTAACCGAAACTATATTCCTACTCAAGTCACAATTCTCTTAGTTATTGACATCACATTCTCCATGATTTTATTTTTATCTAAACCTCAATTATTAATAAAATAGTCTTACATTATTACTACTGTTAACTATGTCTACATACTGACAACATGCAATTGTATTTATATATACAACAAAATAGCGGTTTACAGTGTGAACGGGAAGGCTAATTTGCATATTAATATTAAAAATCGAATTTTAATAAATATGTGCTTAGTATTATTGATTTCTAACTGTTTGGTTTTTATTTAATGAATATAAGCAAAAATCTCTTCAATGAATCTTAAATGAAATCCATTAACAAGATAAAATAACTGTCATTTTATTCTTTACTTCCTCTTTTAACTAAATACTTAAATTAGAAAGAATAACAATGAAAGACGAGAGTGATGGAAGAGTAAGTTTCAGTTGTTCCATTTTTAATTATACTCCCTCTGTTTCAAATCTTTTATTATACTCCCTCTGTTTCAAATCTTTTATTATACTCCCTCTGTTTCAAATCTTTTTATCTGTATTCTTATTTAGTTTAAGTAGCCTTTCTAATTTAATACAATATTTTATTACATTAAAACTTAAATACTTGCACCCGGAGGGTGCATATATTTGCTAGTATATATATATATATATATATATATATTTATAAATGAAATAGCAACACCTATGGTCAGATAAGTAACATAAAATTTAAGACTCTTGCTGTCCAGTATCTAACTCCTCTATTACGTAAAGTACTCAGCGTTAGAAGCATTTGGACTCCGGTGGGTTTTTTTGTTTTTGTTTTGTTTTTTGTTTTTGATTATTTTTTGTTTTTTTGTTGCTTTTTTTTTTGTTGCTTTTTTGTGTTGCTTTTTTTTGTTTTTTTCATGTATATTATGTGAAATCTGATATCAGTTTTGCTTATTTGAGCAAAAACAACAATTTTTATTTGAGGCTCTTCCAGACAGAATAAAAAGAATGAAAATTCAAAAAAAAAGATTTGTTTAAAAAAATAGATAAAATAGATAAAATAAAGCGCCACCTATGGTCAAGTCAGTAACCTGAAATTAATCCTATTGAACATGTCTGAACCGTTTTTAGTTGGTGAAATAAATAAAAATCAATGAGCACAAAAGCCTCGCATAAAACTGTTTCGTGTTTTCATTGCAGCCAAAGTCAGATAAACGGGCGGAAGAATGAAAGTAAGAGTTGTGATAAATTCGAGGCCGAAAATAGAACAAGTGTTAAAAATCTGCTAATAGTGAATCGATCAAATGTTTTATTTGCGTAATTCGTAAATTGTTTAGGCTGACCGAATAAAATAAAAAAAAGTTCCGATTTTAAAATAGAGGCGTTTGTTTACTTTAGTGGTGTTTCTGTATCTGCTTATGGCAACAACAAAATACGTACATACACACATATACAGTGAGAAGCTTTACGAGCATACAGAGTTGTAGACTTTGCTAATAAATTTAATTCTTATAATATCGGCTTTAATTGTATAATATTCTACGAAAAAGAATGAGATTCTGGTAAGTCTGATTTCGAAGATAGTAAACTTTGAATTATATATATATATATATTATATATATATATATATATATATATAATATATATATATATATATATATATATATAAATCCAAAAGTCCAGAGAAGAAATCTTCCTTACGACATAGGTTTTTTTAAAAAACAACTTGTCGCAGTTTGAGAGCTCAATGTGTGCTCTTATTGTTAGAGTCACAGAGCAAATTTATATTTAAATAAATAACAAAAGACTTATAGATCTTGCATTATAGACTATTTCAGGGAGCTTAGACAAAAATGTCTAATTCTCCCGACTCATCAGATTCGCATCTGATGAGTCGGGAGAATTAGACATTTTTGTCTAAGCTCCCTGAAATAGTCTATAATGCAAGATCTATAAGTCCTTTGTTATTTATTTAAATATATATATATATATATATATATATATATATATAGAGAGAGAGAGAGAGAGAGAGAGAGAGAAAGAGAGAGAAAGATATATATATATATATATATATATATATATATATATATTATATATATATATATATAGACAGACAGAGAGAGATAGATTGAGAGAGAGAGAGCGCGTGCGTTCGACTAGGAACTACAAGATAGTAAACTTATTCACGGGAGGTATATATATATATATATATATATATATATAGAGAGAGAGGAGAGAGAGAGAGAGAGAGAGTCAGAGACAGAGAGAGGGGAGATAGAGACAGAGAGACAGAGAAAGACAGAGAGAGAGAGCGACAGAGAGAACGTTCGACAAGGAACTACAAAGTTCCGGGTTCGATACCGGCCCTCGCAAACTCAGTGTATGAGTAGCACAGGGATCTGTGCAGTGAAGTCAGAAGCTGATGATAGGTGTAGCGCTCCACTCCAGACGCCCAAATAATCTCTTTGGTCTAACGCTTGTGAAAAAGTCTGACTGATACCGACTTTTGGCCACCGCGATAACTCATTTACTTACTATATAAATGAATAAATGGATACCTTGGTACGAATATGAATTTATTTCCTCATTTCATAGCCTCCTCATAAATTTATATCTGTACCAAGGTATCCATTTATTCATTTATTTATAATACTCTGTATATTTAAAATTATATACGTTTGAGTTTTGTTGAATCTTATCAACCCAACGCTTGATGTCATCCATATATATATATATATATATATATATATATATATATATATATATATATATAAAAGGGTATGAAAACACACAATGCTGTGAAGATGAAAATATTTGATATCATATTCATACCTAATATTGAACAACATTTCGATTTATAAAAAAATCATCATCAGAGCTTGTGTTTAATCCGGGCTCATCGAGAGAGAAGCAGAAATAATTTAAATTCAAAACGGAAACTTTGTTGTTCCAAAAACAGCATTGTGTGTTTTCATACCCTTTTATCAATACATATACCGTCGGATTCATTTCCTTACTCTTAACGTATATATATATATATATATATATATATATATATATATATATATATATATATATATATATATATGCGTCTGTCTAGGCACCACAAGGTTCCTGGCTTGATACCGACTCTCTCCAACTCAGCGTATGAGTAGCACAGGGATATAATCTTATCTATCTATCTATATATATATATATATATATATATTATATATATATATAAAACCATCCGAGTAAGACGGACAAGACACGCGGGACACTGTTGAAGTAGCAAGGAAGAACTCATAAGCGACGTCCTCCTGTGGAAGCCAGCACATGGACACGCCAGTGTGGGCCCACCAGCAAAGACGTACATTGATCAGCTCTGTGCGGATACAGGATGCTGCACAGAGGACCTCCCGAGAATGATGAATGATAGGGTCGGATGGAGTATGATTGTCATGGATATCCGTGCCAAAAGTGCGACGATGATATATATATATATATATATATATATATATATATATATACTTTGGTGCGGTACCAAGTTTCTTGGTACAAGGTGATTCTAGGTGGGTCCTAATTCTCTACCGGTAGTTTGTTGTAGAGTTCAGGTTCCGTATGAGAGCTCAATGTTTAATTATTGTAAACAGAGCAAAGTTATTTGGGAATAAAAAGGCCTTAAATACCATGGGTATCGTGGTTATGGACCATTTCCACTCGCGAGTATGCTCACGAGCTTCTTCAGACCACTGATATATAATAAAATATATCAGTGGTCTGAAGAAGCTCGTGAGCATACTCGCGAGTGGAAATGGTCCATAACCACGATACCCATGGTATTTAAGGCCTTTTTATTCCCAATATATATATATATATATATATATATATATATATATATTATGATTATTATTATCATTGCGAATTCATTTACTTCTAGTTCTTATTCTTCCTAATTCCTTTTCTTCTTCTTCTTCTTCTTCTTCTTCTTCTTCTTCTTCTTCTTCTTCTTCTAATTCCTTTCCTTTTTCTTCTTCTTTTCATTGCTTTTATTTATTTATTATCATTTTTATTTATTTATTTATTTATTGCTTTTTCTTGATTCTGATCAGTCAATCTCCGTATTCCACAGTCATAGATGCCTTCATTTAACGATAAGAAGAAAGCTTGTTTCACTATTATATAGACCATTTTTTCTTCTTTTTTTCCCCACGACGACACGTATAATCAAAGCGGGCAGCTGCGATTGTAGCTTTCTTTCTTGTCACCATTTCTCTTGAGATGACAATTTCTTTCTTTTTCTTTCCATTGATCGATGGCTGACCACAAAAGCCTAAACAGATTGCTAGCGCCAAGTTAGATGATCGCCTTCTACGATTCGTTCGTCTCAAAGAACTGATTTATATGGGAAATACATCACTATACAATCTATTAGTTTTTCTTCTTCTTCTTCTTCTTCTCTTCTTCTTCTTCTTCTTCTTCTTCTTCTTCTTCTTCTTCTCTTCTTGCTCTTTCCTTTCCTTTTTCTTCTTCTTTTTCTTCTTGTTAATTCATTCTTCTTCTTCTCTTCTTCTTCTTCTTCTTCTTCTTCTTCTTCTTCTTCTTCTTCTTCTTCTTAATTCTTCTTCTTCTTCTTCTTCTTTTCTTCTTTCTTCTTCTTCTTTTCTCTTCTTCTTCTTTTTCTTGCTTTTTCTTTTCTTTTCTTCTTTTTCTCTCCTTGCTAATTCTTCTTCTTCTCTTCTTCTTCTTTCTTCTTCTTCTTCTTCTTCTCTTCTTCTTCTTCTTCTCTTCTTGCTATTTCTTTCCTTTTCTTCTTCTTTTTCTTCTTGTTAATTCATTTCTTTCTTCTTTCTTCTTCTTCTTCTTCTTCTTCTTCTTCTTCTTCTTCTTCTTCTTCTTAATTTCTTCTTCTTCTTCTTCTTCTTCTTCTTCTTCTTCTTTCTTCTTCTTTGCTATTTCCTTTCCTTTTTCTTCTTTTTCTTCTTGCTAATTCATTTTCTTCTTTCTTCTTCTTCTTCTTGTTCCTTTTCTTCTTTTTCTCAATTCCTTTCCTTCTTCTTCTTCTTCTTCTTCTTCTACTTTTTCTTCTTCTTCTTCTTCTTCTTCTTCTTCTTCTTCTTCTTCTTCTTCTTGCTATTTTCTTTTCTTCCTTTTTTTCTCCTTGGTAATTCATTTTCTCCTTTCTTCTTTCATCTTCTTCTTCTTCTTGTTGTTCCTCTTCTTCTTCTTTTTCTCCAATTCCTTTCCTTCTTCTCTTCTTTCTTCTTCTTCTTCTTCTACTTTTTCTTCTCTTCTTCTTTCTCTTTTTCTTCTTCTTCTTCTTCTTATTTTCTTTTCTTTCCTTTTTTCTCCTTGGTAATTATTTTTCCTTTCTTCTTTCATACTTCTTTCTTCTTGTTGTTCCTCTCTTCTTCTTTTTCTCATTCCTTTCCTTCTTCTCTTCCTTCTTCCTTCTTCTTCTTCTTAGTTTTCACTCTCTGCCGTAGCCGGTGGTGCACTGGAGCTGAGTGACAGTAATTCTCCTCAGGTCTCCAGGACTCTCGAGTAATTTTAGCCGTCTCAACAGTGCTGTGTTTGGATTTGCCTCGGATTCTTCCTCTGATTTCCAATTCACCCAAATTCTTTCTCAGAGCTTTGGGGGACCGTTCCAAGGGCACCAATTACAAATTGGTACGACCTTCACCTTAATGTTCCAAAGTTTCCTCAGTGCTCTGGTAAGGTCTATGTATTTGTCTATCTTTTCGCCGGGTTTTTTTTCATTTTTTACTAGGTGGTCTCGAACCGGGACGGCAAAATCCACGAGATGGCAGATTCTCTTGTTCTGTCGATTAATACTAAGTCCGGTTCCTGGTCCGGGATTAGGTGATCCGTCTTGTATCTCGAAGAATTTTATGCGTCTCATTCTCCAGGACAAGCTCTGGTTTTATGCATTATTATTTTGCTCCTTTTGAGTTTTCACATCAGGCATTAGCTTTGATGGTCTTTCACTGGAGTCTGAAGTGACAGGCAAGTCTCCTCAGGTCTCCAGTATTTGCTGTATGTTCATCCTCTTCTTCTTTGTCAAGTGGCTTTTATTGACGTCCGTTTTTATTCCTTAACATCAACTTGCTTATACAAAATATTCATTTTCTCCCCGGTCTTCCTTACCACGTTTCTTATTCTCTTCATCTCTTTCTTCTTCTTCTTCTTCTTCTTCTCTCTTCTTCTTCTTCTTCTACAATGGATTTCTCCCGGCATTAACAAAGCTTGAACAGCAATTCGGACCGTCTCTATTGTGAACTGAATTTGATGATATTCAACTGCCTTCTCATTTCCTCACGTTGTCAGCGTTTCGACCAAAACCCAGAATCAACAAAAGGAGACAATGTTCGATTGCTCTGCTTCGTTGATGTTGCCGAAGATTCGAGTTGCCTAAACAAAAATGTTTCTCTAACCAGCTAACAACATTTAGCCTATTCACTCCAATAGCACAATTCACGAAACTAAATCCAAAACCAAAGTACTCTCTCTCTCTCTCTCTCTCTCTCTCTCTCTCTCTCTCTCTCTCTCCTCTCTCTCTCTCCTCTCTCTCTCTCTCCACCTAGACTCTCTTGAGTTTACTCATTAATTTATCTCTTTTCCTGCTGCCATTTCTTCACGATATTACACACACACACCTTCACTACCACACACACACACACAGACTATTATTATATATATATACTATACTACCCTAATACTAAAAAAAGAACCCTATATATGATATGGATATAGATATAGAGTAGGATAGATAGGATAGATAAACCTACTAAAGTATAAGAGCTACAGAACCATGCAATCGCCTGGTATAAAGTCATATGAAAAGGATATCCAAAAACACCACATATGTTATTGTTGTTGACCGAAAAAAAAAGACGCGATAAGAGTCCGGATAGTAGCTCATAGACGAAAATGAATACGCACCTAACTTGCACGCATGTTGTTGGAACATCATGCTTCAAGTTATGATTTAAATTTTTTCTACTTTCTCTCTCGATGAGTCCGGTTTAAAAACAAGCTCTTGATGATGATTTTTATGAATCGAAATATTTGTTCAATATTAACTATGAATATTGTTGTAATGTTAGTCCCAACAGTAAAAAAGTCACAGTCGAGATTAGGGTAAAATAAGACAAGGCTGTATTTACATCATGGTACATGTACGACGTAGCTTGTCAGTTAAAACTGCGGACATCGATTACTACCTGTTTCCTACTACAAGGTAATTCTCTACCTCGATTATAGTGAGAACCGGTGATGTTCTCCACTGTAGGAACCACAGGATACGGCCGGAAATACAATCAGAATTCTAATATAGAATATTTACACATCCTTTAACATGCATTGTGTGTTTTCAATATCCTCTATCAAACTACTATAATATATATATATATAATCTATATCTATATATTAATTAAGTATAATATAATACTATATATATAGAGTTAAAATAAGGCAAATTAATCTGGACTGCCTATAAGGAAAATGCTGGAACAAAACACGGGATGTTTCAATCACCATAAAATAAGGACATATTAATATATTTGTAAAGTTCAATTTTTCGACGGTTATTGGGTAGCAATTGCAATAAAGCAGGAAAAAATCAAAAATATGATTGGAACACAGTGAAAAGTGAAAATCATATCATTAACATTCACTCTCAACACTATATCAAACGAACATGTTACGAAACTTTCTTCACAATATTTCCAAAACTCAACACATTCGAAATATTCATCATCTTTATAACTTCAAATCACATTTTTCTCCTTGAACTATCTATGAAAGGTATAATCCCACATTGAGATGAATATACCACTTTTGAACACAAACCATACAGTTTTATTATACATTCTAGTACGTTGGTCCGAATTTTTTCAATTATATAAAATTATAGCGCACAAAATAAAAAGTAAAAAAAGCCCCACGGGACGATGAACACATATATTGAAAGAAGTATCATGCCGACAGGATGGACATGAAACCAAATTCCACCTGTCGATGAGTGAAATATCCATAACTCACTGCTAAAAATCGTCAAAATTTATTACCAGGAGATAAAAGACTCACCAAAAAAAATAAAGAAAAGAAAGACATATTTGAGAATTAGGAACAGTTCCATAACAAACTTTAAATATCGATATATCCCTAGAATTAAAACAATCTATATATAATATATAACGACTGGACGGATACTGATTATGCCAACAAATGAGTGAATTTGCCCTCTAGAAACGACTATGCATGCTCAGCATTTTGAGTAATATTAGATAATTCTATGTATTGAACGTTGGGTATTGCTGTTGAGGATTAATGTAGATCTGTAACCAGCCACACAGTGACGTCAATATATTGATACAGATCAAATAACACGGACCCATCGAATTCTCCGAATATTGATTGAAGATATCACATAATTTATAGTTATAAAGATTGCTGTACTACAAAAACAATCTTAATAAATAGACCATCTGTGAAGAAATTTTCTGGTCTGTAACCAAACAACACTATTATAATTGGATTTGAATTTAATCATAACCCACCCCATAATTCCATATACACCTAAAATATAAATCCACCTACACAACTTTCAAAAGCCAACCCATAAAGCAATAGATATAGTGCAATGTTTACAAAACACACAAAGGATAAACTCCATCTGAAAAGAGAATCCTGTTAAACAAATCCTACAAGCAAAATGAATATGATAACCCTCTTAATAATTAAAAACAACCGTTCTTTATTGCAGCAGTCATAAATCGCGCGGCCAGATATAATCGAATCGGCCGCTGGTGATAAGCACATGATAGGGTTTACCATATACCTGGTCGGAGGTAATTGCTGTGTCTAGCCACACTAAGAGACATAAAAACTTCGAAAAACGGAGGCGTCTGTGGATGACTATATATTATATGAGATGAAAATTATTTTTAAAATACTAACAAACACAGGGTGTTTATGATCAGGAAAACAATATATTTTATATGTCAATACTTAAGACTAACTAGATACATAATAGAATATCTCTAGGTATCCTATAGTATATTATATATATACCTATAATTCGTGGTGTGTGAATGTGTGTAGTGTAGATGATGTAGATGATCCGTAACGTCACACGATTTCGAAGAAAATTACGGCTAAAAACGCCCAAATCCGGCTTCCACTTACATATTAATTACTTAATATGCAACACTCCAATAATCCCAAACAATATTCAATTATTTTTCTCGAGACCGCCTGATAGACCCCTTGATACAATTAGAGACTGAATGTCTCACCCGAAATATCGGATAGATTAAACCAGGGATAGAAGCGAACGGAACCAAATTGAAATTATTATAAAAATTCTGAATTTTTGTTCTGCTATATTACTCAATAGTTTGTGTTCATTATAATCTCTTCAATGTTCAAAGAAAAACACAAGACAAACAAGCTTCCACAAGAACATAACATACATACAATCTCTAAAAAGATATATAAGCAACATACCTCAAATCCATATATATAATAATATATCAAAATAATAACACTAAAACATAATAATATCTAATAATAATTCACATAAATACTAAAAATATATATCATAATTAATAAAAAAGAAGAGATTGCAAAAAGGATATATGTTAATTGGTAATAATTTTTAAAATTTTATTAAGCTTTGACATATTGCATGCGACACGTGATTTCTTGATCTGTTGTCTTCTTCAGCATTGATATTCATATTTGCGCAGAATGCAATATGTTCCAAAGATGATTTGATAGGTTGTGTGGCGTTTTTGTAACTTAACCTTTACAACTGTAATAGAATATATCCATGAGTATGGTGTTAATAACGGAAAACTTGAACGCTACGTTATTTTTTTTCTAGCCTGGGACCAAACAGAGTAGCGAATTTGCGCAAAAGTTGACTTGAGCGTGCGGCAGAACTTGCTGCGTAAAATTGAGAAGAAAAAAATGAAAAAAAAATGACAACGCTTCCACACGTAGCACTCATATCCATTCATTCTATCTTCAGTATTGCTAATTTAATTATAATATATATAAGTAATATGGCCTAAGCGGTAATCAGAAAGCTATTGGACTGAATTTATAAGGACCAGAGAAGCTATCTTTTTTGCTCACCACCCATCTTAGGGTTCTATCAACCAACAACTATCATCCTTTGCGAATTATTCATTGGGACTTTTGTTGGAATGTTTGGTGCAGTAACACATAAAAAATTAAAAAGAAGAACAACAGAAACCAAAATAAGACGACAGATCCAAAAAGGAAAAGTAAGCATCAGACAAAGGATGCTAAAAGAGCCGATTAAAATCGCCTCACATCGTCTTCAATCTCACGGTGCAAAATGCACAGTTTGGATCTGGTCTAGATTAGGAAGTTTACAGCACGAATGATACGCGCGGCGGATATCAATTCCCGTGGATTCGCCCTACCGTAACATCTGCAATCGCGTAAATCAATTCCGGGCAAAAACAAACGCGTGTAACAAACAATAACAAACTGCACTGATACGAAGAGAACATCTCCAACATGGAAACGGGATAAATAATCCTAATTCTCGTTTACACTAAAGGGAGGGAACAGCATTATACCCAATTATATTTTTAATACCTGTCCGGATAGGCGAAAGCTGCTTGTTA
>CM042148.1:100310117-100312617 GCA_023376005.1 Doryteuthis pealeii
CTGCTTACTTGATCCACATTTCAAATGTTCTCCGTTCTGGGAATGAACTCCAACTACCAGAAGAAGCCATTATGTGTTAAATATATTATGTACTGGTCGAAAAAGTTCGCGGGGCAGAGCCGAACAGGTGTAGATGATTCGCAATGTGGCGCAGGAAATGCCTGGGTGTCAAAGTATGGTCTGAAAAAACAAAACGGGATATTGCCTTGGAAGCATTAAACCGACCTTTTGGCACCCCGGAAAAAGATAGGTGTTAAATTGATGGCATAGGCACAGAAAATGTGTAGGTGAGCCCATAAACCATAAAAACAAGCTGCGTGGGAGAGGAGGTATGTTTACAGGAAAACTGCGTAGGTGTTACGATCAAAGAGGCCTAATCTGTTGAGTTAAAAAGATTTTTTTTCAACTTAGAAATCCTGGGTTGAGCAGATCGAAATCGAAATTGCTCGCTGTCAGAACTCCCGAAGTTTCCTGTGTATGTTGCACTTCTCTACCGAAGACTCTCAGTCTACACACCATCGAAGAATAAAAAATATAACTTATCTTTGTATGCATACATGTGTTCCGCGTTCTTTGTCGGTCCAGTGCGATATATAACATATGGAGGCGCGTGGATTTGGAAATGGACTCGTCGACCCGAGTTCAAATCCTAGACGAAACTGTTTACATTTCACATCGCGCTAAATACCCTCGGAAAGGTATGAATCCAACTATACCCCCCCCCCCAGCTATGGATAAATAGTAGGGCACTCTGGGCTCATCTGTTAAACTCCGCTTAAGAAATTGACCTTGTGTCGCATCCTGCTCGTGCGGAGGGGTTGGTAAATATATATAAAAACATGTAGGATTTTGGTTTTATTAATGCATGTTATGATAGATGATCTTCAATCTTTATATTAATACTTGTATTCCTTAAAACTACGTCTCTTAACCTCTTGTTAAAAATGAGACCGTCCACATCGTCCAAGATGAAATGCAAAAATGTAAATCCTGATTATCTGGTGTTGCTTATCCACTGAATTCTTATTTCTTATGAGTGTCGTCACCTCAGCTAAATGATGAACTATTTCATTTTTATTACAAAAAAGAAAGGGAAGAAAAAGGACAAGCTATACAGAAAAATATAATAAGAAAAGAAAGAAAGAAAGATAACAGGAGAAGCATAGACAGGGGTAGAGCGAATGGGAGCGATAACGCCAATCTGTTTTAATCAAACTTAATGAAAAGATGAAAAGAACGAAAAAAAGAAAAGAAAAAAGAGTGTGAGAGAGTGGATTATATCAAGATTATTATGCATGGGCTGGGTTAGCTCAGTCGGCAGAGCGTACGGCTAGAAACCACAAGGTTCCTAGTTCGATACCGGCCCTCGCCAACTCAGCGTATGAGTAGCACATGGAGCTGTGCAGTAAAGTAAGGAACTGATGGTAGGTGTGGCACTCCACCACAGACGCTAAAACAATCTCCTTGGTCTAGCGCTATTGAAAAGGGGATAGACTCCCTCACTGACTGGCTGATACCGACTTTAGGCCGCCCTGTCGACTTTACTTTACTTTTTTACATTTCGAACTATTTAGCAATAGCTCTTAAGTAAACACATCAGACGTTATAACAATTGAATTATCACACTGTGGTATATCCACAGGTCGTGCTAGTCTTCTAATATTAAGCTATCTTTATTTGGGAAAAAATAACACATATGACGATGATCCTCCAGATAGACAAAAAAGACTGAAAAAAAAAAGAAAAGTGTCAAAAAGATGAAAACAAGAAGAAAAAACGACACCTATGGCCAAATCAGTAAACTAAAATGTAAGCCTCCTACTGTCAAATATCAAACTGTTCCTTTGTGGTAGGACCTACCGTTAGAAGAATTTGGACTCCGGTGGGGTTTTGCTTGTTTCTTTTTTCTTTCTTTTTCTTTTTTTCCTTTTTTTTATTGTTTTTAGCATTTTATGAGAAATCTTCTAATATTCAGATATGTTTATTCGGGTAAAAAAAAAAAACACATTTTTCTGGGCAATGTTCCACTGACAAAAAATTGACTAAAATTAATACATTATATATATATATATATATTATATATATATATATATATATACAAGATGTGTCAAAAAGGTATCGAAATTTATTTGTACTTTTTGACACACTTTGTATTCTGAAAAAAAAAAAACAGTCAATTCATTATTTTATTTTCAGAATACAATGTCTGTCAAAAAAGTATAAAGTTTAAAGGTGTATTTACCAAGATAGAAATGAAGAATGAATGGAACGTTTTTTTTTTGTTTTTTTTTCAGTATACCAGGTATGTCAAAAAGTACAAAAATCTCGATACTTTTTTTACACAACTTGTATATATTATATATATATATATATATATTATATTATATATATATATATAATGAATGGAATTTTTTTCAGAACACAATGTGTGTCAAAAGTACAAAAAAATTCGATATATTTTGGCACACATTATATTATATATATATAATATATATATATA
>CM042148.1:100322617-100327617 GCA_023376005.1 Doryteuthis pealeii
TAGCGCTAGGAAGTGGCAGTCCTGTCGTAGCTACCGAAACTGTGTTATCACTCCTAGTCGACAGCTGACGAGGACAGGGTATCGCACGTGCTATCACACGTTGTATGACGAAAATAATGTTTAGTAAAAGCAGTTACTATTCTGTGTATTTAATTTATTGAGCACTTTTGGATTATTTACTGATGCTACCGCGATGGAAAAGTTAAAGCGGTAATTGGATACTATATATACATACATGCATATATATGTATACAAATACACCTACATACATATATATGTAAGAAAGTTTTATAGAAAAACAACAAGATGTTAAAAATTTTTGCTGACAGATATCTGTTTCGACATTATGAATATGTCTTTATCAAAGCAACATTGTAAGCGGAAAAACGAAATGAATATATCAGTAATTACGAGGCACAGAACGCTCTCGATCAGTACCGGAATTTTTTTTAATTTTTTAAAAATACATATTTGTTGTTAAAAATAAAATAAATTTTATTTTTAAAATGTTTAAGCATTTTTATCATAAAAAGCTCAAAAGAGTTTGTAGTAAAAATGTATATGAATATCAAAAATGTTCAGGAAAATGTTCCGGTTACAAATAAAAGTTTAAAAATGTAACAAGTCCAGCAACATGAATCTGCAATGATGTTAAACTCGCAGAGTCAGGATCCTTATTACATCCGAAAATATGAGCCTCCGGTGATATGATTTAAGTAATTCCAAATTTGTTTTTTCTACGGACAGTATGAAGGTAAAAATGGATATTAAATCCGACAATATGTAAGAAAGTTTTATAGAAAAACAACAAGATGTTAAAAATTTTGCTGACAGATATCTGTTTCGATATTCATTTCGTTTTTCCGCTTACAATGTTGCTTTGATAAAGACATATTCATAATGTCGAAACAGATATCTGTCAGCAAAAAATGTTTAACATCTTGTTGTTTTTCTATAAAACTTTCTTACATATTGTCGGATTCAATATCCATTTTTACCTTCATACATATATATGTTATATTACATAATTTGCGTCTTTCATTATGTTGTTCATATGTTTGTATATTAAAGTTGCTGTTATTGTGTGGAGAGGTGTGTAGCCGTCAGAACCAGCCAAATCAAAATGGTACAAATATTCGTTACCTGAATCTTTCTGAATGCTCGTAACAGCCGTTGTTTCTCACTCATATCCATTCTTTTACCTCTTTGTTCTATTTCATTTGTTTTGGAACTCCTCTGCCGCCGCCTCTTCCTCCTCCTCCCCCACTTATTCTTTTCCTCTGCCTCCTCCTCTTTCAGCCTGTCTACTGGACGCCAACCTTACCCTTTGCTGAGAGTCCGTAAGGGACGAGGGATTCAGAGTCTATATGAAAAATCTATTTACCTGTCGCCATTTTGTAAACAGTGTTCTGTGGCGCGGTAAATTAGTTATCGAGATTGGTCGCAAAAGTAATAAGCTGCCGATATTCCTCCACCCCACACCCCGCCTGTGTTGATATTTTTGCTCGTCCACAGATGAGTAGGATAGAAAAACAGCACGCCGACATCAACATTGATACTATAATAAGCTAGTCAGTTAATAATCCAACATTCTGATAATCCGTCCTTCAAAAACATTCCAGTCACGGCGGCTTCTACTTTCACTTTCGTTTTACTTTCACTTTCGTTGTTTTTAGGCTTGTGGCCTTCGAATGTTTATTTGTACATTTATATTCATCAGGATGCTCATTTTAAGTATAAGATTGGGCCGGTTTGTTTATATATATATATATATATATATATATATATATATATATATATATATTGGGAGACTATGTGCTTAATTGAAGTCGAACCTAATTTTATGAAAGTTAATTATTTAATAATTAATTAATTAGGCGGGATTACCTATTAAATTTAAGGCTAAACAAATCGAGAAAAATCAATCTCTGTATGTACATTTCGGCCTATTAGGCCTCATCAGCAGAGCTATAGATACAAAGACCGCCCCGTGTGCGATTCGAAACCTGATTGTCAAGCTGACTGTCAAGCGTCTTACCACCACACCAAACGGACTTAGCAGATTTCTTCGTTTTGTTAAGGAGTAGGTATTTATATTCCTCTTAAGTGACCTCTACACGAACTTACGAATTTGAGAGACTATGTGCTTAATTGAAGTCGAACCTAATTTCTTTGTATCTATAGCTCTGCTGATGAGGCCTAATAGGCCGAAATGTACATACAGAGATTGATTTTTCTCGATTTGTTTAGCCTTAAATTTAATAGGTAATCCCGCCTAATTAATTAATTATTAATTAATTAACTTTCATAAAATTAGGTTCGACTTCAATTAAGCACACATTCTCCCAAATATTGTCGGCTGAAAATAGCCATATCACAAACATCGTCTGTTTGTTTACTTCTCATATATATATATATATATATATATATATTATATATATATATATATATATATGTACGTATATATATAAGTAAAAAAGTCGTCGGGGCGGCCTAATGTCGGTATTAACCTAACAGCGAGGGAGTCTATCCCCTTTTCCAAAGGACGTATATATATAAACATATGCATATATGTATGAGAGTTCAATATATAATATTCAATACGTATATAAATATATATGTATATTAGGCTTGTGGCCTTCGAATGTTTATTTGTACATTTATATTTATTAGGATGCTCATTTTAAGTATATGATTGCGCCGGTTTGTTTGTATATATATATATATATATATATATATATATATATATATATAATATGTGTGTGTGTGTGTGTGTGTGTGTGTGTGTGCGTGTGTGTGTGTGTTATGTGTCCAATATACAATACTCAATACGTATATATAATATATGTATATTAGTTCAGTCGGTAGAGCGTCGGCCAATGAACCACAAAGTTCCGGGTTCGATACTGGTCCTCGGCAACTCAACTCATGAGTAGTACAGGGATATGTGTGGTAAAGTAAGGAGTTGATGGTAGGTGTGATGTTCCACCTTAGATGCCAAAAAACAATCTTCTTGTACTAGCGCTAGTGAAATAGTGAAAAGGGGATAGACTCCCTCGTTGTGGCTGATACCGACTTTAGGCCACCCCGACGAATTTACTTACTTTATATATATATATAAGACAGAGAGAAAGAGAGAATGAAAGAGTGCGAGAGTGAGTGAGAGGGAAGAAATAAAGAAAAAGTGATGCTCTTATCTATAATTTGAGTTTATATATATATATATATATATATATATATATATATGTGTGTGTGTGTGTGTGGCGTGTGTGGTGTGTTGTGCGCGCGCGCGCGCCCATGTAAAAGTATATATATATATATATATATATATATACATTCATATATTAATACACAGACACAGACACACATACACATATATATACATATATGAGGCAGAGAAAGAGAAAGAGAGAGAGTGTGACAGGGAGTGTGAAAAAGAGAGAAAGAGAAAGAGATAAACAAACCTGAATACCCTTGTATATAATTTGATTTTTTGTGCTGGCTGATATGGACAGGTTTCCCAGTTAAACAGGTTTGCTTCCTCGTTTCTGTTTATTTGCGATTACGGCATATATTTAAGCTCCTCGAGTTCAAACGATGAACGTTCATCTTTCTGAAACACCTAAGACTACCGATTATGAATAGCAGCGACGCTCCGAAATTAATGACTCTTGTTTATTTCCAGCACAGAAACTACAACAGATTAGGGGACAACAATAACAATCTCGGATAGTGTAAGGTTTCAGCTACAGAATACTCTTTTTCTACTTATTCACCATCAACGCATTTCTTTTCTTTTTTTTTTTTTTTTTTGCCGGGAATGGATAAAAGCTTGCCAGCTGCGCTCTGAATGTAATACTGGGGTAGTTTCCTTGGCGTAGTAGATAACGTACCGGACTGCGACATAATATTAAACGAGTTTGAACTCTAGTCTCGCTATTGCGTTTACTTTTGGATTAATAACATTGGGGAAAGTATTATCTGCGTTATTCGGACTATTGTCCTCATCTTCATTGTTATCAGTACAACGTTTCGGTCGATATGACCTCCGGCCTTCTTCAGGTATTGCTTTTTGGACTCGTGAACCTTCTTTTTCCTTCTCTTCTTTTCGGACTCGAACCTTCTTGTCGTAATCGGGAGCCATCGTTGTACAGATAACAGTGAAGACGAGGACAATAGTCCGATAACGCTGATAATACTAATCATCAAGCCTCATCTCAAGCATTCAGAAAAATAAAATTGGGAAAGGTTTGTTAAAATCCTTGTCGCCATTGTAGGGGTTCGGTTGTTCTGTTATTCACAGAATCCAGTTGTTAATCCTAATCTGTAGAGAGTCGTTAATCTTCTGTAATATACAATGTGTGTCAAAAAGTATCGAGATTTTTTTAACTTTTTGACACATCATATTCTGAAAAAATAACGTTCCATTCATTGTTCTTTTCTATCCTGGTAAATACATCTTCAACCTCGGCACTTTTATAACACAACTTGTATTCTGAAAAGAAATTATAGTTCCATTTCTTCTTTATTTCTATCTTAGTAAATACAGCTTCAATCTCGATAATTTTATGACACACCTTGTATATAAGTCCAAGTGTGTGTCTAAGTCTGTGTCCTTGTAATATGTTTTATAAGCTTAAATCTGTAATGTTCCTTGTAATATGTGTCATAAATCTAAGTCTGTAATATTCCGTGTAATATGTTATAAGTCTAAGTCTGTAGTATTCCTCTGGTGTTAATCCAAAAGATGGGTCTTGCTGGAAGATAGTTCATATTGCAATTGATTTGAGGACAGTTGCAAACGATTTTAAATGATTTCTGTCTTCATCTTTCATTGGTCAAGTTTTACAGTTTGTTGGGAAAATTCATAAATGGAAGTGGCGATTTTGCGTATATCTTATACCTATAGATAATCTAACAACCCCTTAATCTCTCTGGCTATGGCTTAAATAGTACCACTACTGTTTTTCATCAAGGATGTCTTCGGAAACAAAGAAACT
>CM042148.1:100330117-100332617 GCA_023376005.1 Doryteuthis pealeii
TAACGTTAGCTCATGACCTTTCACGTGAGTTTAAGTGACAACAATTTCCTCAAGTGTCCTGACTACTCCAACTGATTTCAACAATACTGTTAACTGGGTGGTCTCAATTCTTTGATTTCCAGTTCCTCTAGTCTTTTTTCTAAGCCTTTAGTGACCGTTTGGTATCGCTTTCATCCTCATATTCCACAGTTTTTTTTTTCAGTTCTTTAGCATGGTCAAGGTATTTGTCTATCTTTTCCTTTTCTTTTTTATTATGTAGTTTTCCCGCATGCCGTAGAAAGTGGTTCACTGGAGACTGAGGGACAGCAAGTCTCCTCAGTTCTCCAGGACTATTCTGGGTATTCTGGTATGTAAAAGCAATGCAGTATTCTGGATGGTCTCAATTATTCCTCTAATTTCCAGATTTTTCAGTCTTTTTTCCAAGCATTTTGGGACCGTTCCAAGTGCACCAACTACAATTGGTATCACTTTCACTTTCATATTCCATAAATTTTTTTAGTTCTCTGGCAAGGTCTAGGTATTTGTCCATCTTTTCGTTTTCCTTCATCTTCACTCTGTGATCTGCTGGAACTGCAAAATCCACAAGTTCTTTCTTTTTTGTTAATCAACACTATTATTATTTACTCCTTTTGAGTTTTCACATCAGCGTTAGCTGATGGTCTTACACGGAGTCTGAGTGATAGCAAGTCTCCTCAGGTCTCCAGGACTCTTCTGAGTATTCTGGCAGATTGCAGCAGTGTAGTATTCTGGATGGTATCAATCCTTCCTCTGATTTCCAGACTTTCCAAACTCTTTTTCAATTCTTTTGGGACCGTTCCAAGTGCACCAATTACAATTGGTATCACTTTGACTTTCATATTCCATAACTTTTTCAGCTCTATGGCAAGGTCCAGGTATTTTTTCATTTCATTTTCCTTTAGCTTCACCCTGTGATCTGCTGGAACTGTAAAATCCACCAGTTGACAAGTTCTTTTATTATTATTATTATTATTATTATTATTATTATTATTATTATTATTTTCCAATCATTTTTCGCTCGAAAACGTTTCTATCATGGTTATTCTCCATTCTTTCTTTCCCAGTTCAGATCTATGGATGCAATTCCGGTATGGGTATGTCGGGTCATACTTAGACAAGTATTAGACCAGAGACAAACAGTTAAAAATTGTGCCATTTTTATCATTGACACAAATTTCAATAAAATCACAAAGACTAAGTGATTAATTTCCTCAGACAACTGCGTAAAAGCCATTAGCAAAAATCTAGATTAAAAAGTTATTTACCCAACCCGTTTACCACGGTTAGGATTAAACACAAGGTCACGTGTGCGAGGATCGAACTCGTTTTCCAGTTGTAATGAATTAGCATGCTAACCATTACACAAAATAGTATAATATCAATGGAATATATTGAAAATCAAATCAAGAAAGAAAACATTATTTTCACTGTCTGTCTGTCTGTCTGTCTGTCTGTCTTCTCTCTCTCTCTCTCTCTCTCTTCTCTCTCTCTCTCTCTCTCTCTCTCTCTCTCTCTCTCTCTCTCCTTATTTACTATATATGGATGAAAATTCGAATGCAGACGGATGATTAAAATCACTTTTTAAAACTCTTATAATGAACTTCTAAAGAACGCCTAAAATACGGGTCGGAACAGGTCCTTCGGCATAACTCTCAGCTTCACGGTATGAATCGACCTTATGTAAATAGGAATTATTTTTTCGTTAATTTGTAAGTACCTTTAGGGAAGCCTCTTCACAAGAGCACTTGGAACAATGTAAATATTCCCATGATATTTTTATTAACGCCCCCATTTCCTTTTTTTTCCTTTTTTTTTTTCCGTCGAGAACTAATTGAGTTTCCAAATACTTATTCTCGTGCGTACACTAGCTAATAAGCTAGCATTTCTTATAAAGAAGGCGGTCTTGTTCAAAGAAAGCAATGATGTTATGCTTCTTAGTTCATATGTATTTTGATATATATATATATATATATATATATATTATATATATATATATATATATATCGACGAGAGAGTCCATATATATATATAAATCGACGAGAGAGTCCATAATAATATGTATATATAATATATATATATATATATATAACACACACACACACACATATATATATATGAAGGAAGGGTGGATGGGTTTAGGATCCGACGATATGCTGTAGATAGAAGGAAAGTGGACAAGAAATGATCAACTCAAAACAAGTCACAGGGTGATACGTTTCGTCTGTATTCACAGATTCTCAAATGACTGAGGACGTCTCTGAATACAGACGAAACGTATCACCCTGTGACTTGTTTTGAGTTGATCATTTCTTGACCACTTTCCTTCTATCTACATATATATATATATATATATATATATATATATATATATTATGGACTCTCTCGTCGATTTTCGACGCATGAGGGTTCACACACACAATGAACACCCACACAGGGATTTGCTTATAGTGGTGAAGGCTTGTGTTGGACCATCCACACTTTT
>CM042148.1:100335117-100337617 GCA_023376005.1 Doryteuthis pealeii
TGGAATTTGTTTCTCCTAAATTCTTGAAGAATCCATGACATTTCGTTCACATGTGAAGTCCTATATATAAAAACCCGACATACCTACATTCATAAAAGTGGAGGTGCACTTAGCCTAACGGTTATGTCATACAAAATGGAATCGACAATAGGATGGATAACTAATAGCTCTAGACCTAATTTCACGGACAAAATAGGTTACAAAATGTCGCCATTTTTCGTGACTACCCTCGAATTTGGAGAGATAAAAATCGACATAACTCCGCCAATTCTTGGAATTGGAAGCTCAAATTTTGGGGGGTTGTCTAATTTTAACATGTAGGGAAGCTCTAGAACTAATTTCACAGATAAAATAGGTTACAAAAGGTCGCCATTTTTCGCGAACCCCCCCCCCCCGAATTTGGAGATATAAAAATCGACATAACTCCAACAATTCTTGGAATTGGAAGCTCAAATTTTGGGGATTGTCTAACTTTATTATAGTCCATACTTGGATCAAAATTTCAGACACATTAAAGAGGGTGGTTGATATGGCTTGGATCATTTGAGATGGAATTACTCCGATTTCAAATCCAATATGAGCCTGAACTCAACGCTTTCTAATAGATCACCGTTGTTAAATATCTATGAACCTGTTTAACACTTTGGGGAACCACTTAAGCAACATTATCAAGAGGGTTGATGTGAGTCAACTGAACTCAGGGATTCAGTCCTCCCGTCCTCTGTAGAATCTTCCCCTTCTATTCTTCACCACGGGACGCGTTTAAATCTTACACCGCTTTTAACTTTCCGAAACTGCAACTCGCTCATCTTCACCTTCTTTGATCCTCTCGTAATAACGTCATCCTAAGACTCGCCCCACGCTAGCTCAAATCGCTGCTTTAAATTGAATTAATTTAATTGACATTAATCGCGATTTAAAGCAGCGCTTCTCTTAACTCCCGGGTTTCGATCATCAACAGAGGGTGGGTGCACGCTTTTCTTTATATTACAGATGATATGCTGATATATGCTGTAAAACAAAACAAATCCGCCCTGTCGGCTAGGGCGTTAGAATGCACCGACTGCACCTCTGCAGAGGGGTAAGACCCCCCCCCCAATGGGACCACATATTGGCCGTGGGTGGCGACCCGTGATGCTTAAGGAGCCCAGGTGGATGAGCAGTTCATGACATGCAATACTCCATTTTGGCCCTATCTTGGGCTAGACGGACGGTCGGAGAGGCCCCCTTCGATCAATCGGCTGGCCACGTCAACCCCTAGCACCTATATGATTTTCCCAACCCTATTGCCTTTATGGCATGCCCCAATCCCTTTTTATCATATGGGTGCTAGAAGGCGGTGGCTGCGGGTCTACATGTCCTGGGAATGACGTTAAACTCTATCTGATGGTGAGGTTCCAGTTTTGGTTTGGGGAATGTGGAGCACCCCTTCATCACCATTGCTCCCTGGTCCACTCTGACCCGGAGTGGTAGTACCTGTTAGGGTCCCATCTATGGGTTAGATAGAAAAATGTATTGATAAAAAAATTGTATTATCCATTAAGAATTGATTTATTTCAAAACTTTATCGGCATTAAATGACCCACTGAGGTTGATATGCGGTAAAACAAAACAAAACAAAACTAAGAGAAAACAAAACAAATAACCAAATAACTTCTACACAATATAGAAATATTTTAGTTAATAATACAAAAACATTTAAATTTCACATAGTATCAATGAGTCAGTTTAATACTTAATTTGGATAAACACTTAAGCAATAGCAGCTATTGTAAGCAAGCTGAACCCTTTGTTTATCAAAATTGCTTTTCAACATTAAATGACCTGAAATGGTTCGATATTCCGTAAAAAAAAGAAAAACTAACCATAGACAAGGCTGTTGGGGTTTCACTTCGCGCCAATGCCCATGAAAAAAAAGCATGAATCTATCTGCTCTCCTCACCATTTAGAGATAAATAGTAGGGCAGATTGGGTTGTCTTAGTAAGGCACTCGGTCAAAGATAAGGAAAACCCTAAAATTTATCGCGCTTTAAAAAAAATTGACGTTGCATCTCATCTTTTCCGTGGCAAGAGAGGTTATATATATATATATATATATATATATATATATATATATATAAGGCGTGTCAAAAAAGTAGCGAGATTTTTGTACTATTTGACACACCTTGTATTCTGAAAAAAATAACGTTCCATTCATTCTTCAATTCTATCTTGGTAAATACAGCTTTAAACTCGGAACTTTTTTAACACACCTTGTATTCTGAAAAAAATTAATGAATGGAACTTTTTCAGATTACAAGGTGTGTCAACAATACAAAAAAGTTCGACACATCCTATATATATATATATATATATATATCGATGAACGCTGGGGTAACGGTTATCGATGTCGTGTTGAATTCTTTATTATTACTTCTAACATTCGCAGTTATTCTACTTCTTATACGTCTGTTAATCTTCCCTTCTGCAGGTCCTGTCTTTTTCTCCGGGTATTTTCTGC
>CM042148.1:100345117-100352617 GCA_023376005.1 Doryteuthis pealeii
TATTTTTTATTTTTTTATTTATCTATTTTTTTATTTAATTTATTTTCCTTTTTTTTATTCGAATTCGGAACACAAATGAAAGAAAACGAACGAAAGAGACAGATTAAAATTTTCTTGGTATTTTTTACCTGTATAATGGGATATTTTCAACGTTCACAATCTATTCACCTCAGAACTCATTCTATTCAAATAAATTCCTATTACTATTATTATCAACAAGGGACACATGCGAGAGCCACTGCCAGCTGTTAACAGTAGGATCGAAGCGGTGGGAGTTCCACTGTTGTTCACAATTCATGAGAGGTCATGAATTGTGAACAGACCCTGTAGCTAGAATTTAAATTGAGGTCTGTCGATTTAGAGGCAAGGAATCCCCATGAGAAAACTACCGGGGACTGGCAGACACGTGATCGTTAGTTTAGTTTAGATGCAACCTAGCTTTGAAAGGAGAAAAACGTGATTGTCTTCTTTCCCGGTCATCTCAATCTCCGCGGTGGAATCATGGGCTGGAAGAAAATAAAAACTTGATCAAGCAAACACAGGTCTTGTTAGTTTATTAAATTTAAAAACAAGCAATACCCAACTCAGAACAGAAGAAGAAAAAAAGCCCGTAAATAGAAGTCAACTAGAAAGAAAATGGCGACCGAAGAAGAAAGAGAAGCAATTAGCAGTGGCAGAGTAACCAGAGAAATTATCAAGTCTCCTCTCTAATCTAAGTCTCTGTCTGTCTGTCTGTCTGTCTGTCTGTCTGTCTCTGTCTCTGTCTCTCTCTCTCTCTCTCTCTCTCTCTCTCTCTCTCTCTCTCTCTCTCTCTCTCTCTCTATCACCGAGATTAACTCTCCACAATTATATCATCATCATCTTCACGTCGCGCAAGCAGCACGGGTATCTTTCGCCAACCTTCCCTATTACTCATTGCCCCTAGGAGGTCCACCGTGCAGCATCCCGAATCCTCGCATAGTTGGTCAATGTAGGTCCTTAGTGGACAGCCGAGTAAATAGGGGTATATAACACTGTGAGCGGCTTAAAGTAGGCAAAGAGTTAAAAGAAGAAAAAAAAGAAAAGAAAAGAAAAGAAGAATGCAGTTGTAGTAATTTCTGACGATGTTTCTGGAATATAACTATTTTTGAAATTACGAAGGAAAGACAACGAATGAAAATCGTGGATTTTTAATAAGATATTTTTATTAAGTAAATAAAGAATAGAAATAAAAGTAACAGAATGATCGTGATGAATTATTGGATTAAATTTTTTTTCTGTTATTTTAAGCTAAAAATAGAATTGATAAAAAAAAACGAAATGAAGGAAAATTAATAAAATGGATCAGTTATTAAAGAAAAGGCTGAACTTGCACAAAGGTGTTAAAATTAAGGTGACCCAGAAAAAACAGAACCCAAATTATTTATTTATTTTCCCATTAAACTAACCCTAAACCCCAGCCCTGACCTTAACCCTAACCCCTAACCCAAACCCTAAACCCACCTGGTTAAAATTAACAGTTCTATTACAAAATTTGTGGGTTCTGTTTTTTCTGGGGCATCCTAATTTTGACACCTGTGTGCAAGTTCAGCCAAAGAAAATACTTCCCTCATCAGTGGATATACGACAGTATGATAATATAATTATTTCAATGTTTGATATGTTTACTTAAGTGCTATTGCTTGCGCTGGTTTGGCTATGTCAGAAGGATGGACGAAGGCCGCCTCCCCAAAGATCTGCCGTACGGTGAATTACTAGAAGGCTCCCGACCGGTTGGAAGACAACGACTACGCTTTAAAGTCATCTGCAAGAAAGACATGAAGACATGCCGCATCAACACCAAGACATGGGAGGTTGATCTAGAAAACCGAGCGGCCCGGTACCTCTTTGTCAAACAAGGCACGAAAAGGAGTGAAATATAGCGGGAAAAAAGCCGCCACAGAAAAGAGAACCAGAAGGAAGGAGAGACAACAGCAATTCCAGCAAGCATCACTCTTTATTTCCAGTCACTGCTCCAGAGATTGGCATTCAAAAATTGGCCTGTTCATCCACTGGTGCAGATGCAGTTAAAAAATAAATGGACACAACGCCGTCGTCTTTAGCAGTCGGAAGGATGCCAACATTGAAAAATAGTTCAATATGTGAAATGTAAAATAGTTTTGATCGCTCTTCTCTCTCTCTCTCTCTCTCTCTCTCTCTCTCTCTCTCTCTCTCTCTCTCTCTCTCTCTCTCTCTCTCTCTTCTTTCCTTCTTTTCTTATATTCATTATGTTCGATTGAAACATATCAGCGTTATCACTTCCGTACGCTCAACCCCTCTCTCTATCTTTCTCCTACTATCTTTCTTTCTTTCTTTCTTTTTTATTGTACTTTTTCTGTGTAGCATGTCTTTTACTTCCCTTTCTTTATAGTAAAAACGGAATGGTCCATTATTTAGATGAGGTAACTACACTCATAAGAAATAAGAATTCAGCAGATAAGCAACACCAGATAAGCTGAATTTATATTTTTATATTTCATCTTGTACGATTTGGACGGTGTCATTTTTAACCAGAGTTTGTTGCAAGATGATGATGGTCGTACAATTAAGGAACACGAATATTAATATATAAATGTTTTAAATCACCAAAGAATACAAATCAAGAAAAATGAATGAATCTTCTGTTCAATTAGTGAAGAATATGTTGACGAGGTGACCTAAAGTTGGTATCAACCAGACAGCGAGGGAGTCTACCCCCTTTTCACTAGCGCTAGACAAAGGAGATTGTTTTGTTGGGATTTTTTTTTGCGCATATATGTCAGGGTGGCCTAAAGTTGGTATCAACCAGACAGCGAAGGAATCTGTCCCCTTTTCAATAGTGGAGCGCTACACCTACCTTCAACTCCTCACTTTACCGCACACATCCTTGTACTACTCATAAGCTGAGTTGGCGAGGGTCAGTATCGGACCAGGAACCTTGTTTGCTTGTTTGTTTGTTTGTTTGTTTTCTGTTGGTTTTTTTTGTGGGGGTGTACTAATGCAGAATAGCACGAAAAAGATAATATCATTAGAATCGCTTTTTACGTATAAATAGCATTAGATTACGGAAACTCCCTGAAGTAGCCTAACCTAACCCTAACCCTAACAATGACCCTAACACTTAGCCTAACCCTAAACCTAACCGTAATCCTTACCCTAACCCAATCCTAGCGTCTCACAGGTTTCGCCTATTTCCGTGAAATGCAATGCTTTTTAAGTATGAATAGCATTAGATTACGGAAACTCCCAATGTAGCCTAATCTAACGATAACATTAACCCTAACACTTACCCTAAACCTATCCGTAAGTCTTATCCTAACCCTAATCCTTGCGTCTCAAATGTTTCGCCTATTTCCGTAATGCTTTTTAAGTATGAATAGCATTAGATTATGGAAACTCCTGAAGTAGCCTAATTTAACCCTAACATTAACCCTGTAAGAAAGGTTCAAAGTTATATATATTGGATACATGACTCCGACGAAGGTTAACAGACAAAACATTTAATATAGTACAGCACATGGATATGACGAGATACAAAGTACATAGGTAAAACAAAGTTACATGTAGAAAGATAAATACACATTCATGAATGGTACAAGATATACAAAAAGTACAGACATGAGACTAAGAATAGTCCATGCTGTATAATTCACTTACAGTAATGTAAGGGGAGACGAAGCCCCAACGAGAAGGGATAGACCGTGTCTACCCCATGTGTCTCGTGGTTACTGGAACAGGAAAAGAGGCAGAAGGGTTTGAACCCTGCGCTTAAATACTATAGCCCCCTAGCGGGCACCAGCAAATTAATCGGGCAGACAACTCTCCCAGGCAAATACGAAACTAACGCTACAACCCTAACACTTACCCTAACCCTAAACCTAACTGTAAGTCTTATCCTAACCCTAATCCTGGCGTCTCAAATGTTTGGCCTATTTCCGTGAAATGTAATGCTTTTAATGCGTAATCTAATTATATTATCTCTGGCGCGCTATTCTGCATTAGTACTGGGGGGGGTTCTTCTTCATCTTTTATTGCTTGTTCTTGCTTTGTTTGTTTTTCTTTGTTTTTGTTTTGTTTTCGGGGTTTTTTTTTGGGGGGGGGTGTATTATTTGTTTCTTGATATTTCCAGCCAAACAGCAGCAGCAGCAACAACATCACCAACAACAACAAGACTTCACCTTGAACGATGAATGGTTTACAAGTAAGTAAAATAAAAATAAAAATACTATCGATTCCCCGTAGCCTAGCAACGAGTGCGGATGTGAAAATAACGGCCACGTTTCTGTCTATTTATTGTTTGAATGTAGTCTAGACGTTTAAGAAGAAAAACGAATCTGACTTTGAATGTCTGCGTTCGCACAATGGCCAGATGGGTTAAAAAGGTCTCAGGCTGAATATGTATGACTCTTTGAATACTTTCTTCTTCTTCTTCTTCTTCTTCTTCTTCTTCTTCTTCTGTTACTTCTTCTTCTTTTTCTTCTTCTTCTTAATTTCTTCTTCTTCTTCTTCTTCTTCTTCTTCTTCTTCTTCTTCTACATCAGGAGGTAGATCAACAGAAGGGAGGTTACCGTTCTCAGTAACCCCGGGAGATACGCTTCTTTAGAACAAAAATAAAACAAAGCCTTAATGGAAGAAACAAAAGTAAAAATGAACTATCATATTTTGTGACTAAAAATGGAATCTCATTTCGCAGCAGTGCTAGAGATACGTGTTCAAGCTGAGGTAAAAGCCAAGATTTGGAACGGCCTGTCGGTGGGGGCAGAATAATACACTGACTGCACCTCTGCTGAGGGGTAAAATCTCTTTCCTCTACCCAATGGGACCACCTGTTGTTCCAGCCAATTTAATCAGAAGATGGTTTTCACTGAAGAAATAGAGTGTCACTTTTACCAGTACATTTTTTCGGACAATTTTTGAGGCTTGTTAAACGCTCTAAAAGAAATATTCCTATTTGCTTTATCAGTTTTTGTTCATCATATATATATATATATATATATATAAGGTGTGTCATAAAAGTGCCGAGTTTGAAGCTGTATTTACCAAGATAGAAATAAAACAATGAATGGAACGTTAATTTTTTTTCAGCATACACGATGTAGCATAAAAAATGCCGAGTTTGAAGCCAAAAAAGTACAAAAAGTCTCGATACTTTTTTCACACACCTTATATATATATATATATATATAATATATATATATATATATATATTATATATAATATATGTGTGTGTGTGTGTGTGTATGTGTGCAAGTTGTTGTATCTTCTCTATTAATAATGGAGATTTGCTACCGGTTTTTGTCTGTAACAAAAACTGCGTCACTTCTTACGTCACATTACCCAAAATTGTCATAACATAGAATAAATACACTGAAAATTTGAACATGCAACATTAGACAGTCCTCATTGTTTTAAAAAAAAAAGATTTAATAAATACATGACTGGTATTATATATCTATATATAGTTTTATTTTAATAATTTTTTAAAGTTTACATTTCAAATTGTTTTATTTTTTAATCCTTTAATGAATTTGATGATTTTACTTACTTGGGGTACAAACTCGCTGACATTGAATATTTTTACAATATGTATCAAAAATCTATTTTTACATCGCCCGGGGGTGTTTTTTTGTACTAGTACATATAATGGAAACCTGGATTTATAGTTATTTCCTAAGTTTAACTAGGAACAAGGCTAAAAATACGAAGCACCCAGTAGGAATCGAACCCACTAACAATAGACTGCTAATCCAGAGTGCTAACCAGTACACCACGCGAAACGAGGGTTTATTGAATTATTCAAGTATGAACAAACGAATCCACCTGAAATGTGCCGAATTGGGTGCACTCAAGCCTATAGTGATATCCAAGATTCTAACCAGGGTCCCTCAATGTCTCGGAGACAATATTCATCAATAGATTCTCTTGGTCTTTGAAGTAAAGGCTATATCGTTTGATTAACAACGCAAGATTCGACTCATCCAGGAACTTGTAAGGTGACCTAATCTCAGCTCATAGCAATCTACACTGATTGCACTCGTAACATTAATCTACGTCTTCTCTTTGTTTAATGGCACATCAACTTTCGTGGATTATTTAATGCTAAAAAAAATAATTGGAGAAAAGGGTAGGTGGATTTTTTACTTTTTTAGAATATCAAATTGCCCATCTATGCGAAAGTTTTGTGCTAGTATACTAAATACTGATACCAAAAATTAGATCTTTTACTTGCACCATTGTTTGAGGAAATAGCATCAAAGATCGTCTACTAAAATGCAGTAAAATCATCGTTTTCGCAAAATTTAGCCTTTAGAAAACGAGGATTTTTACTGCATTTTAGTAGATGATCTTTGATGCTATTTCCTCAAACAATCGTGCAAGTAAAAGATCTAATTTTTGGTATCAGTATTCAGTATACTAACACAAAACTTTCACATGGATGGGCAGTTTGATATTCTAAAAAAGTGAAAAATCCACCTACCCTTTTCTCCAATTATTTTTTTAGCATTAAATAACCCACGAAAGTTGATGAAAAAAGTGAAAAATCGACCTACCCAATTGGAGAACAGTAGTTGTACTATTTAACCCTTAGTAAAAGTTAAAATCAGGGAAGTGACCTATTGTCGGTATCAGTAAGAGAGTTTATCTCCTTTTCACTAGCGCTACACATTGGAGATTGTTTTGGCGTCTGAGGTGGAGCGCTACCGACTTTACAGCACAGATTTAATCTGTGCTGCACAGGCACTGAATGCTTAAGTTAATGTTTAAGATAGGCTTACATGCTATGTTTCATTTTGGTTTCTTTGTTTAAAGGCATATAACACTTCGTGGGTTATGCCCTCCTTGTAGAAATATTGTTTTAATTTAACCCAGGGATTACCAAACATTTTTTCACGGCGGGCCGGATAATAAAAAAAAAATAACGAGCACGGGCCAAATTATGATTTTGTTTAATACTTGCTAGCCAGAATGAAAGTTCTGAGAAAAAGATGTAAAACAAAATGTATCTTTCCATGGTATATTCATGGATGAGTGGCGTAAGATGCACAAAAAAGAATTTAACCAACATATTTATTTTCAAAACATTATCAAAGAACGCACCATTAGGAGAAAGGTTTAGTAAGATTTGTGAAACTGAAGTTCGCCTTTCAAGGTATCGAATTGCTCATGCGCATGAAATTTTCTAACTTACCTACAGTAGTCATGTCCATTAAGATTTAGTAAGCTTAACATGATTTTAAATTTAAATGGTATCAGAACGTATCGCGTTCTGTACGTTTTAACGAATTTAAGTACCGTCGCCGGGCCTGATAAAATGCTTTCTTGAACCGGATCCGGACCGCGGGCCGTAGTTTAGTGATCCCTGATTTAACCCATAGATGGGAGTAAGGGTTTTCATACCTTTCATATTAGTCCAAAAATGGACTTAATTGTGCGAATGGAGTTTAGACTCGCTGACTATGATGTTAAAGTCCAGCCCGTTAGCCACTACACCACGAGTATTCC
>CM042148.1:100355117-100370117 GCA_023376005.1 Doryteuthis pealeii
AGGTTCAAGTGATAACCTACTCGGTTTCACCATAATGATCTTCAGGGTTAAATCCACTGAATTAATCAAGATATTGATTAATTGCAGTCGATTACACGTGTGTGTCAGTGAATTTAACCCTGAAGATCCTTATGGTGAAACTCGAGTAGGTTATCACTTGTACCTATATTGTAATAAATTTGCTCTACTAACGTATTGAGCACTTTGTATCTGTTATATCGCTGACTTACCTTTCTGAATTTTGCATCAACTAACCATCGTGACCATATTCACCGGTAAGTCACTTTTTCCATTATACATACATATATATATAGATAGATAGAAAGTTATATATATATATATATATATATATATATATATATATATAGAGAGAGAGAGAGAGAGAGAGAGAGAGAGAGAATGGAGGAGAAATATACCTTTCCGGATTATATAATTTATAGCAAAAATCATGATCACAAATTATATATTCAGTCCTTTATTCTTGTGAAGACTAAACTGTTTTGGGTTGTATCAAGTGTTGCTGGTTTTGCTCCATCTGACTCAGTTAATTTTAAATTTCAAATATGGTGGTCGGACAATGCGTTTATGTGGTGATCTAATTTATTACCCTTAATTAGTTTCTCTAACAAATTCCTTTCGTTAATAATATCGCTTACCATTATTATTATTATTTACTCCTTTTGAGTTTTCACATCAGCATTAGCTGATGGTCTTTCACTGGAGTCTAAGTGACAGCAAGTATCCTCAAGTCCCCAGGACTCTTCTGAGTATTCTGGCAGATTGCAGCAGTGCAGTGTTCGACATGGTTTCAATCCTTCCTCTGATTTCCAAACCCTTTTCCAATCCTTTTGGGACCGTTCCAAGTGCACCAACTACAATTGGTATCCCTTTCACTTTTATATTCCATAACTTTTTCAGTTCAATGGCAAGGTCCAGATATTTGTCCATTTTTTTCATTTTCCTTTAGCTTCACCCTGTGATCTGCTGGAACTGCAAAATCCACCAGTTGACAAGTTCTTTCATTTTTGTTTATCAACACTAGGTCTGGTCTTCTTGCTGGGATAAGGTGATTATTATTATTATTATTATTATTATTATTATTATTATTATTATTATTATTATTATCCTCTTACCGCATGCTTGTAAAATCTAACGCAGGGCAGGAACCTATCGCGCCACACCCTCATTAACTACTCAACCCCTTTCCTATGATATCACCCCCCGCTCAAAGGTCAATATGCTAATTACCTATGACATCCCTACTGACCTGTTCTATGGTCATCACTGCTTATTTCGCTCGGTAATTCTATCCACTTTGTTCACCTGCAGGGTCGACCCCCTTGTCTCTGTCCCTTTGCACGAGGGTACGATGAGAAGCAGTTTATGGCCAATTAGCAAAACCCTAACCTTAGATCTTGACAAAGTGAAAGCTACCCCTCGAGAGATGTTCATGAATATTTACATCCCAGGTACCGAACATCTCGTATCATCTCTTGTCCCAATTGGAAATGCTTATCCGGTTTTACGACTGTATTTATCGCCGATGAGATTGATATTAGGATAGATCAAAAGTATTCTCATCTTTTTTTTTTTTTTTACCTTCGCCCCAAAGCTAATTTCATACATCACCATTTCCCTTTTGAACATTTCCTTGTCTTTCAGATACGCTCTGCTTGATCTCGCAAGATTCACAGTGAATGGCGACCCGTGATGCTTAAGGATGGAATCCATATCGATGAGCAGTTCATGATATGCAACACTCCACTTTTGCCTATGTGGCGTTACTTTCGTATTTGCCTGGAGAGTTGTCTGCCCGTTTAGTTTGCTGGTTCCCGCTAGGGGCCTGTTATATTTAAGCGGCTGGTTTGAACGTCTCTTGCTCTTTGCTGCTGTCCGACCTACGAGGCACATGGGTTAGACTCTGGTCTACCCCCTCCTCGTTGGGGCCGGCCCTCAACGCCGGACTAATCACTGTAAGTGATTTACACAGCATGGACTATTCTTAGTCTCATGTCTGTGCATTTATGTTTTTCCCTTTTACTTATGTATGTATGTTTATGTACACCTCCTTGTATTATGTACCCTGTTAATTCTTGTGCTGTATATAAAATGTTTTGTCTATCAACCCTTGTCGGAGTTGTATCTGCAAGTATTATCACTTTGAATTATACACCTGTAATTTGGCTAGACTGGGGTAGCCCCATCCCATCAATAGGCGGGTCACATCAAACCCTAGCACCTGTATGATTGTCCCAACTCTTTTATCATATGGGTGCTAGAAGGCGGTTGTTAAGTATGTTCATGTCCTAGGTATGGCGTTAAACTCTGATGGTGAGGTTCCAGTTCTTGAGATCTGGAGAATGTGGAGCACCCCTTCATCATCATTGCTTCCAGGTCCAGAGTGGTAGTATCTGTTAGGGTCCCATCTATGGGCTAAATGGAAAAATTGTGCATCCATTAAGAATGAATTTATTTTAAATCTTTGTCGGCATTAAATGACCCACTGAGGTTGGCATGCCATAAACCAAACCAAACCAAATCAAAATGAAACAGAAATCACAATACCGAAGCAATGCATTTAAATATCGTCCGCCATGTGGGCGGGGCTTAGAATACCCTGATAGTATCCCCTGCTGGGGAGGGGGGTAAGATCCCAAAGAGGTTTCCTGAGTAAGACACAAAACTACAGCTGATGGTAAGGTTTCTCTTTATAGTGTAATATCCCTTCATTAACATTATGATGTATAGCCGTCTTAACATACAATGTATACTTCTGAGTATTCACGTGGTTATATACCCATACGTAATCTTATAATCTCATTGTGTACTTTTCTTTCTGTAGCTTCTACTTATGATATTCTTCTTTTTCTGATCTAAAAAGAAAGAGATGATGAAATAAAATATGAGTTAAAATGAATAAGAATTTTCTTTTCTTAGTGATTTATATCTTGCAATTCTAACATAATAACCACAAAAACCTTTTTTTAATAACTAAAGACAAATTATCTATATTAGCAGGATCTGTGAATAAACCACAGAATGATAATTTGATTATTACAAGGATTGAAATGTTGGACCAAGTCACTAATAGGCACCCTAGATCAGTTTTGAAAGAAACTGAATTTTGCTTTTCACCGGTTGTTAGTAAACAAAATCAACAGCCATTAAAAAACGAAAGGCATGTTTTTATACTAAAATAGTTTTTGATTTTAATAAAAAAAAAAATTAGTTATTTCATGTTGTTGTTGTTAGCATATGTGAAAAAATTAATTTTGCACTAAAGATAAACTAATATTGTTATATTAAAAAAATAAAACTTAAAACGAAAGACATGTTTATTTTCCATGTGCCTTTACGGATATTTTTTAAAACAGATTTCGCTATCAAATATTATAAAATTCTGAAATAGGGTTAGGGGTTAGGGTTAGGGTTAGGAGTTTGGGTTAGGGTTAGCAGTTATTATTATAACCTTATAATATACTTTTAATTCATTGCTTGGTCTGGCTGAATAGCGGCTTTCTCATTGGTGCTGGTATCTATCTGTTTAAAGGTCAATCCTCTGCTATCTGGCAGGTCTGTCTCCTTATCTTTCTGGTTTCTTCTTCATAAGATGTTCTTGAGATGTCCTGGTTGTTAGTTTGTTCTTGATTAACAACTTAAGACATTTCTTTTAGTGAATTCACAATTTGTTTCAGCTCCTTCTTGGATCCAATCCTTAACCGTGCGGTGAGAGATTAGCCAGCCTCGACTTCATCAGATAACAATAAGATAAGGACAATAGTCCGAATAATTCAAATAATATTACTTATCCTTAATGGCATGGATTTATTGTATTGCCCGATAGAGCAGCATTTAAGCTAGTTAACTAATAATTGAATAATTGAATAATTGGATTTATATCTTTCCCAAGGGTATTAGCACATTGTGAAAGGCCAACAGCATCGTCTATTTCAACTCGTGTCGCCTTGTCCTTGTGAATTGCAAACTGCATCGTCTAATATTTAAACTCGTGTCGCCTTGTCCTTGTGAAATGCTAACAACATCGTCTAATATTTAAACTCGTGTCGCCTTGTTCTTGTGAAATGTTAACAGCATCGTCTAATATTTAAACTCATGTCGCCTTGTCCTTGTGAAATGCCAACAGCATCGTTTAATATTTAAACTCGTGTCGCCCTGTCTTTGTGAAATGCTAACAGCAGTGTCAAATACTTGAACTCGTGTCGCCTTGTCTTTGTGAAATACCAACAGTATCGTTTAACATTTAAACTCGTGTCGCCTTGTCCTTGTGAAATGCCAACAGCATCGTCTAATATTTAAACTCGTGTCGCCTTGTCCTTGTGAAATGCCAACAGCATCGTCTAATAGTTAAACTCGTGTCGCCTTGTCCTTGTGAAATACCAACAGCATCGTCTAATATTTAAACTCGTGTCGCCTTGTCCTTGTGAAATACCAACAGCATCGTCTAATAGTTAAACTCGTGTCGCCTTGTCCGTGTGAAATACCAACAGCATCGTCTAATAGTTAAACTCGTGTCGCCTTGTCCGTGTGAAATACCAACAGCATCGTCTAATAGTTAAACTCGTGTCGCCTTGTCCTTGTGAAATGCCAACAGCATCGTCTAATATTTAAACTCGTGTCGCCTTGTCCTTGTGAAATACCAACAGCATCGTCTAATAGTTAAACTCGTGCGCCTTGTCCTTGTGAAATGCCAACAGCATCGTCTAATAGTTAAACTCGTGTCGCCTTGTCCTTGTGAAATCCAACAGCATCGTCTAATAGTTAAACTCGTGTCGCCTTGTCCTTGTGAAATACCAACAGCATCGTCTAATAGTTAAACTCGTGTCGCCTTGTCCTTGTGAAATGCCAACAGCATCGTCTAATATTTGAACTCGTGTCGCCTTGTCTATGTCCAACGAAAATAAAAGATCGTCCTTCTACAAAAAAATTGTGTTCGAAGCTTACAAATTCTAATGTCTCGGAATGTTTTTGCATTAAATAATAACAGAATACAATGAATTCCTGTCATTAATGATAAGTAATTGGTGTTTTTATTGTTTAACTCAGCGTGGCCTCAGCTATATTCTAAGCATTTAGGATTTGTGGTTTAAGTGGCGCGAATATTCAATTCATATTCAATAATAAATACGTGTTCTATATTAAGTGTAAATTCTTTGTCTGTCTTTGTAGCACAATTCTCTTCGAGGCAACAATAGACAGTTTTTTAGAAATTGCGCGGGCTTACTAAACTGGGACACCGATTCCTCTGACTCGGTGTCGCCATAGCAACAAAGCAATCTGATGGGTTTTCCCAGTGGGTAAACCAGAATGGCATTACAAGATTTGTTGTTTTTCTTGGGGAATATTCTTTTCTTTTTTTATAATAAGACAATATATTCTGTGTGGAATCCGACAAAACGAATGAATAGAGAAGTATATCAATGACTAGAACAACAATAGTACACAGCCAAATTAAATTTATAGAAAACATTTTCTTTATTCTTCTTTGCAATATAAGTATTATTTTTACTTGTAAATATATGCACCTTCCGGGAACAAGTATTTAACTTTTAATGAAGGCTAATGAAATTAAATAAGATTTCACATACAAAGATTTGAAATACAGGGGAGTATAATAAAACAAAATAGAACAACTGAAACGTAATCTTCCATTACTCCCGTCTTTTATTGCTAAATCTTTCCTAATTTAACTATTTAGGAAGTAAAGAATTAAATTACAGTTATTTCTACTTGTTAATGGATTTCTTTTAACATTTATCCATGTGGTTTTTTTCTCATATTCATTAAAATAAGACCAAACAATTAGAAATCAATAATATTAAGCACATATTTATTAAAATCAAATTTGTTATATCAATATGCAAATTAGCCTTCCCGTTCACACTGTAAACCGCTATTTTGTTGCATATATGAATACAATTGCATGTTATTAGTATGTAAAAGTAAAGTAAAGTCGACGGGGCGGCCTAAAGTCGGTATTAGCCAGTCAGCGAGGGAGTCTATCCCCTTTTCAATAGCGCTAGACCAAGGAGATTGTTTTTAGCATATCAGGTGGAGCGCCACACCTACCATCAGCTCCTTACTTTACCGCACAGATCCCTGTGCTACCCTTACGCTGAGTTGGCGAGGACCGGTATCGAACTAGGAACCTTGTGGTTTCTAGCCGAACGCTCTACCGACTGAGCTAACCCGGCCCTGTAGATAAGGCCAACAGTATCTATAATGTAAAACAAACTTATTAATATTTGAGATTTAAATAAAAATAAAATCACGAAGAATGTAATGTAAATACTTAAGGGAATTGTGACTTGATTAGTAATATAGTTTCGGTTAGAGACAAACACACACTCTCCATTATAATAAGGTTTTTAAAGATCACCACTATAATCACGATACAATTACTACCTTCCATAGCAACAGACGGCTTTCATTTTTACATGTGTAATAAACTCCAACTCAAGCGTTATTCAAAACAAACTTAAATGCCACCCTATTGAGCGACTTTTAATCTAATAACTAATACTGTTTGCTATCATAATTCAGCCATAAATCAAGTATTTTTTTATAAACAAAGGCATCATCTTACAGTAGCTGCAGTTGCTTAAGTGGTCTCTCAATTAACATGTTTTGCCATCGATGAAATCTCTAAGTTGGCCAAATTTTATTATAAAGTAGTAGGTGTATATACATGTTGACATCTTTTCTTTTTTCTTTCTTTTGGAAGTCCGTCTTCAGTTGTGGACCCTCTGATGGCTCGTTAGTCCAATTCTGGACTTGCAGATGTGGTCACACACATTGCAGAGGAAATTCCCATCTACATTTGGTTGTTCATGACGACTAAGATGTCACTGCTCTGCGGTCCTGTTTATTTTGATGTTGAGTTACTTTTTGGATGTTGACGCCATTCTCTGATAATTTTACTAAATTCCAACGAGTAGTTTTGGATAGGGTGGAAAATTGTCACTTCGTTAATTATTTGAAACGGAGTGTATTCAATTTTTGGAAAAATAATAATTCCGAAATAAAAAAAATATATTTTTTAAATTGGGAAGGGAGTTACTTTACAATCACACTGTAGAGTAGTTGTTTTGTTTTTTAATTTCATTTTTATTGGAGACATCATTTATCAATCAACCCTTGAATTCTATTTCCACTTTAGTTACCGCTAACAGCATCGTCTAATATTTAAATACTATGTAGTCAAATTCTGAAAAATAGAGACCTTATTTATCAGTATACACTCGTATTTCATTTTCAAACCATTTTTTTAATTGAAAACACTGGAGAGCTTCATATTTCATGTTAATACCAACTACGTCCTTCTATCTCCATCATTTGTTTTTATATCATCGGGGACTTTCTCTATTAATCTACACTCGTATTTCATTTCAATACCGGCTACCTTATTCTATCTAGTCTTATTTAAAACACCAGAGACTCTATCTATTTAATCTACACACGTATTGCATTTTCAGACCAAGATATCAATTTCATCAACAATTGGTTTAAAGCGTTGGAGACATTATTTATCAATCACCCCTCGTATTTTATTTTCATCAAACCAGTCCGTCCATATTATCTAAAAACATAGTCAACACTGAAGACCTTATTTATCAATTAACCCTTGTATTTTATACCAGTTACCCTCATTCTATTGAGTCTAAAACTTATTTTTTTAAATCTTTGGTGTCTCCGTGGTGCAGTGACTAACGTGCTGGACTGCCACATTATAGTATATATTTACCCAACCTCTCCACCCCAGCATGATGTGACACAATATTAATCTTTAAACGGAGTTCAACAGCTTTGAATTCACAGTTTTACATCTCCTAGACCAGTTGCTGTACCAAGCTTAAAGAGCCCAGTCCACCCACTATTTACCCATAGCTGGAGGGAGGATAGCTGGATTCATACCTTTCCTAAGGGTATTAGCTCCTTGTGAAATTCAACAAGGCTCGACCAGCATTTAAACGCGTCTCGTCGGGTAAATTTGTGAGAACGATAACCATTGCACTATGGGTACTTTTACATCGACTGCGACATCGTAGTGAGTTCGAACTTCGTTGACTGCATAGAGCCCCAACCCTATTGCCCTTATGGCAAGCCCCAAACCTTTTTATCCTACGGGCGCTAAAGGGCGGCGACTGGGGGTTTTCATGTTCTGGGAATGACGTTAAACTCTATCTGATGGGGGGTTCCAGTTCTGGAAGTTTGGCAAATGTGGAGCACCCCTTCATCACCATTGCTCCCTGGTCCACTGTGACCCGGGATGGTAGTACCTGTTAGAGCCCTATCTATGGGTTAAATAGAAAAAAACATGAGTTTATAAACAAAACTGATTATCCATTAAGAATGTATTTATTTCAAAATTTTGTCGGCATTAATTGACCCACTGAGGTTGATATGCCGTTAAATAAACCAAACCCAAACTGCATAGAATGAGGCAACTAAAATAAAAATGAAAATCGAGCGTTGATTGATATGGATCACCATCCACGAACAGGTAGCCCCTATTGGGTTATTTTACCCCTCTGTAGAGGCGCAGTCAGTGTATTCTTCTGCCCAAGCCAGCAGGGCGGAGTATTTTTCTGTATGAAATCAATAAGTCGATGAGGTGGCCTAGAGTCGGTATCAACCAATCAGCGAGGGAGTATATCCCCTTTTCAATAGCGTTAGACCAAGGAGATTGGATTTTAGCGTCTGAGGTGGAGCGCCACACCTACCATGATCTCCTTACTTTACCGCACAGATCTTTGTGCTACTCATACGCCGCGTTGGTATCGAGCTAGGAACCTTGTGGTTTCTAGCCGAACGCTCTACCGACTGAGCTAACTTCAACAGTAAATGTAATCTATTAATAATGGAGATTCGCTTCCGGTTTTTTGACTGTAACAAAGATTACGTCACTGCTTATGTCACTATACACGAAATCGTCATAACATAGAATAAATACACTCAAAATTTGAACATGCAACATTAGACAGTCCTCATTGATTTTTTAAAACAAGTTTTAATAAATACATGACTGGTATTATATATCTATATATAGTTTGTTTTATTTTAATACATATTTAAAGTTTACATTTCAAATTGTTTTATTTTTTAACTCCTTAATGAATTTGACGATTTTACTTACTTAGGGTACAAAGACGCTGACATTGAATTTTTTACTCCCACCCCTCAGGCAATATGTTTCAAAAATCTATTTTTACATCGCCCGGAGGACGTTTTTTATTTTGTACTAGTGTATTTAACAAAGTATTTCGGAATATTTTCTGTATAAAATCAATAAATTATGCTTATTACTTACAACAGCAAATGTATTGTGTGTAACAAAGTCATCGTTATGAAAATCATCTTCGTTGTCATTAATTCCATTCAATTCTGAGTCTGAATGATGCGTAATTTCTTCGAGAACCGACTCAGTACGATGCTATAGAAATAGTTTCCCTTATTCAGTTACCATGACAACATTATGAATGAAAAAATATACCAAAAATAGTCGAATTTGTTGTGAAAATAGCATGAAGAATTGTTTCATCCAATTCATGCCGACCCTCGCCAACTCAGTGTATGAGTAGCACAGCTTGGATATGTGCGGTGAATTGGAGAGTTGATGGTAGATGTGGCGTTCCACCTCAGATGCAAAACCAATTTTCATGGTCTTCATATCCAATTCATATCGATCCTCGCCAACTCAGTGTAGAAGTAGAACAGCTTAGATATGTGCGGTGAATTGGAGAGTTGATGGTAGGTGTGGCGTTCCACCTCAGATACAAAACCAATCTTATGGTCTAGCCCCAGTGAAAAGGGGATAGCCTCCATCAGTGTCCCCCCACCGGCCGACTCAACTACTTACCTTATTATTTTTAATGAGTGCACACACCGGTACCAGCCAGTGGTCTTCATTGTAGTCCGCGTGAAAGCAAGTCTCTTCCGTAATCCAGGACCCTAATCAGTCTTTTGAGTCGATCTCAACAGTACTGTAGTCCGAGCAAGTCTCTTCAGTAATGCAGGACCCCCCTCAGTAGACAAGTCGATTTCAGCAATACTGTGATCCGAACGGTCTCAATGCTTTTTCGCATCTCCAGTTGTTTTATGTTCCTTGGGACTGTTCCAAGTGCTCCAGCTGTTATTGGAATCATCGCCACCAAATCTTTCCAGCTCTCAGGAAAAGTCCTAGTATTTGTTGGATTATTTTGGTAATATAGTTATTTACTAAGCTTAGCTCAGATATGGCACAAGGTCAGAAGTATTGGGCGCCCAACGAGAATTGAACTCACTAACAATGGTCTGCGAAGCGATCTTGCTAACCATTACATCACGCGAGGGCCATTTTTTTTGGTAATATAGTTATTTACTAAGCTTAGCTTAGATATGGCACAAGGCCAGAAGTATGGGGCTCCCAATGAGAATCGAACTCACTAACAATGGTTTGCGAAGCGAGCTTGCTAACCATTACACCACGTGAGGTGCCATTTTTCTTGGTAATATAGTTATTTACTAAGCTTTGCTTAGATATAGCACAAGGCCAGAAGTGTGGGGCGCCCAGTGAGAATCGAACTCACTACCAATGGTCTGCGAAGCCAGCTTGCTAACCATTACACCACGTGAGGTGCCATTTTTCTTGGTAATATAGTTATTTACTAAGCTTTGCTTAGATATAGCACAAGGCCAGAAGTGTGGGGCGCCCAGTGAGAATCGAACTCACTACCAATGGTCTGCGAAGCCAGCTTGCTAACCATTACACCACGTGAGGTGCCATTTTTCTTGGTAATATAAGATGTACTGTGTCCCACCACTTAAATTTATAGAGACTGTGTGGGCGCGTAGATTAAAGCTAGCCAATCAACACGCTCGAATATGTGGTTAGTTAACAATTTAATCACCGATCTTGAAAGCCGTTCATTTTGCACGCATTCGACACGGACGAATGGATCTGCGACCAAGGACACTGCTCAACAAAAGCATTCTGCCTAAGAGCGAGGAACAACAAAGGAATCTTCACTAAGTAACAACCAAAGGATTCTACCTAACACAAAGGAACACGAGGGATCCCCACTGTAAAGTGTTCTCACTTGTAGCCTAAAAATGGCCACAAAAATCTGAATTTAATTTAATTTTACTCTGAGATCTGCTGGAACAACGACGTCCACGAATAAGTCAAACATAGTGGATCAGTTCACTATAAATGCAAAAAAAATCTTCACCTTAACTGGACCAGAGTTAAGTTATCTATATATAAAAGAAATGCTGTTTGTCTGCCTGTTTGCTTGCTTGTTTGTACATCGACCGTGCGCACCTCCTTTTATAAAGGAAAATTGATTGCTTTTTCTATTTTTTCTTCTTTGAAATAAAGAGCTCTAAGAAAACCAACATCGTCTTGTGTTCATTATTAAAAACAGCAAAAGAACACAAAGCAGAAAGAACCCAAGAGAACCCAAGTAGTTCCAGATCAAATAAAAGAACACAGAGTAACCAGCTACTCAGCAGCCCGGATCCAAGATACAGAAATAGCAGAATAGACGGAACAAAATACCTAGATAGATTTTAGACAACCCAACCAGATCTATAGAAAAATATATCATTAAAATAGAAAAGGCTTATACTAGATAGGTACGACTATGTAATGTACATTCAAATTGTTTTTCTTTACGGCATATCAACCCTTTTCGGTTCATTTAATACCAAATAATGTCATTTGGATAAACAAAGGACTCAGATTGCTCATAGTACCTGCTGTGGCTTAAGTGTTCCCCTATTGAAGTATTGAACAGGTTCATCACTCGGAAAATTGGTTGAGACAAGTAAAGACTAAAGTTCAATAAATATACAGTGGCAACTATAGATCCTGTTGTAATTTTGTCTATCATTTTCTTTATCTTATTTTTTATATGCATTTTAAGAAAAAAATTTTCACCGAACGCTTGGAGTATATTATCCTCATTTTCGTAAATTGACGGTGTGAGTGAGTTGTGATACAATAAATAGGAAACTCAATGCCAATGTATATGACACTGACAAACGCACCTGCAACGGGGTACTTTACTGAACGCAACGAATTTACCCTACACTAAGAGACACCAAGGAACAACTAAAGGATCATACCCAACACTAAAGGATACTAAGGAACAACCAAAGGATCATATCTGCTTAACACAAGGGATATCCGTTGGGGTGTGCTCTCGCTTGAAGCCTAAGTATGGCCACAAAAATCGTAACACTATTTTCTCTGGGCCATTCAGCAGAGATTTGGATTGTGTTTGTCTATTTTTGAAAAGCGCTTGTTCACATATGTAATAGTCTCTGTGGAATATCATCGGCTTCGTTCCTCTTTTTTTAAAAATGAAACCTTTTCATTTTATGAGATCTAATGACATCCAAAGTACATAATCGAGAAGTATCATAAATATATATGGCGCTAATGTATCTTCTTGAATGACCCCAGCGATAATGTCAAAAAAATCTGTGTCACCCTCAGATGAATGGACAATTGATTTTGTGGGTTTGTATAGCATCATTATATATGTAAGGGTTTTTGGGGTGGAGACCATATGCTAGTAGTATTTGCTCCATCTTCCATCTCTGTATGAAGTGAAAGGCATTGGAAAAATCTAGAAACAATAGTCTTGCCTCAAGAGTTTTGCTCGAAACCTTTTTACAATTCGACGAATAGTCAAGATCAGAGAAGCTGAAGATCGATTTTTACGAAATCCATTTTTTTTTTGGGGGGGGGGTACTAAGGATTTTTTCTTCTTTGTTGGCAGATGCAATTAACACGGTTTCCATTCAGAGTTTTCCTTCTCCTAAACAGGTTACCATATTAAGGTTCAATAGCCAATATATATATATATAATATATATATATAATTTAAAAATTCAAACTTAATTATCAAGAATAATTTCTCCCCCTCAATTGAACCGTTACAAAAAAAACAATGTAGTATACTAATTTAAATGTCCATTGGGAGAATGTATCTCCAATAACAATATATACATAGGTGTAATAACAGCTACTCTTTCCAGGCGTCTTACGATGCACCTTTCAGACAATAGCTCAATAGCCCAACATCTAAAAACACACCCTTGTCCCAATACTAAATTCCGAAAAATACTCAAAAATAACACCACCATTATAGAAACACAAATATGTAAGCAGCGACTAAAGATTTTAGAAGCACTGCATATTAGACACAAAAATCCAAAACTAAACAAAATAAACTTTGATAATAGCACCAATGTTCTAAAATTCCTATAATTACATTAACAATTTATAAAATATTAATAATATTAAAAAAGATAATAAAAACAATAATAATAACAGTAATAATAACAACAACAATAAAATAAACACAACCTATATAAATAGGTAATGAAACAACCCATTGTTGTACAGTTTCAAAATTACCCTGAAGATGGCCCACGATAAAGTGGAAAGTACTAGGTCAATCAACTATGGCAAATACATCAGCCAATTTTCGCCAGATATTATTAAAACAAACCGGCAATATGAAAGGATAAAAGAAAAAAATTGCTGACAAAAAATGGCTGCAATGTTCAACAATATATGCCTACAAGAAGAAATGCTGCCTAGATATACATGGGTAATTCCATGTCAAATTATCAAGGCCATGTCACCCACCCCCTTCAATTTTTCTGAAATTTTGTACAGGTGTGGATTAAGTTAGACAATCCCCAGAATTTGAGCTTTTAATTCGAAATATTCGCCGAGTTATGTCGATTTTAAACTCGAAAAATTTGAGGAGGGGGAGAAAAATGGCGACATTTTGTAATCTATTTTTGTCTATTTCGAATTGGAAGCTCAAATTTGGGGGATTGTCTAACTTTATCCTAGTCTACACCTGTACAAAATTTCAGAAAAATTGAAGGGGGTGGGTGACAATTTTATTTTTTCCTGATGATTTGACAAGGAATTGTCCCCCTCACACACACACACACACACACACACACACATATATATATATATATATATATATATATGTGTGTGTGTGTGTGTGTGTGTGTGTGTGTGTGTGTGTATGGTTAAATGGCTTGTTTGAATAAACCCTCTATCTTGCAAATATTATTAACCCAATTTACCTACTCTACAAGAATTTAAAAACATACCAGCCTGCAAAAGGGATGAAGAGATTTTTTTACTAATTTTTATGTTAATTTTATGAAGAATTTCACAAAAGTTTTCTCTGATATGTAAAAAGTACATAAATAAACAAATATACCATACCCAACAACAAAGAACGTTTGAATTTTAAAAAAAACGGATTGTATATGAAATGTTTTTCTTTCCATATAACTTTGAACTATTTTTCGGTAATTTTTTTTTCTTACTTTCATCTGCAACTCTTTTTTCTTTCTTTCTTTCTTTCTTTTTTTTAGAACCTTCCCTCTTTTTCTTTTTCTTTTTCTTTTTTATTCCTTTTTTTTCCATTATGGTTGCTATTCTCTATTGATGTAGTCAGAATGTCAGCCATGCCTCATGCCAAAGTGTTTTCTGTCTGGACGGACGCTTTTTATCCTCTTTTTTTCGTCTTCAACGTAGGAGATCTCCAACAACAGACATTTAATTGACCCTCAACTGTTTCTGGCCCAAAACTTCATGGACAGTCTGAAGAGTATATTTAAGTTATTTTTAGTCGTAACAAAGTATTAACAAGAAATGCACATGTCTAGTAACTAGAAAAAAACAGGGAGGTATGCGAATGTATACACATACATTAAAAGATTTGGAATTCAATATGCTTGTAAGTAATATACACATGATGACGTTAAACATTGATAGGAATGTCTAGAATTGCACCTGTGATGCAGCTATTTCCGATGCATACGCCATTTTGTCTTATATTTGATTAAAATAACGAATAGTTTTTATATAACATTTGTAAAACAAAAGTTATTTTTATATCTTTTTTTTTTTTTTTTTTTTGCATATATACATACATGCTAAAAGTACATAAAAATGCAA
>CM042148.1:100372617-100382617 GCA_023376005.1 Doryteuthis pealeii
AAAAGCGATTGATTACATCGATAACATCAGAAAAACAAAATATCAAAAAATCTTTGAGACCAAAATTGGAAGGACAACAAATATATGGGGTTACGAAGAGGAAACCTAAAGAGAGAAACTGAAATTCTTATAATAGCAGCCCAAAATTATTTCATTTGAACAAAAGTGATTGATTACAGCGATAACATCAGAAAAACAAAATATCAAAAAATCTTTGAAACCAAAATTGGAAGGACCACACATATATGGGGTTACGAAGAGGAAACCTAAAGAGAGAAACTGAAATTCTTATAATAGCAGCCCAAAATTATTTCATTTGAACAAAAGTGATTGATTACAGCGATAACATCAGAAAAAAAAAATATAAAAAAATCTTTGAAATGAAAATTGGAAGGACAACAAATATATGGGGTTACGAAGAGGAAACCTAAAGAGAGAAACTGAAATTCTTATAATAGCAGCCCAAAATGATTTCATTTGAACAAAAGTGATTGATTACAGCGATAACATCAGAAAAACAAAATATCAAAAAATCTTTGAAATGAAAATTGGAAGGACAACAAATATATGGGGTTACGAAGAGGAAACCTAAAGAGAGAAACTGAAATCCTTTTAATAGCATTCCAAAATGATTTCATTTTAGCAAATGCAAAATCCAACCAACCAACCAACCAACCTAACATTATATGCAATGATAATGCAGTATCAGAACACTGTTACCTTCTCTGTTGTTAATTAACCCAGACTTCGTATGGCGATTTCAAAAAGGCAGCAGCGTATAAATAATACGACATTCCTCATCTCAAACGACCAATCAGCAGGTCTAAATGATTAGAGATTGTATAAAAGACCACAAAACAGGAAGACAAGAAAAGGACACCAAGTGTTTCTCTATCGTTTGCCTTCGTCACTTGAAAAAAATTCCCTCCTAATTAGGCAACAGAAGTTCTCTTATTTTCGAACAACTCTCTTTCTTTCCACAATTCACCGTCCACCATTTTTCTTTCTTTCTTCTTTCTTTCTTACAATCTGTTAGCTGAATAGACGACGCACTCACGGACGCACAGAGATGGAAACAGAAAGGCAGGACCCTCGCATAGGTGTTCCGTTGAGCGTAGCTAATTCCCTACCAAATCTCGCGTCGACGAGAAGTCCACCTCTTCCGCGAGAACACGCTCGAGCGGCTCCAGAGTTAAAGTGAGCGTGCGTAAGTGTGCCTGTGCACAATCATCGGAATGATGTAGACTCCGCTAATAAGACAGTGGAAGAATTGCGAATGGACAAGGAAGCAGGACGAGTGACATGGCTCTTCCGTTGAAAGTGACAGCGATTCAGGAAGACATATTGCTCATTAGCCTTGTGTCACTCACTCACAAATCGGATTTGTAAATATTTATTTGAGGTTATTTATTCTAATTTATTGATACACATGAAAATAATGAAAAATCTTATATAAAATAATTTCTATCAATATATTGCTGCACATTAATGAAAATTATTTATACCAGTTTATAGATAATATCTGGAGATTCGCTTCCGGTCTTTGTCTGTAACAAAAACCACGTCACTGTTTACGTCACTATACCCGAAATCTTCATAACATAGAATAAATACACTCAAAATTTGAGCATGCAGCATTAGACAGTCCTCATTGTTTTTTAAAACAAGTTTTAATAGATACATCCCCAGTATCATATATTTATATATAGTTTATATAAGTTCTAGACCTTCCCTACACCTAAAAATTGGTCTATAGAAGTATTTTTGCCCAAGGAATCCAAAAATGCTGAGAGATTAAGATCGACATTTTTGGAATTAGAAGCTCAAATTTTGGTGAATGTCTAAATTTAACACAGTCCACACCTGTACAAAATTTCAGAAAAATTGAAGGGAGTGGATGAAAATTTAACCTTTTTCTGGATGATTTGACATGGAATTGTCCATATATAAATACAATTTCATGTTATTAGTATGTAGATATGGTCAACAGTATTAATAATGTAAAATAATCTTATTATAATGGAGATTGTGTGTTTTTCTGTCTGTAACCGAAACTATATTCCTACTCAAGTCACAATTCTCTTAGTTATTGACATAACATTCTCAATGATCTTATTTTTATTTAAACCACAATTATTAATAAAATTGTTTTACATTATTAATACTGTTAACCATATCTACATACTACCGATATGCAATTGTATTTATATATACAACAAAATAGCGGTTTACAATGTGAACGGGAAGGCTAATTTGCATATTGATATTAAAAAATCGAATTTAATAAATATGTGCTTAGTATTATTGATTTCTAATTGTTTGGTCTTATTTTAATGAATATAAGCAAAAATCTCTTCAATGAATCTGAAATGAAATCCATTAACAAGAAAAGATAACTGTCATTTTATTCTTTACTTCCTCTTTTAACTAAATACTTAAATTAGAAAAAATAAAAATGAAAGACGAGAGTGATAGAAGAGTAAGTTTCAGTTGTTCTATTTTTCGATTATACCCCCCTCTGTTTCAAATCTTTTTATCTGCATTCTTATTTAGTTTCATTAGCCCTTCTAATTTAATACAATATCTTATTACATTAAAACTTAAATACTTGCACCCGGAGGGTGCATATATTTGCTAGTATTAATAATTGAGGTTTAAATAAAAATAAAATCATGGAGAATGTCACGTAAATAACAAATGGAGTTATGACTTGAGTAGTGATATAGTTTCAGTTACAGACAGAAAAACACAGTCTCCATGATAAAAGAACTTCATGTGTTATATGATAAGAAGAAAATTAACCTTTTTTTTAATAAAAAAAATTGTTTGGGGAGTGTTTGTTTATGATTGATACGGTGTGAATTGACCTATATGAATTTGATTTTAGTGTTTCTTATTTTTCATGAGTAAGCCAATCATTTTGAACCAAGATAACTTTTTTAGGCAACACAATTCTTTTTGAATATAATTAAAGGAAGAAAAAGAGTACAATAGATTCCCTAACCTTTTACTAAGCAAAACAGGACGAAGTACCTAGCAAAGCTAAAATCGTACTATTTTCAAAAAAGAAAAAAAAAAGATATCCTACTCATTTTTTTTAAATGTCAGTCTACCGAGTAACAATAAAAGGCTGGTAAAAGGTCAATTAAAAAGATCAAAAAGTTCGTTTCTTTATTTCTCTTGTATTTCTTCCTTTTTTTTTTCCTTCTGGTTAAAATAACGCAATCTACACATGAAACAGTCGATGGCATTAAAAGAAAGTATCGAACGTGACTGTATTTTTAAAGAACCGCTTGAAAGTCTTTTGTATGGAAAAATAAAAAGAATTTCAAAAGATTAACCTCTGGGATTTTTAAAGTGTGTAGATGTATACAAAGGAGTGACACACTATGAAAAAGGACACACTCACACATAGAGAAAAGAAAGTCTTAAATACATTTATGTTGTCATAAATGTAAACAGATTTTTACAGGCATACAGAAAAAAACTATATACAGAAAATAATATATATATTGATATATGTGTATGTATGTATATATATATATATATATATATATATATATATATATATATATGTATGTATGTTTATATATGCATATGTTTATATATATGTATATATATAGGTATATATGTATGTGTATATATGTATAGTAAAATATCTAAATATTAGATTTTTACAGTCATACAGAAAATAACTATATACAGAAATATATATATATATATATATATATATATATATATATATATATATATATATTGATATATGTGTATGTATATATGTATGTATATGTATGTGTATATATGCATATGTTTATATATATGTATATATATAGGTATATATGTATGTGTATATATGTATAGTAAATATACATATTAGTTATTAGGCGTAATATATATATATATATATATATATATATATATATATATATATATATATATATATATATATGTAGTAAAAATATCTAAATAGTAGATTTTTACAGGCATACAGAAAATAACTATATACAGAAAATAATATATATATATATTGATATATGTATATATAAATATATATATATATATATATATATATATATATATGTGTGTGTGTGTGTGTGTGTGTGTATGCATATGTTTATATATATGTATATATATATACATATATATGTATGTGTATATATGTATAGTAAATATGCATATTAGTTATTAGATGTATATATATATATGTACATATATGTATACATGTAAGTGTATAAGTATATATACATACATTCATTGGCATTTCAGTCTCGGAAGACTATGATAAAGTTTTATGTGCCCCTAAAGTTACAGCGTCTCCTGTGACTGTGAAGTCCGATGTTTGAAAATCATTCTCGACCACAGATTTCGCATTTGAAGGCTGTCCCTGAAGATGTTGATGTGCCGATGCTTTGTTGCCGGTGCTTTCTTCTAGACCTCTTAGCTTCATGGTGTTGCGCCAGGGTGACTTCTGACATGAACAGTTCTCTACGGAGATTCTGCCGCCACCGAGGGCGGTCCTGAGCTAAAAAATGTTTGTATATATATATATATATATATATATATATATATATATATATATATATATGTATATGTATGTGTATATATGCATATGTATATATATATATATGTATATATAGGTATATGTGTATGTGTATATATGTATAGTAAATATACATATTAGTTATTAGACGTATATATATATATATATATATATATATATATATATATATATATGTACATATATGTATACATGTAAGTGTATAAGTATATATACATACATATTCCTTTATTAACTATATTTATATCAGGTATTATATATATATATATATATATATATATATATATATATATATATATATACATGATTACCACTAACTTACATTTCGAGTTATTTGTGGAACAGGTTTTTATATAGTGAGGTGCAGGGGTTTCGTTTTATGGTTCAGAGGAGGTGGGTGTGCTACTCCCTCCTTACAGAGCACTAAACTACAGTATATAAGGTTGATCAAAAATCTCACCTGGTCACTTGGTTTGAGAATCGCATAAGTTTTAAATTCTCATTAACCACATTATTTCTTTTGTTTTATTTATTTATTATTATTTTTATTCATCTTATTTTCGTTTTGAATTATTTATTTATTATTTATTTATGTATACTAGCAAATATATGCACCCTCCGGGTGCAAGTATTTAAGTTTTAATATAATAAAATATCATGTTAAATTAGAAAGGCTAATGAAACTGAATAAGAATGCAGATAAAAATAGTTGTAACAGAGGGGGTATGATTGAAAAATAGAACAACTTTGAAACTAACTCTTCCGTCATTTTCCCTTACTCCCGTCTTTCATTGGTAAATGTTCCTAATTTAACTATTTAGTTAAAATAGGAAGTAAAGAATAATATTAGTTATTTCTTCTTGTTAATGGATTTTTTAAAAGAATTATCCCCGAGATTTTTTCTCATATTCATTAATATAAAACCAAACATTTAGAAATCAATAATACTAAGCATATATTTATTAAAATCACATTTTTAATATCAATATGCAAATTAGCCTTCCCATTCACACCGTAAACCGCTATTTTGTTTTATATATAAATACAATTGCATCTTATTAGAATGTAGATATGGTGAACAGTCTTAATGATGTAAAACAATAAAAATAAAATCATGGAGAACGTGATGTAAATAACAAAGGGAATTGTGAATTGAATAGTAATATAGTTTCGGTTACAGACAGAAAAACACACAATCTCCATTATAATAAGATGTTACTTACATTTATCTTTTGTCATATTTGGAATCGTTAGTTTTCAGGTTAATAAGAATTTGTTTTCATGCCTACATTATTAGGTCCTATCGTTCATGTATATATCAGAAACTGGTTATACAAAGCCTGTAGAAAATACTAGAAGATGTAGAAATACGGGTTGCTGAAGTAAAAAAAAAGTTTGTTATGGGTTTATATATATATATATTATATATATATATATATATATATATATATATTCTCCCTTCTCATCTACTCCCTGACTTACTTTTGTCCCACTGCACTCTCTGACGCCAAAATTCTTCCCAGAGAATCCTTCATCACTATCCATATCCATACAAGGTGTGTCATAAAAGTACCGATGTTAAACCTGTATTTACCAAGATAAAAATGAACAATGAATGGTACGTCAATTTTTTTCAGAATAAAAATGTGTCATAAAAGTGCTGGGTTTGAAGCTGTATTTACGAAGATAGAAATGAACAATAAATGGAACGTTATTTTTTTTTCAGAACACAAGGTGTGTCAAAAAGTACAAAAATCTTGATACTTTTTTGACAGACTGTGTGTGTGTGTGTGTGTGTGTGTGTGTGTGTGTGTGTGTGTGTGTGTGATTAAATCCGTCGAAATGCTTTTCGAGATCATAAATAAAGCAAGAGGTAAAAACGACAAGAGGAGACATTTTCTGAACCTGATTTAAATGAAATTAGGGCAGCGGCTATGATGCAAAAAAGAAAGACATCAAAATTGGATGCTTTTTGAATGCTTTTCTAATATCCAATATCTTAATATATATATATATATATATATATATATATATATTTTATACAACGCAATATAGCTCAGGGCTAGGACGAAAAACAAAATAAAAATAGTTCAAGAAGAAAAATCAATAAACAAGATTGGTGTTTTTTGTTGGTTTTGTCTGTATAAGAACACGCACCTACACACACACACACACACACACACACACACATATATATATATATATATATGTATGTGTATATATATGTATATATAGTAGTAAGTAAGTAAAGTCGTCGTGGCGGCCTAAAGTCGGTATCAGCCAGTCAGCGAAGGAGTCTATCCCCTTTTCAATAGCGCTAGACCAAGGAGATTGTTTTTATCATCTGAGGTGGAGCACCACACCTTCCATCAGCTCCTTACTTTACCGCACAGATCTCTGTGCTACTCATACGCTGAGTTGGCGGGGACCGGTATCGAACTATATATATATATATGTATGTGTGTAATTTTATTTTTATGGAGAGAAATGTTATTTATATAATTCGATTAATCATGACATGTGCAACGGAAGGAACACTGTACAGCTGTTTCGACCTATTTTGGTCTCATCAGCAGTGTATACCTACGATCTACCCCCCCCCCCACAGAGATCGAACCGGAGAACCCAGGATGCAGAGTCAGAGACTCTACCCTTATGCCAACCAGACACGCCACACATGAAACTCGCCAAATCAACTTGTCAATCATAAGTGCGCAACTACTATAACATGATGTGAGGTTTTAGCAGCATCGTTTCGTTACCTCTCGCAGAGCCACGTCTTCCCGGTATGATGGCACGCATACACGTACTCATACCCATGCTAGGCACAGAAATATAGGTAATTTCATTTTTATGGAGAGAAATTTTATCTACATAATTCGATTAATCATGACAAGCAAATTCGACGAATACCATGTGCGACGTGAGGAACACCGTACAGCTGTTTCGACCTAATTTTGTCTCATCAGCAGTGTATACCTACGATATTCATATATATATGTGTGTGTGTGTGTGTGTGTGTGTGTGTGTGCGTGTGTGTGCGTAAAAAAGTAAAGTCTTCGGGGTGGCCTAAAGTCAGTATCAGCGTTACAGCGAGGGAGTCTATCCCCTTTTCAGAAGTACTAGACCAAGAAGATTGTTTTTGGTGTCTGAGACGGGGCACCACACCTACCATCAGCTCCTCACGTTACCACACCGATCCCTATGCTACTCATACGCTGAGTTGGCGAGGACTGGTGTCGAACCTGGGAGCTTGTGGTTCCTGAGTCGGATGTTCTAGCGACTGAGCTTTAGGAAGAACAACAACGACATGGATACTTCAAGCGACTAATTGGACATATTTCACCTGGATAAGATCTGGACATGGATAATAAGGGATAATCTCAAGAGAGAAACTGAATCACTTGCATTCACAAAGAAAAGGTTAAACATATAATAGCCAATGTATTAAACTAGCATAAATATATATATATATATATATATATATTATATATATATATATATTCAAAATAAATAATATAATGAATATATATATAATATATTCAAATATATATATATATATATATATATATATATATATATATATATATATATATATATATATATATATATTCAAAAATAATATAATGAATATATATATAAGTATATTCAATAATATATATATATATATATTATATATATATATATATATATATGAGTAAGAAAAGGTGGAATGAAAACATCACACAATGCTGTTAAAGAAGAAAACAATTTATAATATATTCATAGCTGATACTGATCAATATTTCGATTTTACAAAAATCATCATCAGAGCTCATTCACTCCCGTAGTTGTTTGGGTCGGAGAGGAAAGTCAAATGAGTTTACAAAACAAACAAAAAAACCTTAATACTGCAAAAAACTACGGGAGTGAATGAGCTCTGATGATGATTTTTGTAAAATCGAAATATTGATCAGTATCAGCTATGAATATATTATAAATTGTTTTCTTCTTTAACAGCATTGTGTGATGTTTTCATTCCACCTTTTCTTACTCATATGTCGGATTCATTTCCTTTCTTTTAACTTATATATATAATATATATATATATATATATAATATATATATATATATATTCAAAATAAATGTTCACTCTGATGAAGGTCGATTCTTCTATGTGTGCGAAATATTTTCACACACATAAACTGACCGAAACACATGTGTAAGTGATATCGATTAAATTCATTTTATCCATTTTACATTTCTTTTCTGTACTCATTTTTCCTCATAAATATATGGTGTATATATATATATATATATATATATATATATATATATTATATTATATATATATATAATGTGTGTGTGTGTGTGTGTTGTGTGTGTGTGTGAGAAAAAGGAAGTGAATCCGACGTTATGTAGTATATTAAGAAAGAATGAAAAAAACACAGGTTTAAATGAGTAAAGTGTGAAGTTTATTGGCCGACGCTGCAGTGTTTCGATCTATGAATTAGATCATCTTCAGGGCATTTGTTGGTATATGGAGTTAATAAAATTTTATCACAGAATAACGGGAAAAGCGAGTGGTAGTCCTTGTTATTCAGTCTGTTTAAAATTTGAGGTTTGAAAAAAGGAGACGGTTTGAAATATGACATCAAATATTCTCTTTTATGGTGTGAGTATGGGACTGTGTAAGTGTGTGTATCGAAAAGAAAGCATTGTGCATTTTTTAGGTGTGTGGTTGTGCGTGTGTGTATAAATCTTTTATATATATATGTGTGTGTGTGTGTGTGTGTGTGTGTGTGTGTGTGTGGTTGCAAAAAAGTTTATCCCTTTATCAGGGTTTCAGTGTTTAAGGTACACCTTCCTCATGAACAGCGAAACCATGGTTGAGAGATTAATGTTTATTCTACAACTATAAATGGTCTATATTTTACGAAATATATTGAGAAATATATTTGGATTAACTACTTATGCTACTACAATGAAATGTGGAAGCAACTTTTGATGAATTTTACACACACACACACACACACACACACACATATATATATATATATATATATATGATCGGAACTCATGTCAAAATGTAGCATGAAATATTTTTTTATAAAACTACCTGTAAACTAACAAATCCAAATATTTTTTTAAAAATATGAAAATAATAATAAAGCAAAATATATAAAGAAATGAATAATTCCAAATAAATATAAGATAAATAAACAATTAATAATGAATAAAACAAAAGAAAGAAATAAGAAAGAAAAATGAATAAACAAAAAAATAAATTAGTATTATTAGCGTTATTCGGACTATTGTCCCCATCTTCATTGTTATTTGATGGGGACAATAGTCCGAATAACGCTAATAATACTAATCTTCAAGCCTCATCTCAAACATTCAGAGAAATAGTAAAAAAATAAATATTACGAAAATAAGGACCCAGTAACAACTATTGTAATA
>CM042148.1:100385117-100395117 GCA_023376005.1 Doryteuthis pealeii
ATATATATATATATATATATATATATATATATATATATATATATATATGTGTGTGTGTGTGTGTGTGTGTGTGTGTGTGTGTGAAGAAAAGGAAGTGAATCCGACGTTATGTAGTATATTAAGAAAGAATGAAAAAAACACAGGTTTAAATGAGTAAAGTGTGAAGTTTATTGGCCGACGCTGCAGTGTTTCGATCTATGAATTAGATCATCTTCAGGGCATTTGTTGGTATATGGAAGGTAATAAAACATTTTTATCACAGAATAACGGGAAAAGCGAGTGGTAGTCCTTGTTATTCAGTCTGTTTAAAATTTGAGGTTTGAAAAAAGGAGACGGTTTGAAATATGACATCAAATATTCTCTTTTACGGTGTGAGTACGGGACTGTGTAAGTGTGTGTCTCGAAAAGAAAGCATTGTGCATTTTTTAGGTGTGTGTTTGCGCGTGTGTGTATAAATCTTTTATATATGTGTGTGTGTGTGTGTGTGTGTGTGTGTGTGTGTGTGTGGTTGCAAAAAAAGTTTATCCCTTTACCAGGGTTTCAGTGTTTAAGGTACACCTTCCTCATGAACACCGAAAGCATGGTTGAGAGATTAATGTTTATTCTACAACTATAAATGGTCTATATTTTACGAAATATATTGAGAAATATATTTGGATTAACTACTTATGCTACTACAATGAAAATGTGGAAGCAACTTTTGATGAATTTTAAACACACACACACACACACACACATATATATATATATATATATATATATATGATCGGAACTCATGTCAAAATGTAGGCATGAAAATATTTTTTTATAAAACTACCTGTAAACTAACAAATCCAAATATTTTTTTAAAAATATGAAAATAATAATATAAGCAAATAAAATATAAAGAAATGAATAATTCCAAATAAATATAAGATAAATAAACAATTAATAAGTGAATAAAACAAAAGAAAGAAATAAGAAAGAAAAATGAATAAACAAAAAAATAAATTAGTATTATTAGCGTTATTCGGACTATTGTCCCCATCTTCATTGTTATTTGATGGGGACAATAGTCCGAATAACGCTAATAATACTAATCTTCAAGCCTCATCTCAAACATTCAGAGAAATAGTAAAAAAATAAATATTACGAAAATAAGGACCCAGTAACAACTATTGTAATATATACTATTGTAATATATATACTAGCAAAAGTACCCGGTCTATGACCGGACGAAAACATTTTTAGGAACATCAAGGAGTGTTCCTAAAAAGTGTATTAAAGTGTATCTAATGGTCAAGTTCCAATTCTGGAGCTCTTGGAAGTGTGGAATACTCCTTCATTGCCATTTTGATCCAGAGTTGTAGTACCTGTTAGGAACCCATCTATGGGTTGAATAGATTAAAAAATGAGTTTTTATTAGAACGAAATTTATTCGTTTATTGGATATTTAATGTTAAACAAAGCTAACAGTTTGTGTATTATAATATTAGTTTATTTAGATGTTTACATTCTTTTAAATAGTAATAGCATCCCATTGTGGTATAACGGTTTGCAAGTTAGACTCACATTATTACTGAATAGCGATTTTAATACTCGCTAGATGCCCTTTGCTTTCGACCTTGTACCATATCCTACCTGTGACGAAGTAGCAAGGTAGTCTCGTAAATTCATTATTACTGAATAATGAATTCAATCTTTGCTGGATGTCACATACTTACAGAATTGTATCTAATAATATTGACATTTTTTAGCAGAATTTATAATTCCTGTTTTTTTGTTTGTGTTTTGGTTTTACTTTAAAAAAAGTCCCGTATAGAAACTTATCAAAATCTTCTGATATCATTTATTCAGACTCTTTTTATTATATCTTATTATAATGGAGATTGTGTGTTTTTCTGTCTGTAACCGAAACTATATTCCTACTCAAGTCACAATTCTCTTAGTTATAGACATCACATTCTCCATGATTTTATTTTTATCTAAACCTCAATTATTAATAAAATTGTCTTACATTATTAATACTGTTAACTATGTCTACATACTGAACATGCAATTATATTTATATATACAACAAAAATAGTGGTTTTACAGTGTGAACGGGAAGGCTAATTTGCATATTAATATTAAAAATCGAATTTAATAAATATGTGCTTAGTATTATTGATTTCTAACTGTTTGGTTTTTATTTTAATGAATATAAGCAAAAATCTCTTCAATGAATCTTAAATGAAATCCATTAACAAGATGAAATAACTGTCATTTTGTTCTTTACTTCCTTTTATGACTAAATACTTAAATTAGAAAAAATAACAATGAAAGACGAGAGTGATGGAAGAGTAAGTTTCAGTTGTTCCATTTTTTATTATACTCCCTCTGTTTCAAATCTTTTTATCTGTATTCTTATTTAGTTTCATTAGCCTTTCTAATTTAATGTGATATTTTATTATATTAAAACTTAAATACTTGCACCCGGAGGGTGCATATATTTGCTAGTATTATATATATACTTTATAGAAAAAATCGTTTTTTATCTGTTCAATTTTTTTTTCAGATTTCATAAAATAAAATAGGGGTGGGGAGCTCGTAAAAATATTTCGCCTAATGTATTTTAAGAACCTATTTCAAATATATTTTTATCAACAGATGAATAATTACCGAAAATTTCGTGAAAATTTGACTATTAGTTGATTTTTCATAGAATTAAAAAAGACAGTAATCAACTTGTTTTTGGCTACTGTAAATTTCAATCGATTTAACGGTGCAAGAAGGTAAACATTGTTTTCGTTCATAATTTTCATTATTTCCGTAAGCTGAAAAAAAAATTTTCAATCATCAGGAGTTGTTTTAATTTTTCTTCTTTTGAATGGTTTCAAAATTTTTGAAAATAATATTAACCTTTATTCAAATTTAATTGTGTTAAATATAAATCCAGTTAGCAATTTGAAAATAATAATAGTATGTGTTTTTTTTTATATCCCCTTTTTTAAGCGGTAAAAATTTGCGATTTTTTTTTTTTTTACAACATTGAGAATAATATTTTCAAAACTTGTGAATGGTTTAAATGATTTTTTTTTAAAAACATTTTCGTGCGTAGGACACTTTTAAATTCAGTTTTTGTAATTGCTAATAACTAAACATTAACTTATTTGTAGGTAGAATATTTTGCATATTAATTCAAATTTTATTATTTTTTGAATAGTTTCTTTAAAAGAGTTTGGAGGTTCACTGATTAAAAATGTATGTATTTTATTCTAAGAAGTATAAAAATATTCGTAAAAATATTAATAAAAAGGTTTTCATTTTTAAATTTAAAAAGATACACTTGGTTTTAAAAGTTGATGGGTTTTTAGTTATCAAAAAAAAAGTTCGTACAGTTCGTACTAAATTACAAAAACAATCGAATTCAATGTTGACTTATTAGTAGAAATAGAGCGGACATTTTGGATAACTGTGGATTTAAGCAACAGACAAGCCCCTGCTGATACAATAGCAGCAGGAGCTGTTAATCGGAAAATTCCGCAAATTGGTTGATTTTGGTTCAATTAACTAATTATATCTCTTAATCAGTAAAAATCAATAACCAAATTTGGCGTGTTTCTTAGTTAGAAGAATAGTAATATATATGCAAGATTTCGACCTGAGTGACCTCCCGTTTTTGAGTTATACGTCAACCCGTACATACCAAACTTCCTTATATATATATATATATATATATATATATATTATATATTATATATCAACCCCTCCGAACGACAAGGATGCAACACAAGGTCAATTTCTTAAGCGGAGTTTAATGAAATTGAATTCAGAGTTTTCCTTCTCCTAGACTTGTTGCCTAGCCATTGTTAAAGGTCCCAGTTTACCCTGCTATTTACCCATAGCTGGAGGGAGAATTGGATTCATACCTTTCCCAAGGATATTAGCGCCGTGTGAATTGCAAACAGCTTTGTCTAGGAATTGAACTCGAGTCGACGAGTCCATTTCCTACTACTCTGAACATTATACCACAGCCCTCCTATTGGAATATATAGATAAGCAGAAAAAACAAGAAAAAACTTGAAAATATAAATGGATATTTGGAGTAGCTAACTGGGCATATCGCACACGAGAAAACCTGGAAATGGCTGAAGAGAGGAAACCTCAAGAGAGAAACTGAATCTCTTATAATTGCAGCAAGAAATTATGGTTAACCGCATAATGATAAGAGAATGTAGCAAACTAGCACTAGAGTTCAAAGAAAGAGAGATAGAAAGTGAGATAGAGAGACTTCAAATAAAGAAAGAAAGAAAGAAAGAAAGAAAGAAAGAGAGATAGAAAGTAAGATAGAGAGACGTCAAATAAATAAATAAACAAAGAAAGAAAGAAAGAAAGAAAGAAAGAAAGAGAGATAGAAAGTGAGATAGAGAGACTTCAAATAAATAAATAAATAAAGAAAGAAAGAAAGAAAGAAAGAGAGATAGAAAGTGAGATAGAGAGACGTCAAATAAATAAATAAACAAAGAAAGAAAGAAAAAGATTTCTATTTACACAAAAGAGAGATAGAGAGAGAGAGACATATATATATAATATATATATAGAGAGAGAGAGAGAGAGAGAGAGAGAGAGAGAGAGAGAGAGAGGAGAGAGAGAGAGAGATTTGAAGGAGGAGAGACAGAGAGTAAAGAAAGAAAGAAAGAAAGAAAGAAAGAAAGAAGAAAAAAGAATTCTATTTATACAAAAGTGAGACAGAGGGAGACTTCAAATAAAGGGAGGGAGAGAGGGGGAAGGTAAGAGGGACTTCAAAGAAAGAAAGAAAGAAAAAAGAAAGAGAACTATTTACACGATAGAGACAGAGAGATAGAGTTCGAGACTTCAAAGAAAGAGAGATAGAAAGAAAAATATAGAGATTTCAAAGAAAGAAAGAAAAGAAAGAAAGAAAGAAAGAGTTCTATTTATCTATCTCTATAGAGAGATAGAAGAGAAATATGGGACTTCAAATAAATAAATAAATAAATAAAGAGTGCTGCTTACACAAGGGAGAGACAGAGAGACAGAGACACACAGAGAGACAGATAGACAGACAGAGAGAGAGAGAGAGAAAAGAGAAAGAGAAAGAGACTTCACCAAAGTAAGGAATCCTATTAAAGTGACTTCCCATTTTTTCTCTTTCCACTTTCTATGTGTTATATATATTGATCAGGCGTTGCGGGGGGGGGGAGGGAGTAGACGAAAGTTTGGAGGAGGAGGAGGTGGCGGAGGGTGTCAGCATCGACTCACTCTTTCGCCAATCCACTTTTTCCCGCGTCTTTCGTGTACAGCTCACTTGGACAAGCTTTGTATTGAACGACGTAAGTCCGTCCGTCGATGTATACAACAAAGTCTAAATCTCTGACAGAAGATGGCGGGTAGTGGCGCGGTCGGGGCGGGCGTGGGGGGCGAAGGGGGGTAATGGGCTGTGTGCGCCATAGCGAATGGGCCGGGTCGAAGAGAGAAGTTTTAGGGTTGTTGGGCGACTGTGGTGGAGAGAGTCAGGAGTTCGATTTCGGTTCAGATCGAACGTACAAGAAGATCAACTTGTCATTCACGAAGTGTCAGTTAGTTGATTAGAGGCCGTTTTCAAACGTTTGCTATTGATCTTTCGCGCCAAAATTTCATTGTAGCGCCATGTTTGGCCAACGTGTACACATACTGATGGGAAAGAAATACTGGGGTAGTATCAGGGAACAAAAGTATATACATATTATATATATATATATATATATACACGTATCAAATAACTAGAGAAAGTTTCTTTCGGAATATAAAGTGATTACGTTCTTCTCTCTCTTCTGCTCTCTCTCTCTCTCTCTGTCTCTCTCTCTCTCTCTCTCTCTCTCTTCTCTCTCTCTCTCTCTCTCTCTCTCTTTCCTTCTTCCACCAGCTAAAGTAGCCGGGTTTCAAGCGTAAGTGAAAGCCAGATTTCGTATATTGATTTTTATGCTACACGGTGGCCCATAAAAGTTCGAAATGCGTGGTGTGGTGGTTATCGTCGTAGTAAATGGACACGATGAGACGAGTTCAAATCCTGGACGAGACTGTTTGAATTTCAGGATGGACAATAATACTAGGGCAGTATCTGGGAACAAATTGTATATATATATATATAACCACAGAAAGTTTCTTATAAAGTGATTACGTTCTCTCTCCATATGAAATGCACCTCCTTGTATTTCACATATACGAACGGATAAGGAGACCCATGCAAGACTAGACACACAAAGACACACAGTACGTTAGCACATATGTGTAAATTCTCTCTCTCTCTCTCTCTCTCTCTCTCTCTCTTCTCTCTCTCTCTCTCTCTCTCTCTCTCTTCCTTTCTTTCTTCCACCTGTCCCAGTAGCCGGGTTTCAAGCGTAAGTGAAAGCCAGGATTTCATATATCAATTCTACAGGGTTGCCTATAAAAGTTGAAGGCGCTTGGTGCAAAGGTTACTGTCGTCGAGACGAGTTCAAATCCTGTTTGAATTTCAGGATGGGCAATAATATTGGGGCAATATCAGGGCAGAAAAGTATATATACGTTTTCAAAGAACTAGAGAAAGTTTTCTTGGAATATAAAGTAATAACGTTCTTTCTTCTCTCTCTTTCTTCCACCGGTTCCAGTAACCGGGGTTGAGCATGAGGAAGTGGACACGACGAGGCGAGTTCAAATCATGCATGTGACCGATTAAATTTCAGGATGGCCAATGATACTGGGGTAGAATCGGGGTAAAATATCTGTATCAGATAAGATAATTTTCCTTGAAATATTGAATAATTACGTTTCTCTCTCTCTCTCTCTCTCTCTCTCTCTCTCTCTATCTCTCTCTCTCTCTCTCTCTCTCTCTCTCTCTCTCTCTCTCTCTCTCTCTCCCATGCTTCAGTATTCGGGGTGTTATATATGATTAGCTACCTCCCCTCTGTACCATAAAATAATGGTTGCGACTGTATGATAAGTAGCTGTTAGCCAGACGAGGCGAGGAGTTAGTATATATATATATATATATATATATATATATATATATATATATGTGTGTGTGTGTGTGTGTGTGTGGTGTGTGTGTGTGTGTATAAAAATGGAATTGGAATTGAATCCGACGATATGAGGAAGAATGAATAAAAGAAAGAAAGAATAGAATGGATAATAAAAGATGAATTTAATCAATATCACTTACACATGTGTTTCGGTCAGTTTATCTATGTGTACACGATTCAAACTATTATTCATGTGTTCACGATTCAAACTATATTATTATTTAACAAAACTTATTATTTCATTTCATTTGTTTATCTAATAATAATAATAATAGTAGTTTGAATCGTGTACACATAGATAAACTGACCGAAACACATGTGTAAGTGATATTGATTAAATTCATCTTTTATTATCCATTCTGTACTTTCTTTTCTTTATTCATTCTTCCTCGTATATATATATATAATATATATATATATATATATATATATATATATATATATATATATATATGAGCGAATGGATATACTGCTACGAAGCTCTTGACTTGGGTCTTATTAGCTTTACATATCTCTTACTTCTCTTTGTGTGAGTAAATTGGCCGCCTTACCCACGACACAAAACGAGGGTTCGAGCCTAAGTAAAAGCCAGGATATGTATATTTATTCACATTCTACAGGGTGGTCCATAAAAATTCGTTGGTTGATTCGTTGGATTTACGGCATGTCAACCCTTGTTGGATCATTTTATGCCGAAGACGTTTTATTGTATTCCTAGACATAGTGCTTAAAACCCTTGTGTATTTTTCATCCAATCATTATCCCTCCTGCTATGGGTAAATAGCAGGGTAGACTGGGCTCTTTAAACTAGTGACTAGTCTAGGAGAAATAAACCTCTGATACTACCACTCCGCATAAAAGAGTGAGACGCATTGTGTAATGGTTATATATTATATATATATATATATATATATATATACTACTGTGTATTCTACTTCCAATGTTAAGAATAAGCATGAGTATATATATATATATATATATATATATATAATATATATATCTTATTATAATGGAGAGTGTGTGTTTGTCTGTCTGTAACCGAAACTATATTACTATTCAAGTCACAATTCCCTTTGTTATTTACATCACATTCTCCATGATTTATACTTATATTTAAACCTCAATTATTAATAAAATTGATTTACATTACTTACAGTGTTGACCATATCTACATACTAATAACATGCAATTGTATTTATATATACAACAAAATAGAGGTTTACAGTGTGAATGGGAAGGCTTATTTGCATATTGATCTTAAAAAATTGATTTTAATAAATATGTGCTTAGTATTATTGATTTCTAATTGTTTGGTTTTATCTTATTGAATATGAGCAAAAATCTCTTCAATAAATCTTAAAAGAAATCCCTTAACAAGAAGAAATAACTGTAATATTATTCTTTACTTCCTATTTTAACTAAACAATTTAATTTGGAAAATTTACCAATGAAAGACGGGAGTAAGGGAAAATGATGGAAGAGTTAGTTTCAAAGTTGTTCTATTTTTCAATCATACCCCCTCTGTTCAAAATCTTTTTATCTACATTCTTATTCAGTTTCATTAGCCTTTCTAATTTAATATGATATTTTATCATAAAATTTAACTAAAATACTTGCACCCGGAGGGTGCATATATTTGCTAGTATATATATATATATATATATATATATATATATATATATATAGATGGACCCTCCCGTCGATTTCGATGTATGGGGTTCCGACAAACCTCTTTCTTTTTAACCTTGTGTGTTAATCGCAGGTGACATTTCAGCCCTGCCAATGTTTGCAAAGAAGTCAACAGATGGAACAATTTTATAAACTTATTTATAATCCATATATATATATAATATATATATATAATATATAAGAATTATCCAAAACTTGGTAGTAAGGGATGATTCTATATGCGATTTTCTAAGATCCACTGTATTAATATTGATGATCCAGTATGTATAAATACAGCGAATCTTTAAATCACTGAGAGAGCTCAATGTATAATAACCTTTTAGATTATATACAGAGCAATATTTATCAATAAAGGAAGGAAGAACTCAACACCGTAATTCTATAATAATTTTATTTCGACCAAAATTGGGGCCTATATAAATCTAAGTGATTTTAAAAACAGCCCCCAAATTTCGTCTCATCAGATGGGTCTCAATTCACTTATGGACAAGCACATCACAAAAAAAACAAAAAGCTGAATATTAATACAAATAAGCAATGATCATTTCTCCGGAAATTTGATCTCTCAGTGACCGAATGATACATACATTCGTATGTATTAATAGTTTAAAAACACCAGTCCCCGCATCAGCTGTCAGTGGGCGAGGGATAAGACATCGGACTACCATGCGGTCAGTCTGAGTTCGACCCTACCCAAGGATAGTGTGTCTAGCCACACTGAAGAGCATGATATTGCCGAAACACGTGTCTGTGGATGACTTATTTTAAATATATATATATATAATATATATATATATATATATATATTGCTGTGTATTCTGCTTCCAATGTTAAGAATAAACATGAGCTAGCTTAAATGCCGCTCGAGAGCGTGGCTTTTAAGCTAGTAATAAATAAATAGATTTAACCGGGGAAAAAGATTTCAACTCCTCCACTTATTTAATAACTGCCTCATATTGCTGTGTATTCCGCTTCGGTGATTGGCCAGTTTGTGACAAAGCGACAATACGTTCCCGGCTTCTAACCGCCGGCAGCGGTAAATTAACACAAGCTTTTCCGAGGAAGGAAACATAAGATACAGACACCGATCTCTTTGAAAGTATCTCAATAAAAAAATAGAAGAAAAAAAAAACAGAAAAAAAAACACAGAGAAAAAAAACAGAAAAGAAAGACAAAAACCATCTAAGTGTGTGTTGATCACACTCTATCTCAGAGAACTAGCGATTTACTTAGGCGTGATCTAATTATATAAAACATGAAAGATGAAGCGCCACTTGTGGCCAACCAGGGAAC
>CM042148.1:100402617-100407617 GCA_023376005.1 Doryteuthis pealeii
TAACACACACACACACACACACACACACACATATATATATATATATATATATATATATATATATATATATGTATTCAAGGAGGTGCTTAGAAGATCTCAACCTAGGCATGAATGGACTATTTACTTTCTATAAACCGCTTACAGCGGCTCTCCCACCACTGCGAAAGCAAAGTACAAGAAATGATGGTGAGTTCATTAAAATTAAGCAGGAGTCAGTTTACAAAAATAATAGGATTTTATTTGAAAAGACTTATTTGATGAATAGATCGTAACCATTGAAATACCCCATCATTTTGGAATACATGTCTGGTACCTAAACTTTGACACCTGTTACACACATGTGTAAGAATGTGAAGGTAATGGACTCATTGACCCGAGTTCAAAACCTGCACGAGATTGTTTGCATTTGACATTGCACTAATACCCTTCGGAAAGGTATGAATCCAGCTATTATCCTTCCATTGATAGGTAAATAGTAGGGTAGACGGGGATCTTTAATCTTGGCAAGGTAACCTGTCAAGAAAAAACAATTCGAGATTCCAACCTGTTAAACTCCGCTTATGAAACTGACCTTGTATAGCATCCGGCTCATGCGAAGGGGTTGGCATATATATATATATATATATATATATATATATATATATATATATATATATATATATATATATATATATATATTATTTGAATAGAATGAGTTTTGAGGTGAATTGATAGGGAACATTGAAATATCACTTCATTCAGGTAAAAAATACCAAGAAAATTTGGTACGATCATGGAAGATATATATATATATATATATATATATATATATATATATATATATACATGTGTGTGTGTGTGTGTGTGTGTGTGTTGATAGATAGATAGATAGATTGATAAATATACAGATAGATTGATACCTTCATATATCTATCTATCTATCTATCTCTCTCTCTCTCTCTATATATATATATATATATATATATATATATATATATATGTATATTAATATTTATAAACTTCTAAAACACACACACACATATATATATATATATATATATATGTGTGTGTGTGTGTGATGTATATATAAACATATATATATATATACATATATATATATATACATATATGTGTGTGATATATATATATATATATATATATATATATATTATATATATATTGATTATTTGGGAGAGTTAGACACGTTGTCTAAGCTTCCTGAAATAGACTATAATGCAAAAACTGTAAGTTTTTTGTTATATTTTTACTTATAAATTTGCTCTATGACTCTAACAATAAGATCACACATTGAACTCTGCAAACTGCGACAGGTTTTCTAAAAAACTCCAATGTCGTAAGGAAGATTTCTTCTCCGGACTTTTGGATTATATATATATATATATATATATATATATATATATATATATATATATATGTGTGTGTGTGTGTGTGTGTGTGTGTGCGTGTGTAGATAGATAGATTGATAGATTGATAGATCGATAGATATACAGATGGATTGATACTTTCATATATATATATATATATATATATATTCATAAACTTCTAAACATATATATGTGTGTGTGTGTGTGATGTATATATATATATATATATATAATATATATATATATATATATATATATATCACACACACACATATATATATATATGTGTGTGTGTGTGTGTGTGTGTGTGTGTGTAAGAATTTACACCTGTGGAGTATGACATTTTAAAGTACGTGTGAATTGTTTCTATAATTGGGCACCTGTTAACGCGTGCACAAGTTGGTTGAGATATGCACGGTTATGCTTGCAGAAACCAGGGTGTGTCTCCAAAGAAACAGAAACATAAGACAGAGAACCTCTCGCTTCCTCTCGCTTCTTCTCGCTTTCTCTCGCACCGCACATTCAACTTTGCGGTGAAATTTTCGAATTGTCGATGACATGTGCATGTCCGTTGAGAAAAAAAAAATAAATAAATAAAAAGATATTTTCGTGATGGTTGTATCCGGTGCTTCTGTTGGGAATTGGCGATGACATCACTGACAGTCTTAACTCTGTTGACCATGGAATCAAGAGAGGATGGGAAAAGCGAAATTGACGGGTGGGGCACGAGGTGGGATAAGGATTGGTTAGGGAAAGCCAATTGCGAGATATGGGGGTGAGTGAGCAGGGGAGAAGCGGTTCTTTTAGAATGTATATGAAGCTAAGAGAAAGTTAAGTCGTTATAGAGTAAGGTAATAAAGATCAAGATAAAAGCGATGAAGAAAGAAAGAAAGAAAAGAAAGAAAGAAAGAAAGAAGAAAGAAACTGGATGACGGAGAAGTCAGTACAGTATATGGTGAAAGTATATCTCGTATAAACAACAGGATAAATAAAGTAGAAAGAAAGAAAGAAAGAAAGAAAGAAAGAAAGACTGGGCGAAGGCGAAGGCGAAGTCAGTACAGTTTATGTTGAAGGTGTATCTCGTATAAATAACAGGATAAATAAAGTAAAAAGAAAGAAAGAAAGAAGAAAGAAAGAGAGACAGAAAGAAAGAAAGAAAAGAAGAAAGAAAGAAAGAAAGACTGGCGAAGGCGAAGTCAGTACAGTTTATGTTGAAGGTGTATCTCGTATAAACAACAGGATAAATAAAGTAAAAAGAAAGAAAGAAAAAGAAGGAGAAAAAAAGAAAAAAGAATGAATGAATGAATTAAAGACATGCTGGAGGAATGTGAAATCAGTGTGTGTTATGTTGGAGGTATTACTGGTAGAAACGACAGAGTAAATGAAGTAGAAAGAAAGAAAGACATGTTGTAGGAATGTGAAGTCAATACAGACTATGGTGGAGGTATTACTCGTTGAAACGACAGGGTAAATGAAGAATAGAGAATGAAAGAAAAAAAAGTAATGTGAAGAGCACAGGAGATAATAGAGGTATTTCTGGAAAAACAACAGAAAATAAAATGTAAAGAAAGAAAGAAAGAAAGAAAAGAAAGAAAGACTGGGTGAAGGTGAAGTCAGTAGAGTATATGGTGAAGGTATATCTCGTATAAACAACACGGGAAATGAAGTACAGAGAAGGATAAAAATAAAGAAAGACAGGCTAGTAAAATGTAATATTAGTACAGGCTATGTTGGGGAATTTCCTGGTAGAAACAACACGGAAAATGAAGTACAGAGAAAAATTAAGAAAAAAAAGGTCAGACTTGGGGATTGTGAAGTCAGTACAGCCTATGGTAGAGGTGTCACTACGGAGACGCATAGGAGAATGGTTACAGTCGTAGGAAATGGACTCGTTAACCAGAGTTCAAATCCTGGACAAGACTGTTTGCATTTCACATTGCGCTAATACCGTTGGGAAAGGTATGAATCCATATATTCTCCCTCCAGCTATGGGTAAAATAGTAGGGCAAGAAGGGTTAACCTTGTATAGGTAACCAGTCTAGGAAAAGGAAAACACTGAATTTGAAAAATATGAGGACAGTTGGTGATTGGGTTTGTGGCATTCCTTGATGCACCAATTCTTTCCTGTCGACCGTGCTAAAAAGTGCAGATGGTCTAACACAAGTCTTCACCACTATAAACAAAACATTGTGTATGCTGTTCATTGGATGAACCCCCTTGCGTCGAAATCGACGAGAGAGTCCATTTTTTCATGGCAGAGGTGTCACTGACTGAAGCAACACAATAAATGAATTATGTAGAAATAAATAAAGAATTTTTTACAGAATTTTATATCCAGGCTTACAAAAGAATTATATTCTTGAGGTATACAGTATGAGTCTAATACGCCTTCCAATGTTTTTTGCTCGCAAATTCTTCCTGAACTTAGTGCGTACGGCTTCAGTGTTTCCATAAGGACGAGTTACTTTTCCCCAGATAATTCTGATATGGCTGGTATCTTTGTGTCAAGGACATTGGTCTTCCTTTTGGTTTTGTAGACATAGGCACATTTCTTGCCAAGATAGAAATCGGTTTCCTTCTTTGTTAAGACACCATTAATTTTCAAAAGAACAGTATGCTCATATTGTTTTTAAGACCACGCTTGTATCCAGTGAATATATATATTTACCAACCCCTCCGCACGAGCTGGATATGACACGAGGTCAATTTCTTAAGCGGAGTTCAACAGGTTTGAATTCAGGTGTTCCTTCTCCTAGACCAGTTGCCTAACCGAGGTTAAAGAGTCCAGTCTGCCCTACTATTTACCCATAGCTGGAGGAGAGTAGGATTCATACCTTTCCCAAGGGTATTAGCGTTTAGTGAAATGCAACGTCCAGGATTTGAACTTGGGGCGACGAGTCCATTTACCATGACTTTAACCATTACACCACGCGCTTAGTGAATATAGCTTTAGCATAGACCCTGCCTGGTGTTCTCCTGGAGGCTTGTCGTGTTTGTGCTACCACTTTCGTTACACCTTCAGACATAGTCGTAATTATCAGAAAGAAAGAAAAAAGAAAGAAAGGGTGAGAAGAATTCCATCATCGAACAAAGAAATATTTAATGATCGAAAGGGTTAATGCAAATGAAAACATTTTTTTAATCCTCTTAAATGATTAAATGTATTCAAAGTCAGTCTTAAATGGGATTACATACAAACATTGATAATCAACTTTTGAAATTACAAGGTGAGTCTTTCGATGGGTGGGTGGGGGTGCTTAGAATACACCAACCGCCTCCCCTAGAGGGGAGTAAAAGGATATCACAAACATGTCTGCTTTGGATATGACACTAAATTGAATCCGGTAGTAGAGGTATTAATGGTGGAAACGACAGAGTAAATAAAGGAGAAAGAAAGAAAGAAAGAAGAAGAAAAGAAAAAGAAAGGAAAAGTGGAGGAATGTAAAGTCAATACAGGCTATGGTGGAGGTTTTCCTGGTAGAAAGGACAGGGTATATGAAGAATAAAGAAAGAAAGAAAGAAAGAAAGAAAGAAAGAAGGAAAAGTGGAGGAATGTAAAGTCAATACAGGCTATGGTGGCGGTTTTCCTGGTAGAAAGGACAGGGTATATGAACAATAAAGAAAGACAGAAAGAAA
>CM042148.1:100412617-100422617 GCA_023376005.1 Doryteuthis pealeii
CTCTTCTCTTTCGCTCTCGTCTCTCTCTCTCTCTCTCCCCTTCTCTCCCTCCCCCTATAATCTCTTTCTCTTTCTCCTTTTACTTCTGTCTCTCTTACGGGCATTTCTCCTCCCCATTCCCTTTTAACTTCTCTCTATTTATTCTTACTTCCTAACATTTCTCATCTCTCTATCTCCAATTACCTTCCCTACATCACCCTCCTCNGATTACTTACTTAGGGTACAAACTCGCTTGACATTGACTTTTTAAAACTCCCATCCCTCAGGCAATATGTTTCAAAAATCTATTTTTTACCATCGCCCGGAGGGGTGTTTTTTTAATTTTGTACTAGTACAACAAAGCTAGTAAATAGCTACAAACAAAACCATACGATTAGGCATCTCTTTATGTACCGGTTACTTGAACTGTTTAACTATTTTAGGCGGCTTACCATTACTATCTGGAACGATCAGATAAAAAATATCAAAAAAAATTTTACTAAAACAATTATAACATAATCCTTAGAATGCCACAGCGCCCAACAATATACAGGAATCAGAAACGGGTCCTTTTAGAAATAAAAACTATAGATAATTACATCCTGAATCATAATGAAATTTTCCTTAGACAGCCTTTGCGGCTAAAGAAACGACTTCAAGAAGACGCTATATTACTACATAATAGACCAATTAAAGCAAAAAGAAGGAAAAATCAAACCCTGTATCAATTTTAAAAAAACCTATGAATATGATGTGGACCACGAACCTTGTCCCAAGAAACTCACAATAAATAACAATATAATATATATTATATATATATATATTATAGTCAGATCTTGCCCTGATAATATATATATAATATATAATATAATATATTATATATATATATATTATATATATATATTATAATATGGTTGTGTGTGTGTGGGTGTGGTGTGTGGTGTATGGTATATTATACATTATAGCTCCCGGAAGGCTTGCACTCATTATCATTAAATTCATTACAGAATATCAAAATGTTAAAAAAATTCACAATTTTAAGTTTCAAGATTTACCTTTCACGTCGTCCGCGGGGGAAAATCTAATTTAAAATATTTTCAAAACAGTAGTCAATCGAAAAGTTAAAACGTTACGATAAGTTCAAGTCACATACACACGTGAACGCCAATTCCCTGATTCAGTAGTCTATCAGCTCTTGAGATGTAAAAGCGTTCTATTATATATAATCTAATAAGGTCAAAACTAGTAAGTAATATAATTCTTTCTACAAATTGTCCATTTATAGTTTGCTATTGTCACAATTGTCTAGTCTGTCTGCTGGTCCCTGTCTGCTGTCTATCTCTCTCTCTCTATATATAATATATATTCATTTATAATTGATATATAGTTTGCTATACTTATATATAAAGAGAGATCCAATACGAGTGATACACACACACAACACTCACAATGCTGTTGTCATTGAGGTGTATTTTGTAACACTCACACTACACAACACACACACTCACACACACGACTCAACATTACAACCAACACTCACACACACACACACACACACTATACCCACCATAGACACACTACACCTCACACTCACACGCACGATTGTAGCCTTAATCAGCTTAACAAACATTAGTATAAATATTCCCAAGTGCAGTATCCATATACACTATAATTCGGTCAAATTCGTATGTCAACTGTATTTATTAGTATTAGCTATTGTCAACACAATTCAATCATTAAAAGCTTCAGTATTTTTATTTTTATTTTTTAAATTTTTATAACACACATCGCAACACACACACACACATCACACACACAACTATATATATATATATATATATATATATATAATTATATATCTTATTATAATGAGATTGTGTGCTTTTCGTCTTGTAACCAAACTAATATTACTACTCAGTCACAATTCCCTTAGTTATTTATAATCACATTCTCCAATGATTTTATTTTTAATTTAAACCTCAAATTATTAATAAAAGAATCTGTGTTTAACATTATTATAATACTGTTTAACCATATCTTACATACTAGTAGCATGCAATTATATTTTATGTACAACAAAATAGCGGTTTACAGTGTGAATTGGAAGGGCTAATTTGCATATTGATATTTAAAATGTGATTTTAATAAATATGTGCTTATGTATTATTGATTTCTAATGTTTGGTTTTATTATAATGAATATAAAGAAACAATTTCTTCAAATGAATCTTTATAATGAAAATTCCGTTAACAAAGAAAAAAATAACGTATTTTATTCTTCACATCCTCTTTTTTAACTAAATACTTAAATTAGACAAAATAACAATGAAAGACAAGAAGTGATGGAAGAGTAAGTTTCAGTGTTCTATTTTTCGATTATAACCACCTTCTGTTTCAAATCTTTTTTATTTGCATTCTTATTTAGTTTCATTAGCCTTTCTAATTAATATAATATCAATTATTACATTAAAACTTAAATACTTGCACCCGGAGGTGCTTATATTGCTAGTATTAAATAAATGGAGATGGTATTTGTCTGTAACAAAAACTATGTCATACCTATAACGTCACAATTACGGTCATCAATATTCTATGCTTAGATACACCCAAAATCTGAGTAAGCCATTTTTAAAATTGTTTTTTTTTTTTTACTCCCGTCCTTTTTTTTCACGTAACAAGAAGTTAACCTAAAAGTTTACAAATAATAAATGCCTCGATTTTGGTGTAAAATTGAAGTGGAAAATATTCAAAATAAATTGTTTGATTTTACATGCGTGCAACATTTTATTTGAGAGGACGGGGCTCAGTTTCATTTCAATTTGTTTTTTTTTTTTTTTACTCCTTTCAATAAATATGAGGATTTTGGTCTTAACTTATGATACAAACCCTCTAAACTTTGAATTTTTTAACTCCCACCCTCTCAGGAATGTCTTTCAAAAAATTAATCTTTATGACGTCCCGGAGGTTTTCTGTTTGCTAGTAATATTAAATTGTGTGTGTTGTGTGTGTGTGGGGTATGCAGGGCTTGTTAGTGATATTATATTCAAGTCGTTAAACTATTGACGAAACGAGCAAGAATTAAAAAAGAATGTTTTGCTAGATTGGTCTTCCATATTGTTTATTACTATAACAATCCAGATGATCCTAATTCTGAAGGTATTACACTCAGATGCATGGAAGTTGCTAGAAAGCACAATTATTCAGCAGCTTCAACAAGAAATTGCAACAGTGGTGTTTAAACAAATCATTTTATAGGACATTTTACTCAATATCTAGAGTGTAAATTATTCCTCGACGCTCTCATCTAAAGAGTATCTCAAATAATAAGTGTTTAATATAACCCCTCTTTGTTTCGGGAGGAGGTGGGTGTTCATTTGCACCTCGAAAGGAAAGGTGGATCACTTATGAAAGAATAATAAGTTGAAAAAGGTTTATTATTTACTTCTTTTATAAAAAAAATCTTTGCTTACTTTAGACGGCACCTCACGCGGCTCTCTCCCAACAAACATTAACTCTCTAGCAATAAGTCGTTAATATATTCCCACCCCTTTGTTTTGAAGGGGTGGGAGCATTTGCGACCTCGAAAGAAAGCGTATCACTCATGAAAAATATAAGTTGAAAAAATAGGTTTATTATTTACTTTTTTTTTAAAATAAAAAACTCTTTGGCTACTTTAGACATCACAACGGCTCTCCCAACATAACGTTAACTCTCCCAGTAATAAGTATTTAATAATACCAACCCCCTTTGTTTCGGGAGGAGCGGGGTGTTCATTTGCAATCGAAAGAAAAGCTTGACTCACTGTTGAAGAATAAGTTGAAAATAGTTTATTATATTTACTTCTTAAAAAAACTCTTTGTCTACTTTAGACCACTCACGCGGCACTCTCCCACATAAATTAACTCCTCAAACAGTAAATAAGTGTTTAACATATATCCCCCCCTTTGTTTTCTCGAAAAGAAATAACGTGTAACTCATGAAAAAATTAAGTTGAAAATTGTTAATTATTTACCTTAAAAAACCAACACTTTTTTACCTACTTTAAACCGCTCACAGCGGCTTCTCATACATGCTCTCAATACACACGTTGAACGTCCTGTAAGAGCATCCTCTTAAGCTAGAGGTGTTGATCAAAAGCGCCATTGAAGCTATTTCCTTGTCCAGATGTTAGATCGTTCAACAAAGAAAATAACCTCATTCACAAAGAAAAAAGATTGTTAGGAAAAAGAAAAAAAATTCTTTACCCACCAAAAAAACAGAAAAAACAAACAAAACAACAACAATAAAATACAAAAGAAAGAGAAATTACGCATAGAATGAAGAAACTATTAAGCTTAAGAAAGTTAAAGAGCGAAAAAATAATTTCCGAATAACCAAATAATACGATCCTTAAAAGTCATTTTATGTTTTATTTGAACAGAATACCAATTCTTTCTCTGCATATAAATTAACTTTATCACATTCAGTAAAATAAGGTAGAACTACGTTTTGGGACTCGCACTGTGTTATTTTTGCAGCAGAATTCAATGGGACATGAGGAAAGTGGTGAACTGGGAAACGGTGTGTCAAGCTAGTTTCACAGGGAGATCTGGTGTGCTAAAACTAATTTCCTAACCAAGTGGTTTTGAATTATTTTGATTTTATGGTGTGCTACAATACACCACTTAAATTTTATAGACTAAGCGAGGTCGCCAATTGGGTTTAAACTCAGCCATCACAACCCCGAATAATGGCTGGTAACTACTTATCGGCTGATACTGACGAATCCATTGCAATCATTTGACGAAGATCCTATAAACCAATCAACAACCCAAAATACTGTTGGTTACTACTTTAATCGGCTTGATACTGACAGCATCCATTGTTATAACCTTTTTTTACTTATTACTTCTTTTCTTCTTCTTCTGTCTTTAGCGTCTGGACTGTTCGTCTTGGTCGTCCGGTCGCCTTAACTTCATTTTTTCTTCTAGTCCAGTCTGTTTACCCCAACATTCACTCAACACAGAAAATGTTCTTTTCTTTACTTAACTAAATCTCATGTAAATAACTGAACTAACATAGCGCGCGTAATGCAGTGAAGTTCTAGTAAGCAGTTGCATCTTTCTCTGCTGACGTCTAAACTGAAACTGAGGACCAACCAGGCTTCCCAGGGAACTTCACAGTATTTCGCGGGCTTTCTGTAATATTCCATGCAAAGTCCAGCCCGTGATATGAAAGGTATCCCTTTAGAAATACAGGGATTGAAATAATCTTATGCAACGCATAGATTATGTAACACCATTTGCAATCATGACGAAGGACCTGCAAAAACTGAGGAGCACTAAGGAACAACCAAAGGATTCTTCCCTAAGGATGTGCTCTGTTAACACCAGGGATCTCCGCTGGAAAGCGGCTCTTGCTTGAAATCCTAAAAGTGGAGTTATTCAAAATGGTAACAGCCAGATTTGTCTTTGAGACTGGGCGTCAGAAAAAAAACGATACATCAATAGGCATGGAGAGTGAGGTTTCGGCTTAATTTATCCGTACCTTTCTCACTTAGAGTGGCATATGCCGAATAGGGTAGGTCGATTTTCACGTTTGTTTTTTAAAAACAAAATGACTCACGAGGAACAGTTGGGTAATTGGTATAATAAGTACTGACGTAGCAAAAAAAATAAGTTTATAGTCTTGCACGCATTTTTTGAGCATTTATTTAAAGATTGTCTATTGACAGTAAGAAAAAAAATCCAATCTGCTTTTTGATAAATTTATTATATGAAATTGCTTAAAAACTATAAATTTCAAATTACAAGAAAAATGTCCCATTTATTTTAATTCAAATAATGATACAATATAGTAAAATTAACATTTAAAAGTGGAATTTATAAACCCTGACCCCACACTAACAACTCAGGACAAGATGCATCTTTGACCCCATATTAATTGTGAACGTTAGTTTTGCAAAAGATTATTTTTGTAGCGTTATTTTTATATTAAATCAATGGATCAAAGCAAAAAAATATGAACTCTGCTTGGAAACAATGAGAAATGATGATTTTAAATATAAGCTACCATTGTAATTTGGAACACTCCCTCAAAATATCTTACTTGGTTACTAATTGTGAGTTCTTTTTGTTTCTAAAATCTCTTATTAATAATGGAGATTCGCTTCCGGTTTTTGTTTGTAAAAAAAATTACAGTCACTGCTGTACGCACATTACTCAAATCGTCATAACAAGAATAAATACACTCATCATATTTGACCATGTAATATTAGACAGTCCTCATTGTTTTTTAAAAAAGTTTTAATAAATACACTGACTGTATTATATATCTATTATATAAGTTTGTTTTATTTTAAATACATATTTAAAGTTTAACATTGGACATTGTTTTATTTTTAATTCTTTTAATGATTTGATGATTATTAATTCTTAGGGTAACAAACTCAACTGACATTGAATTTTTACCCTCAGGCAATATGTTTCAAAAATCTATTTTTTAACATCGTCCGAGTGTGTTTTTTTTATTTTGCTAAATTTTTGGTAAATAAAGTAATTATTCTATTATTACTTGCGTCGGTTCAGGTGCGTTCAAAGTTAAAGTAGTAATGAGCCTGTTCATATTTATGAATGGGTGACCACTTAAGCAACATCCAGATACCGCAAAGCAAACCATAAGGCCTGTAAGCATATCTAAGCAAAATTTAGTTAATATGCCATTTCTTTGTAAAAGCCTAAAGTTCCTGTTAGATCACCAAAGTTTAGCAGTGATGAGCCTGTTCATTGCTTAGAGGGTTGTGACCATTAAGCCATCAGGGTACTGTAAGCAAATTGAAGGATTATGTAACCACGTTTTATTTGCTATTATTTTGCTATTTAAAGGCATAAAGTTATTTAAAGTAACGAAGGCCTCATTTCAAGACAATCTCGCAGGGGGAAGTTAGACAGGTTCCTTAAACAGTTTAGTATACAAGACATAATCAAAATTGTTCTTTATTTACTTGTCTTTTCTTCGACACTTCTTTAACATATTCGTTTTTCCAGTTTTTCATTATTTTTACGTTTTGCTTACACAAACATGTAAAATATCTGGTCATGCCCCTTCCTTTATATTTTCTCTTCGCAATTGCTCTCTTCTCGTCTCTCTCTCTCTCAATCTCTCTCTCTCTCTCATCTCTTCTCTCCTCATCTCTCTTCTCTCTCTAACTCTGTCATGCAACACACAAACACACCCCATCTCTCTTTCTCTGTCATCTATTGCTCTGGATTTATCTCCCTTCTCACCCGCCCTACAGTCGTGATTGAGCACTAGGTCAACTTTTAAAAGCGTGGCCCCCTTCAACCCGCGCGAATGCATGGCCGGGGGCTGTGCCAAAAAATATAGCGTTGCTCAGTTGGCATCCCCTTTTGGAGAACGCCTCGGGCACCCGTAGTAGACCTACCCCTTTAGACGAAAGGGTAGGTGCTGCCTGAGGGAAAGGCTCCCGATGCCAACGTTCTATATTCTCCCTCTCCTTCTCCCAACCCTCTCCCTCTCTCTATTTTTCTCTCCCCTGTCTGCCCCTTCCCTTTCTCTGCTCCTCCCCTCTCTCTTGAATACATGTACACAGGTCGTTCTAATTTCTTCCTAATTGCTCCATTTCCCTGATGTCGCTGCCGTTCTCTCCTCATTATCACTCGCCTCGTGCCTTTCCTTCTTCTACCTGTATTTCCATTCGTATTTTCAATCAGTTTTTGGAAATTTTTGGAACATGCGCATACCAGAATATGGCGGGAACGGGAGGTCTGGACTGGATGCATGTCCCCAGGTCAAAGGGATATCCATATATTAAATGTGCTATCCATCCATCTCCCTTTCTTCTCTCTCATTCTCTCTCTCTCTCTCTGTAAAATAATAATAATAATAATAATTAATAATAATAATATAATAATAATAAATAAAGATAATAACATTGGATTGGTCATTCAGTCTCCATGAACCACCAAGCTTAGCGGGTGTGGAGAAAATTATCATGGAGAAATAATAATAACGATTGGAGGATCGCGACAAATAAGAGGAAGAATTGCGACCACTTGACTACTCTGCATTGCTGCAATCGGCTAGAATACTCAGAAGAATTTTGGAGAGCTATAGAGAATTTGATTTTGACTCAGATCAGTGAAATACCCACCACATAATGCTGGTGTAAAAAATAATAATATAATAATAATAATAATAACTATATAAAGCTTTCATTCAGGGATAGCCTGCAAGTAGGTAGGTTGAGTTTCCCTTTTGTAAAATATCGAATTGTCCATTACGCGAAAGTTGTGGTGTTTGATAATATTGAAATACTGATACTAAAAATTAGATTTTTACTTGCATCATAGTTTGGAGGAAATAGCAAAAAAATCGTTCTACAAAATGCCATTAAAAATCCTCGTCTTCCCAAAATTTACCTTTAGAAAACGAGGGATTTTTACTGCATTTTTAGTAGACGATCTTTGATGCTATTTCCTCAAACAAAAGGTGCAAGTAAAGGATCATAAATTCAGTATACAACTTTCGCAATAAATGGGACAATTTGATATTTTAAAAGTGAAAAATCGACAAACTCATACTGTGCAGACTATCAAGTAAAATGTGTGTCTTGGGTGCAGATTTCTCTTCGATATGCCGAGCAATGTCTGACGTTATCAGCTTGCGAATCGAAAGTGCTGGAGACTTCTTGTTTTTTTTAAATATTGTTGGTGGCAGACTTTTTTTGAAGCCACCTGTCGAGACGATTTTCTAAGCTCCATACAACCCAGTGGAGCAAGCAGGCCATGACGAGACAGCACCTAACTGGGTGGAGTGTAAAGAGAAATAACATAAAAATGAATTAATTGCCCTAGAAAAAAGGCGCTTTCGAGGTTGAAAGAGAAGGAAAAGAAAAAAGAAAACATTTTGGTATATAAATAATGAAATGAGAAGATGAAATCGATGGACACAAGACGGAATAAAAATTTAAAGGTATTTTTCAATGAGGTCAGTTTCTATCTCGGGACTGGCCTCGAGGGTCTGGATTTTTATGGATACTATTTATGAGTCACAGACACACACGCTCGTAGTACACATGCACACAGACACACACGGATACACACATATACAGTACCACATGCAGACACACAAACCGGGCCACATGCACCACGAAACATATGGCAATAGATAATCTTTAACAGATCATTCCGTCCCTTACAAACTATAAAACCCCACCAGAACCTTTCCTCTCATGAGCCCCAAATGACTCATCAAACCCGCTGCAGATCCACAAAGTTTGATGCAAATATGACATAGGAAGGACGTCTTCCCATTGATCGGATGGATCAAGTTAATAAAATGTTATGCTTATGTAACCATCATATGTTCTTACGACCAGAGGCCAACTTACAGACCTTAGGTTAACAGATTGCACAAGAACACCATGTTTGTTCCTGGAGTGTGCATGAATTGTCCCTGATAGAGATTTCCTATGATTGAATATCCAGCCTTAGAAATCAGAATCCAGCCACATGTTTGAACATTATCCAACCCTCCGTTTCTCAACCAATAGACGGTGTATCCCTTTCGAAGTTGACACTTGACGTTTTCATGCTCCTTCTTTCTTTCACACTCTCAAAGACGAAAAACATCAAGCGTCACTTCGAAAGACAATACACACATACGAAACCACAACAGTTACACACTACTTACATAACATACATACACAATAACACGCGTACACACAGAGATCATTTCAACACACAAATCACACGCATGCACACACATAAAAGAAGACACATATCCAAACAGCAAACGCACACAGTTACAATAAATTCACAGACAGACACACACATAAACGGGCATACACACACACAAACACACATACACAAACACATACCAGACAATTTGACACAGACAATCAGTAACTTCTGATTCTAAAAAAAAAGTTTGTTTTTTTTTTTTTTTTGTGTTTTGTTTTTTTTTTTTTTTTTTGTTTTGGGTTCCATTCATTGTTCATTTTTTATTTCGGTAAATACATC
>CM042148.1:100430117-100435117 GCA_023376005.1 Doryteuthis pealeii
TCACTCAAATATAGGCGTTGAGTTAATACAGTTCTAAGTGACAGTTACCTCTAGACTAGATGTTCAATCCTGGCCATGGGCGACATAGAATAATTAACACAGCCTAACACTTGTACCCGTCATGGTTAACGGAATGAGAACAGTATACCCCCGTGGCTAAAGGGTTCGGTTCGACGTTGTCGATTATGATATGAAGGCTTCCTGCTTCGACAAGAAGCTACCCGAGTTCAAAGATAAGGTTCCCGAGTTCTAGAAGGTTCCCGGGTCGAGAAGAAATACATGAAGAATGCCGGTAGGTAGATAGCAATAAAGATGAGGACAAAAGTCCGAATAATCCAAATAATTCAAAATATATTTTCTCACAAAAAATTTGAATGAACAACGAGGGTGAGTCAAAAAGCCACTCCTTCACTACAGATTTCTCTTCCTCATCACTGGAATAATGTTTGCCTCTCAAACCCTCTTTCATGTGAAATCTGTAGTGAATAAGTGAGGAAGTGAAAATTGGAGCGAATAAGTGGCTCAAAGAACAGTCAACAGAATTTTACGGGGCAGGGATACATGCTCTCATTCGAAGTTGGAACATTGTTATTGAGAGAAACGGTGAATAAGTAGAGAAATAGAGATGTGATCCACAGAGGACCAGCTTCATTTTGATGTATGATACGTGTTCCTCTGTTGGTAATTATACCTTTCCTAAACAAAATGGCATTACTTTTAATTCACCCTCGTAGAATATGAAAAGTATCTTTTTTTAAATGACCAAACATAAACATTAATAATTGGACAACAACAACAACAACAACAACAACTACTACTGCTGCTGCTGCTGCTACTGCTGCTGCTGCTACTACTACTACTACTAAGAGGATACATTTTTTCTGTACAATTTTTCAACTACAATTTACCTCTCAAACCCTCTTTCTTGAGGCCGAAGTTTGAGTTTTATTTAATGGCATGTTAACCTCTTTGGGTCATTTAATACCAAGAAAGGTTATTTGGGATTTAAGTGGCATTACTTTTTTATTCAACCTCGTATTTCCACGAATATAAAATGACCTTGTGCCACATCCTGCTCGTTCGGTGTGGTTTGGTAAATACATAGATGATGATAATGAAACATTGGAATATTTCTAACAGTTTTGATAAACGTTGTGTCTAGAGCGACGTTGGTGAAGACACAGTTATTCACAATGCCGTTCTAAATAGCGACAAGAAATAATTGTACATTATTTAATATTAATTGTAATGAACATAGACAGAGTCGCCATTGGCATTCAGATGGTGCGTCTGACTTTAACGTCACGCGAGATTTGGTTTTGCATCTCATGACTCATGTGATATGTCAATACACTGTCTCCAGTCTTACGGTTTTCGAGGTTTTTGCTTGAATTTAAACACTTGAAATATAGATAATTTGAAATTGATGTTTTCGGAAATGTTCAACGAACGTGCTAGAACAATGTCACACGTGAGGATTGAGATAAGTTTAATTATTCTTCTTCTTCTTCTTCTTCTTCTTCTTCTTCTTCTTCTTCTTCTTCTTCTTCTTCTTTCTCTGCATCTTCCTTTCTTTCTTTTTTTACGTCGCCAATCTCCTTCTCTTATTTCCGTTCTTCTTCTTCTTCTTCTTCTTCTTCTTCTTCTTCTTCTTCTTCTTCTTCTTCTTTCTCCGCATCTTCCCGTCTTTTTTACGTCGTCAATCTCCTTCTCTAATTTCCTTTCTTCTTCTTCTTCTTCTTCTTCTTCTTCTTCTTCTTCTTCTTCTTCTTCTTCTCTTTTTTAACGTCGTCAATCTCCTTCTCGAATTTCCTTCTTCTTCTTCTTCTTCTTCTTCTTCTTCTTCTTATAAGGTCGGAGGCATGTGGAGATTGTTCGTTCGATTTTATGACATGTCAACCTTGTTGGGTTATTTTATGCCGAAGACGTTTTATTTATTCTTGAGGGGTATTCAACATTTTTATTCTAAACCCAATTTCTTTAAACACATTTTTAAACTCATTTTTACAATCTAAACCATAGATGGGACCCTAACCGGTACTACCACTCTGAGTCAGAATGAACCTGGGAGTAATGTGCGATGAAGAGGTACACACTCCCCAGGGTTCCAAAATTAGAACCTCACCACTAGATGCAGTTTAACGTCGTACCCAAGACACAGTACACAAAGTAACAACCACCTTCTTGAGAAATGGACACGACGAAGCACGTTCAAATCTTGGACGAAGCAATTTGCATTTCATTTTTGTACTGAAGTTCTTGAGAACCGTATGAATTCTTTAAATCATCCCCTCCAACTATGAGGGAATAATACAGTCGACAGGACCTTTTTAACCTTGATAAGGCAACCGATTAAGGAGAAGGAAACACCATGTGTGGGGCAAATATAAGTTTCCATAATATACACAGCTGTTATCGTACTACAAAATGGACTCGACGATTCGAGTTCAAATCATGACCGAGGCTGTTTGTATTTCACATAGCGCTAATAACCTTGGGAAAGACATAAAACCAACTATTTCCTCTTCAGCTATGGCTAAATAGTAAGGCAGACTGAGATCCGGTTTAGCACAGTCGGTAGAGTGTCTGGCTCGGAACCACAAGGTACCTGGTTCGATATCGACACTCGCCAATTCAGCGTATGAGTAGCATAGGGATATGTGCGGTAAAATGAGGAGCCTTTATTTTTGTGAAAAAAAAAACAAATGTGAAAGTGAATATATTGATAAACTTGACTTTGTTAATATTATTGTTGAGTTTGTTCCCGTCAAAGTAAGAATGGATCAAATTAAGTAAAAATGCAAGCGATGTCGTATTCTGTCTTTTCTCAAACGCCTAGACAAATTCACGAATTAAACTAGTAATATTCTACTGTAATGTATGTTTTCTTTTGTGTAGTTAAGGGGGGGGGGGTCCGTGAACCAGGGGCGACAAAAGTGAGCGCTAAGCCATACCCAAATGGGAGGAACGGTTTTGCTAAAATCCAAAATCAGTTAATTGTCTCTCTTCCGGAAGTCAACCGTCCCAACTTTTAAAATTTAACTAAAACTCTCAAGTTCAAAACAAAATAACAAGAACCGCATGGTTTACATATGTATGTCATGAGGACCACATGAATTACATATGTATATTATTAGGGCTGCATATGACAAATAGTTAAACAAAATACAACCCAATGAAGCATTTTAATAAAATCTATTGCACAATCTTTTTATTGCTTAAAACGAATATTTTACAAGTAATCTAAGTTAATGATTTGTTTTGTTTGTTTTGTTACAGCATATCAACCTCAGTGGGTTATTTAAAGCCGATAAAGTTTTGAAATAAATCAATTCTTAATGGATAATACAATTTTCTTTATTAACTCATGTTTTTCTATTTAACCCATAAATGGGACCCTAACGGGTCAGAGTGGACCAGGGAGCAATGGTGATGAAGGCGTGCTCCACATTCCCCAAACCTCCAAAACTGGAACCTCACCATCAGATAGAGTTTAACATCATTCCCAGGACATGTAGACCCTTAGCCACCGCCTTCTAGCATCCATATGATAAAAGGGGTTGGGGCTTGCCATAAGAGCAATAGGGATGGGAAAATCATATAGGTGCTAGGGCTTGACGTGACCAGCCGATTGATCGGAGGGGGCCTCTCCGACCGCCCGTCTAGCCCAAGATATAAGTTAATGAAGAAGTATTATAAAAAAATGAAATTGTAAGCAACATACATATATGGTTAAAGTTTACAATCCCAACAAATACCATTATGTACAAAAATCATGACAGTTTTAAAAATAAAATATATTCGTATCTATTCAATCATTTTTAATTATTTATTCATTTATTTTATTTTTATTTTCTATTTATTAATTTTATGTTATTTTTTTTTTTATCGTGAAGCTTGACACATCTTTTGCTTGACAATTTTTTGGTATGTCTGTTTTTAATGTCTGTGCAGTTCTAACTGTTTTGTTTTTGTTGTTGTTGTTGTTTTGGGTTTTTTTTGTTTTTTTTTTAATTGTTTGTTTTCTGGGTTATAATTTTCATTCTTTGTTTCTGTTGAGAATTTTAGATATAAGGTGTGATAGATCTCCGCTCCTACTTATAGACTACGCGAGATAATGTGATCTATTCCTTGGCCAATCACTGGCAGTACTCTGAGGCTAATACAAAGCTTAACCCACACTACTGGTCATAATTACTGCACCATTCTTGGACGACGGACATAGGATTAAATTACTGGACCATTACCAATACGCAGGATAGGACTTAAAATATTGAATTAAGGATTCCAAAGGATTCCATAACATAGTACTTTCTTTAAGCCCTTTTCAACTGGCCAAAGATGGCACTTAAAAACTTTACAGTTTTATTTAATTATATGTATTTACGCAACCTATCCGCTATGAGCAGAATGTGACAGGAGGTCAATTTTTTAAGCAGATTTTAACAGGTTTGAATTCAAAGTTTTCCTTTTCTTAGACAAGTCGAAATACCAAGTTTAAAAATCCCATTCTGCCCTATTATTTACTCATTGATGATCAAAGACAACGAGTACTAATCTGTCAGCCTTGTTCTATAAGAAATTTGACATGCCTATACTAGGGGGAGACAAAAGTTTTCCAATATTTTTATGTACAATTCAGCAGCTTCAGATGCGTTTCCCCCGAGATCATAAAGGTGATGACCCACACTAAAATGGGAGATGCCAAACTTTCCTGATACTCTTAGAGTGCTACTCACCAAATTTACCTCTATGGCTGGAACACTGCCATGAAATACATGGTTGTATGTCTACCTGACCGTGACTGAATTTTAAGGCTCTTGCAACCCAAGCAAAATTTCTTGAACCGTCTGGCTACTGTTCTGTCTTTATCTTATGCAAAAAAATGTTTTTGGTTACTTCCATGGTGTTATGGCTCAGTCCAAACTTGTAATGCATAAGTTCCCAAACTTGTGAGGGAATAATCGATTGGATTTTGAATCCAATGGGTTATGTGACAA
>CM042148.1:100437617-100450117 GCA_023376005.1 Doryteuthis pealeii
AGGAGAATTGATGGGAAAGGTGCTATAGGCAGTTTAAAATGTGTGTACTGCATTGAAAATTAATTTTGTTTAAGGATGGTTTGTATTGTTTTGTGTATAAAGCTTCTAGTATTTGGAGTTTTTGTTTATTTTTTCTTTGTGCAGAATGTGTGTATTTTCCGTTAGGTTATTTCGGTAATTAGAGTGGGGGCATGAATGTAATTTTAGGTGTTGTGAAATGGAGATATTATCTGTCAAATGGAGAGTTAGACGACGTGACAATGTCGTTGAGGTAAAACCGATGTAGCTATTTTCATTTTTTGGGGAGACTGCAATCTCCTAAGGGACATTTAAATCTGTATACTACATTGGTCTCAATAATTCCTTTCCCCAGACAAGTCGGCTTAATGAGACCATTACCTGATATTTATGATATTTCAAAGTTCACTATTTATTCACCCCAGAATTCATTCCATTTAGATAACACTGTCATAAGAAATAAGAATTCAGTGGATAAGCAACGCCAGATAATCAGGATTTATATTTGGGGATTTCATTTGCCTTATTTCTTATAAGTGTCGTCACCTCAGCTAAATATTGGACCATTCCGTTTTTATTATAAAGAAAGAGATGGGAGAAAAGGACATGTTACACAGAAAAATATAATACGAAAGAAAAACGTTAGTAAGAAAAAAATAGAGAGTAGGTGAGCGCACGGAAACAATAACGCTAATCTGTTTCAATCGAACATATTGAAAAGATGAAAAGAAGGAAAGAAAGTTTCAAAAAAGAGTGAGTTAGAGTTAGATCAAGATTATTATAAAAGTAAAGTCGTCGGGGTGGCCTAAAATCAGTATCAATCAAACAGCAAGGGAGTCTGTCCCCTTTTCACTAGTGCTAGACTAATGAGATTGTTTTTCTATATGAGGTGGAGCACCACACTTACCATCAGCTCTTTACTTTACCACACCGATCCCTGTGCTACTCATACGCTGAGTTGGTGAGGGCCAGTATCGAACCAGGAACCTTGTGGTTCCTATGCTGATGCTCTACAGACTGAGTTAAGCCAGACCTTAAGATTGTTATACTTTTTAGATATTGAACTAATTGTAATAGCTATTAAGTAAACATTGTTATAAACGTTGATATAATTAAATTATTATACCGTGGTATATACACAGGTCCTGTTAGTTTTAACAATAGCTCTTAAGTAAACATATCAAACGTCCTTATAATTGAATCATTATACTGTGGTATATCCACAGGTCCTGCTATTATCAGTGAAAGAGAGAGAGTTAGATCAAGTTTATTATACTTTTGGAATATTTAGATCAACTTTTACTTTTGGACTATTTAGTTACACTATTTAGTTAGATCTGTTTAGTTAGACTATTTAGTGAGACTAGTTGGACTAGTTTGGACTAGTTAGACTAGTTGGACTATTTCGTTATACTAGTTGAACTATTTGGTTAGATCTATTTAGTTAGACTATTTAGTTAGATCAAGTTTATTATACTATTGGACTATTTAGCAATAGCTCTTAAGTAAACATTGTTATAAACGTTTTTTCTAATTGAATTATCATACCGTGGTATATCCACAGGTCCTGCTAGTTTCATTATCAGTGATAGAGAGTTAGATCAAGTTTATTATACTTTTAGATATTGAATTATTTAGCAATAGCTCTTAAGTAAACATTGTTATAAACGTTTTTCTAATTGAATTATCATACCGTGGTATATCCACAGGTCCTGCTAGTTTTCATTATCAGTGATAGAGAGTTAGATCAAGTTTATTATACTTTTTAGATATTGAATTATTTAGCAATAGCTCTTAAGTAAACATTGTTATAAACGTTTTTTCTAATTGAATTATCATACCGTGGTATATCCACAGGTCCTGCTAGTTTTCATTATAAATGATAGAGAGTTAGATCAAGATTATTATACTTTTTAAATATTGAACTATTCGCAATAGCTCTTAAGTAAACATATCAAACGTTGTTATAATTAGATTATTATACTGTGGTATATCCACAGGTCCAGCTAATTTTCATTATCATTTGACAGATTGTCCAAGCCGTGTTTCGAAGCTGGTCGCCATTGCAATATTAATCGCGTTGTTTTGGTGGCCTAAAATGCAACGACAAAGAAAATTATCAGAGGATGAAGATGTTGCCGCAGGATTCCAAGACAAAAAGAAAAAAATAATGGTGCGGAATCGGAACAAATGTTGGAATCAAATTCTTCAAATTGATTCCAGCTAATTGAATCCTCCGTTAATTAAATTTTATTGAAGTAGATTTGTTTATTTGATTTTCTTGTTTGATTTTTTGCAAATCTTTATTACAATCAACCCACTCATTTTTTAGCAGCAAGAGGGTCCCAGATATCCTATGGATAACGTTATAGTTGGAAAAAAAGGGTAGTTTTTGTCTTTTTCTTTTCCGCCCTTTAGTGGACGCTGAAAACACTGGGTATTGTTATTTTCACTCCTTTTGAGTTTTTCACATCAGCGTTAACTGATGGTATTTCCTTGGAGTCTGAGTGACAACAAGTCTCCTCGGGTCTCCAGGACTCTTCTGAGTATTCTAGCCGATTTCAGGAGTGCAGTAGTCTGGTTGGTCTCAATTCTTCCTCTGATTTCCAGATCCTCCAGTCTTTTTCCTAGTTTATTTGGACCGTTCCAATTGCACTAACTACAATTGGTATCACTTTCACTCTCATATTCCACAGCTTTTTCAATTCTCTGGTAAGGTCCAGGTACTTATCCTTTTAATTTTCCTTCAGCTTCACCATGTGATCTACTGGAACCGCAAAGTCTACCAGTTGACACGTTCTTTTTTTTTCTTTTTTTTTTTCTTTTTCTTTTTTTGTTAATCAACACTAGGTCTGGTCTCGTGTCTGGGATAGGGTGATCCATCTTTATCTCAAAGTCCCAGAGAATTGTATGCGTTTCATTCTCAAGAACAGATTCTGATTTATGCATATACCATTTTGTGGTATGGTCAAAATTTAATTTTTCGCATAATTACCAGTGGTTCACCTTCCCAACCCAGTCGTGCCTAGCTTTGAATTCCCGTTGTGCTAGTTTGCTACATTCAGTTAATACATGGTTTACAGTCTCATCTCTGTATTTACATTCACATACTACATTTACTGCGTTGTTGCATCTTATCAAATTATTATTATTATTATTATTATTATTATTATTATTATTATTATTATACCCCATGAGAGTTTTTCACACCTGCCTTAGCCGGTGATCGAGTGGAGGCTGAGTGACAGCAAATCTTCTCATGTCTCCAGGACCGTTCTGAGTATTCCAGCCAATTTCACATATGCTGTTGTCTGGATAGTCTCAATACTTCCTCTGATTTCCAGTTCCTCCAATATTTCGTCGTGTTATTTAAAACTAGGTTTGGTCATCTGGCCTGGATTAGGTTACCCGTTTGTATCTTAAAATCTCAGAGAATTTATGTCTCATTCTCTCAAACAGATTCCAGTTTGGGCAGATACCATTTGCTAGTTTGGTCAAAATCTAATTTCTTGCAGTCGGTGTATTCTACAGTACCAGCCGACAGTATTTGGGAAAGTTAAGGAAGTGCAATTGTCATTTATTGAAATGGATGTCATTATCTGCGAGAAGTGCAAGACCAACGATCCATTTATTGATTTTAAGCTCGGGGGCGGGGAGGGGGTAATTCAAAAAATGTAAAAATGAATAAAATAATAGGAATAATGAGAAAACTGACGCAGAACTGAAAGTGAGTATTTTCGCTAGACACAAGATTCGATGTGTCCTAGCAAGTTTAGGTTGTGGGGTTGTCTGTCCCTGTTTGCCTGGAAGAATTATCTTCCCTTGTGCTTCTGGTTTTCACCACCAGGCGCTCTGACTAAGCACCAGTTTTAAGTCATCTTTGGTCTCTGGGATTCCACGAACACACATGGGTTAGACACTTATATCTACACCCTTCTTGTGTAGGGGTTTCATTTCCCCAACACTACGTCAGTAAGTGACTTTGCCTTATGGACTCTTCATATCTTCTACGTACATTTATGTATCTCCTTCATACTTTCTTATTGTAGCTCGCTTCATGAATGTGTTCTTTATTATGTCTTTTTTGTATTTCTGTTATAAATGCTTCTCCACATGCTCATATATATATAAAGTCCATTGTTGTGTCTAACACTCTTAGTTGGAGGTGTTTTCTCATATGTGTACCACGTTGGGAGGCCGCTAAGCCAACCAACTAATTATAATTAACTTTATTGCCTTTTGAACCCAACAAGGTAGATTAAATCTACTCTGGATGGCGACGTGAGGTTCATTCGCGTCAAACCTGGAAAATATTCTAATGAAATTGAATCGATAAAAATATAATTCTTTTTAAATGCGTTCCAAAAAATGAGTTTTAAAACAATCTGAATACCCAAAAGAATTATTAAAACAAAAACAACCGTGGCATAAAATAACCCAAAGGTTTATATGCTATAAAATACGACCAACCAGCCAGCCAACCTAGATCAGGGTCTCAGTTTACTTGGATAGAGCGTGAATTGAACTCACTCACTGGGAAATTGTCGACTGGTCTAGTAAAGCCATTCGTGGCTAAAAGGTAGGCGCCTCATGACTGGGCGTATTTTGTAAATTCGGTTAGAGTTAACGTTTTCTTTTCTGTAAGAATCTTTTACCGTCTGACATTGTGCAAGACCCATTCAGGTTTTTTTTTTATCTTAATAGACACACTGTTGCCTACATTGACAATGTCGAGACACTTTCAAGAAATAAAAAAAAGCATAAACTTTGCTTTTTTTTCTACTTCTCTTAAAAAAACCTTCTGCCCACATCACAAATACGTTGAATGAACAAAGAAACTCTTAAAGGGCTTTTAATTCCTTATTTTCTACATTACTTTATTTTATTCTTCATTTGGTTGGAATGGTAAAAAAAAAGACACAATGCAAATTCATGGAACCTCCATATTTTTTTATAAGCCTTTCCTAATTCCTCCATTCGATGCCATTTTTGTTTACCTCTTGAATTCAGTCTGATATTTATTATAACCTATTTTGGCGGGATTTTGTTTTGTATTTTATCTTTTTTTAGCTAGACTTACATTACGTAACAATATGGCGTCTACACACGACTGTAAAAAGCGTTTTTAAGTGATGTAGGCGGGAATTCTTAGCCAAACGACAGGACAGGGTAACAGAAGGAGGGTGTTAAGGTTTTTGCAACGTACCACGGGGTAGGGGGCGTTAGCATCGTGAAGGAATTACATGACTAACCAGGATGTTGGAAATAAAAAAAATATTATGGGCTTCCGCTGAAGAAGGGAGGTAACTTGGTTTTAAAAATCAATTTCCTCTAAACAGATCTCGAATGCCTGGCGCTCATTTTCTGAATCCTTTCCTCCCTTTCTTCTCATTATTTCTTTACGGCACTCTCTTGTTTTTTTTATTGCCCTTCTCTTGTTGCATTTTTTGTTTTCCAATTTAACTAATTATCCTCTCCTTCGTCAGCCATTCCATATTCCTACGTCTTCTCAATAAATCCGTTCAGCCCAAGGCTAAATAACTGAAAATAGGCATAGGAAGTTTGTGACAGGGCCAAGTGGGTTAAGTTTGCCCTCCTTTAAAATCAGCATTCAACATACAGTGGAAGTTCGGTTCTCGAATATAATTCTTTCCAAAATTATGTTCGAGAACCGGCTTGTTCAAAAACTGAAATAATATTTCCTATATGAAATAGTGTAATGTGGATTTATGCGTTCTTGACCATCAGATGAATGCCTATTTATATGCCTAAAGTTATCTATCTATCTATCTCTATCTCTATCTCTCTCTCTCTCTCTCTCTCTCTCTCTCTCTCTCTCTCTCTCTCTATATCTATATATATATATATATATATATATATATAGAGAGAGAGAGAGAGAGAGAGAGAAAAAGAGAAAATAGATATAGATATATAGAGAGAGAAAGAGAAAAAAGAGAGAGAGAATGAATAGAGAATGAATTAGAAAAGTATTGGTATATAAAGGTGCTCAATGCTAAAATAGCAGAGCAGGTTTATAATCAAATATTAGATATTATGGATATCTCGTTACTATTAGTTTCATGCTTATTGTAATCATCAGACGAGACGGTCAAAATGTTTTTGAAAATCTTAACATTTTGACTATCTCGTCTGATGATTGCAGTAAGCATGAAACTAATAGCAACTATATATATATTATATATTATATATATATATATATATATATATATATATATATATATATATATATATATAAAGAACAGTTGAAGTGTATGTATGTATGTCCGAAGAACATACATACAAACTACGAAACTACGAAAAGAAAACAAGTAATGACAAACTAAATATCTATATACACATTCACAATCAAAAGATATTGCGTTTTGAGCAAAACTAATGAAGAATTGGTTTATATTCGTGAAGATAATTAAACAATAAATTTAAATAGTAACAGCATAGAATTCTTTTTTTTTTACCCCATTTAATATCTTAAAAAGAAAATATTAATTTTTCTTTCCAAAGTGTCTGTTCACTTTTTTTTCTGACGCCCATCTGGCCGGATCAACGCAAGGTCTTTTTTACGTTGGGATTTTAATGGGGCATCCTGCGAAGATCCAAGTTGCAATTCAGTTATATTGGATCAAGAGCAGTTGTTGGTGTGTATGTATGCAAGTACATCCGGCTGGAACCACGAAAATAAAATAATTAACGACAAAGTAAATATATTCACATTCACTATTACTGCGCAAAAATTAAGAAAATTTGATTCATATTCGCGAAGATATTTAGAAAGAAAGATATAATTTGAATTATCTTATTATAATGGAGATTGTGTGTTTTTCTGTCTGTAACCAAAATTATATTACTACTCAAGACACAATTCTCTAAGTTATTTACATCACATTATCCATGATTTTATTTTTTATTTAAACCTCAATTATTAATAGAATTGTTTTACATTATTAATACTGTTGACCATATCTACATACTAATAAAATGCAATTATATTCATATATACAACAAAATAGCGGTTTACAGCGTGTCTCATAAAATAAAATACTGAGGGTAGACCTCGTAAAAAATATTTTCCATCATATATTTTAGAAAAAATATTTCAGACATATTTACATACAAAGGTAAATAGTTTTGGAAATGTTCGTAATAATTGGATCATTAATTGATTTTTCATAGAATCTTTAAAAAATCCTCTTGTAACTTATTTTTGGCTATGTTAAATTTCAGTTGATTTAACAGTGCAAAAATTAATAAATTGTTTTTCAATCATAATTTTCATTATTTCCGTCAGCTGAAAATTTTTTTAAAACATCATCAGGAGTTTGTTTAATGTTCCTTTTTTCGAATGGAAAAAAATTTAAAGATAATATTAACTTTTAAGCAACTTTCATTGTGTTAAATATAGGGGGGATAAATTTCACATGGTAAATTGGTGGATATATATATATATATATATATATATATATTATAAAATAGGTATTTTATAATAAATTTGCTTTACTTACGTATTGAGAACTTTGTATTTGTTATATCGTTGACTTACCCCCCTGAATTCTGCACCATCTAACCATCGTGACCATATTCACCGGTAAGTCACCTTTTCCATTATATATATATATATATATATATATATATATATATCACTTTCCATCATTTTCATCAACACACACACACACACACACAACACATACACACGCATATATATATATATATATATATATATATACGAAGGTGAGTCAAAAAAGTAATGCCATTTTGTTTAGGACAGTTATAATTACCAACACAGGATCATGTATCATACATCAAAATGAAGCTGATCCTCTGTGGATTACATCCCTACTTCTCCACATAGTCTCCATTTCTCTCAATAACAATGTTCAACCTTCGAATGAGAGCATGTGTCCCTGCGCCGTAAAATTCTGTTGACTGTCCTTTGAGTAACCCCTTCACTACAGATTTCACTTCCTCGTCACTGGAATGTTTGCCTCGGACTATCATCTCTTCGACTCCATGAAAAAGGATTTGATAGTCAAAGATTATTCGAGTAACGAAGTAAAATTAGTAGTGAAGAAATATATATATATATATATATATATATATATATATATATATATATATATATATACACAGGATATCAAAATACGCATTGGAAATACAGCTATAGATATATTATCAATCATATGAGAATCTGTTAACTCTGATAAGACAAACCGAGAATTCTTCCAAATTGTTGCCGTATCAATAATACTGTATGGCTGCACCAATTGGATCTTAACGAAACGATAATAAATAGCTAGATGAAAAATACATGCCTGCTGTCCTGGACAAATCTTGAAAACAAAGACTTACATTGATCAGTACTGTGCGGATGCTGAATGCCGTGAGAAGGACGTGCCATGAACGGTGACCAATAGGATCTCGTGGCGCGAGAGATAATGGATAGAGAGAGAGAGAGAGAGAGAGTGAGAGAGAGAGAGAGAGAGAGAGAGACATTGGAATCCATTCTGTTCGCACGACTTGATGATGATGATGATGATGATGATGCCATTTGGTAGATTGATCAAAATTTAATTTCTTGCATAATTCACAGTGGATCACCTTTCTCACCCAGTCATGCCTAGAATTACACTCTCTTTTTGCTAGTTTGTTACATTTGTGATCATTAGTTTCGTCTTAGTCTCCACATATATTACTCTTGATATTCTGTTGGGTCTTATATTATTTTATTATTATTTCACTGCTTGAAAGTTTTTCACATCATCGTTTGATGGTGTAATTCACTCAGTGGCTGAGTAACTGCAAGTCTACTCACATTTCTCGCTGATCTTAACAATGTTGTTGTCTGGTTGGTTGGATGGTTGGTTGGTTGGTTGTTTAAGTTTTACGGCATGTCAACCCGTTGAGTCATTTATTGCCGAAGACGTTTTTGTTTTATTCATTCTTGATGGATACTCAATTTTTTTAAATATATTTGTTCCTTTTTAACCCATAGATGGGACCCTAACTGGTACTACCACTCTGGACCAGAGTGAACCTGGGAGCAATGGTAACGAAGGGGTGATCCACATTCCCCAGAACTCTTCATCAGATAGAGTTTAACGTCATACCCAAGATATAAAGAGCCTCAATCACCGCCTTCTAGCACCCATAAGATAAAAAGAGATGTGGGTTGGGTATATGATAAAAAGGAGGTGCGTGGCATAATGGTTAGAGTTGTAGGAAATGGACTCGTCGACCTGAGTTCAAACCCTAGACGAAATTGTTTGCATTTCACATAGCGCTAATACCCATGGGAAAGGTATGAATCAAACTATACTCGCCCAGCTATGGCTAAATAGTAGGTCAGACTGGGCTCTTCAACTTTGGTAAGGCAACCTGTCTAGGAGAAGGAAAACTTTGAATTCAAACCAGTTAAACTCCGCTTAAAAATGACCTTGTGTCACATCCTGCTCGTGCGGAGGGGTTGGTAAATATATATATATATATATATATATATATATATATATATATATATATCATGTCGCGCAAGTAGCACGGATATCTATGACAATCTCACGCCAACCCTCCCTATCATTCATCGCCCCCGGGATCTTCTCTGCGCAGCATCCAGCATCCTCACAAAGTTGGTCAATATAGGTCCTGGCTGGGCGGTCCACACTAGCACGCCCATGTGTTGGCTTCTACAGGAGTATGTCGATTATGAGCTCGTCCTTGCTTCTCCAGCAGTGTCCCGCATGTCTAGTCCGTCTTACTCGTATGGTTTGGGAGATGGCTGGCAGGTGGCCATACAGCTGCCTCCTTGTGGGGTGCTGTTTATATATGATGAAAAGGGTTGGGGATAGCCATAAGGACAATAGGGTTGGGACAATCATATAGGTGCTTGAGGTGATCAGTCGATTGATCGGATGGTGTCTCTCCGATACAGCATTACGTAAAAAAATAATTAGAATATACAATAAAAACACTAAACAATTGTTCAATTTTCGCTGGATGCCCCAAACTTAGGATTTTGAATTACAACTTACCTGTGGTGAAAGGGTTGGTTAAATACGTACATTTTCAATGGGTATCAGCGCTATGTGATATGCAAAAAGCCTCGTCCAGAATTAGAACTCATGTTGCCCTATTCATTTTCTAACAATGATAACCGTTTGAGTACAAGCGCATCTGAGTAATCCCATTGTTTCGATAAAGATTTGATGTAAGACCTTGACGATCTACTAGATCATGAGATAAATTGAATTTTCGAAGAAGTGACGTAAAGCTTTCTTCAGATCTTTGTTTTGGACCAATATTCAATGACCCATTCCTGTTTTCTGAAATCTATTGCTGTCTAACGGCGTAAACAACATCTCAAATCAGCCTCTTTTTGCTTTTTGCTTTTTTTTTTATTCATCTTTCTTGAGCATGCGTACTTTCCACAGTTATGTCTATTAGGTTTGTGTTTTTAGTCATTTGTTGTTTTTTGTTTTTTCTATATTGATCGATTTAGCTTTTTTATTCTTCTTCTTTTTTTTCTTTTTTTTTTGTTGAAGAAAGCAATTAAATTTTATTCATGGACAAATTTCCATTTTAAATGAACCAATTAGAAAAAAAAAGTTCGTCTTTTTTATCTTTTTTATTTTTTTTTATTTTTTTATTTTTTTTATTTTTACCGTGGCATTAATTAACCTGCATCTTTGCGGCTTTTACTGAACTTCAGGCGGATTAAGAAGTTTTATTGGTTTGAACATTTGTCGACAAAGGGAAATGATGCCAATGTATACACAAACATACACACACACACGTACACAGACACGCACACACACGGAGGCATGTACACACACACACACAAGTATGCTCTGTAACACACACACACACAACACACACACACATATATATATATATATATATATATATATATATATATATATATATATATATATATATTTATGTTTGTTTCTAAACGCGTGCTTAATACTTAGGTAAAAGGTGCAAATTTATTCATATATATATATATATATATATATATATATAGAGAGAGAGAGAGAGAGAGAGAGAGAGAGAGAGGAGAGAGAGAGTCAGAGAGAGAGTCAAAGACAGAGACAAAGAAAGACAGAGATTGGTAGTCAGAGAAACTACTTTTATATTTCAACAATGTCCCACACATTCTTTTCATCTTTGATTCCATTAGCCCAAAAGGTCATCAAAGATATGACATCATATTAACTTTTCAGCTCACTTTCACACACACACACACACACACACACATATATATATATATATATATATATATATATATACCAGTGTGTGTGTGTGTGTGTGTGTGTGTGTGTGTTATATGTGTCTATTATATATATATATGTATATATATATATATATAAATATATATATATTAATAATGGAGATTCGCTTCCGGTTTTTGTCTGTAACAAAAATTACGTCACTGCTTACGTCACATTACCCAAAATCGTCATAACATAGAATAAATACACTCAAAATGTGTACATGCAACATTAGACAGTCCTCATTGTTTTTTAGAACAAGTTTTGATAAATACCTGACTGGTATTATATATCTATATATAGTTTGTTTTCATTTTAATACATATTTAAAGTTTACATTTCAAATTGTTTTATTTTTTAATCCTTTACTTAGGGTACAAACTCGCTGACATTGAATTTTGTACTCCCACCCCTCAGGCAATATGTTTCAAAAATCTATTTTTACATCGCCGGAGGGTGTATTTTATTTTGTTCTAGTATATATAAAGTAGATATCAAACAGAGACAAAAAAGGCAAAATTAATTAACTAAGGTATCTACTTATTCATTTATTTAAAATTATCCATATATGTAAGAATGTATAGGCAAATCTTTATATAAGTTTGAGTTCCCAATTTTGGTTGAATCCTAACAAGAAAATGCTTTAGACCAATATATATATATATATATATATATATATATATATTAAAGAATTGTATTTCGCGTAACGGATGTCAAGTTCAAAAAACATTTGTTTCAATATTGGCTACCATCATTTCGGAACCGGACACCAGCTACTGACTATTTGGTATATAGATCTTGAATTAATACATAATTGGTCTAGACAAAATTATAGTTGCACCGTTCTCTCATGCTTCACAAAAACTCAGTACAGACGGTGCGTGAAACTGCAGTTACGGAATATTAACCCCATGAAATTAAAACCGCATTGAGCACCTTCATATTCTAATACTTTTGGCTTTTTTCATTGTATATATATATATATATATATATATATATGAATACATTTTTGGTACAGGCAAATCTAAACAATGCTTTATATATAGGTGGATACGAAGGGAGTACAAAAAAAAAGAAGAGAAAAAAATTGTTTTATTTGATAAAAACAAGGGCCCTTTAGTCGTCTCCAGCTGTATAACCTTGATGAGCAACCGGACGAAAGGGCCCTTGTTTTTATCAAATAAAACAATTTTTTTCTCTTCT
>CM042148.1:100455117-100462617 GCA_023376005.1 Doryteuthis pealeii
TGAAAAAAAAAAAAGAAAGAAAGAAAAGAATTAAAAAGATAAGAAAATAAAAAAGCTAAAAAAAAATTCATTCCAGCCTTTGAAATCGAAATATAATTTCGCTAAGGATTATGTCCGGTTTCGAGTACCACCCCCATCTCCACCTCCATCTTTAATGTTTCTGGATTACTGCATATTGATTTACAAGACTTTAATCTCCCACAATCGAACACTGAATGACTCGGACGCCATTTTTATCCCGGGTGACGTTCTCGTTTCTAAATAGGAACAAACAGAAATGAATAAACATGTACTTGTAAAATATTAAATATTCCTCACCGCAATTCATTAAAAGTATTTTTTTGTTTTGTTTTGTTTTTGTTTTTGATATTTTTTTTTGGGGGGGGTCGTCTGTCTGGTATTGCATAACTGAAGAAGGGAAAGTGCCATAGCAAGCAGCTTTTCTGATGTTCGGTCTTGTAGAACAAGGTTCCTGGTTCGATAACGGCTCTCACCAACCCAGCACATGAGTAGCACAGTGTAGATCTGTGAGTGAAAATGAGAAATGCTATTGATCATTTCAAGTTGAATGTTAAACGGATATCATTAGGTATTATTCATTAGCAAAATCTACAGCTTGAACATCGTAACCAAAAATGAAACTACAACCCCCACTCTCTATAACCATATTGAATATTGCATCAAAATATACAAGAGGGCTGGCGTGGTGTGTATTTCATTTCACGCTCTTGGGAATGGTATGCATCCAACTATTCACACACAAGACGGACTCTTTAATTTTAATTTTAATGGCAACCGATCTGAGAGAAAGATATCTTTGAATTCAAACTTGTTAAAACCCGCTTTAAAATGACCTTCACCTTGCGAATGTGGTAGGTAAATAGGGACACGAACAAAAATGCAACTACCACTATACACTACCAATCAAAAGTTTAGACCACCCTAAATTGTTCCTTCAAGTATATAAGTCGTCGGGGCGGCCTAATGTCGCTATCAGCCAGACAGCAAGCGAGTCTATCCCCTTTTCACTAGCGCTAGACCAAGGAGATTATTTGAGCATCTGAGGTGGAGCGCCACAACTGCCATCAGCTCCTTACTTTACCGCACAGATCCCTGTGCTAAACATACGCTACCAAGAACCTTGAGATTCCTAGCCGAACACTCTACCAACTGAGCTAAACCGGCCCCTTTAAGTTTATAAGTTTATAATAAAGGCTAATTTTGCGTATTTGGATAAATAAATTCACTCATTGTGTATAAGCATACTCTTATATAAAATTCAAATCAGATAATGATCTAAAACACTCCTCAAAACTGTGTTCAAATTTAAAATTAAAATCATCTTAGAAACAAGGACATTTTGTTATGTTAACGTTTTCCTGTTTAAAGAATTAAAAATTTTAAAGCCACGCAACACCGTTTATTATAGAATAGGCTCGGCCCTACTGAATGATATATTTCAATTTTAAAAAAGCGTGCAAGAAATATTATTAATTTACGTATAAAAAGCATTACATTGCATTACATCTCACGGGAATACCCGAAACCTTGAAGACGCTTCGGTTAGGGTTTGGGTTAGTATTACGGTTAGAGTTAGGCTACTTCGGAAGTTTCCGACATCTAATGCTATTTATATGCAAAATACGATTCTAATGATATTATCTCTTTGTGCATTTGTACCCCCAGAGGTTTTAAAGGATTACAAACAGGAGTTAAATGCGAAGAGAAAAAAATGGTTGACAGCTTTTGAAGAAAGGAAAAATACCGTGTTATAGGCATTTTAAAATGTGAGTACTGAATTGGAAATTAATTTTGTTTAAATGTTTATGCCTATAACACTTTTCCTATCAATTCTCTTCCTTCCAGCCTCCACATCATTAATATAATTTGAAGAACTGGAACACATCACCCCTGATGATGGCACTTCGAAGCGCCAAAAGTACTCGGGACATGAACTTTGGTGGACTAATCCACGGATTACACCCAAATATTAAAAAGTTGGCCAGAAAACTTGAAAAAATATCGCAAATAAAATTGTTAAACAGGAGTGTGTGTGTGTGTGTGTGTGTGTGTGTGTGTGTGTGTGTGTGTGTGTGTCTGTCTCTGTCTCTGTCTCTGTGTGTGTGCACTAAAAATCTTCGTTTTCGCTATAATTTAACCTTTAGAAAAATGTAGATTTTTAGGGCATCTAATAGACGATCTTTGATGCTATTTCCTCAAACAATGGTGCAAGTAAAAGATCTAATTTTTGGTATCAGTATTTAGTATACTAACACACAACGATCTTTAATGCTATTTCCTCAAACAATGGTGCAAGTAAAAGATCTAATTTTTGTATCAGTATTTAGTATACTAACACACAACTTTCTCATGGATGGACAATTTGATTTTTTTTTTAACGTGAAAAACCAACCTACCCTATTCTACATCCCCAGCTGGGCTGTATACATACAGGTCACTAGATTTGATCACTGACTGTAATTGAGCTCTATTATATGTACATTTAATAACGAATAAATTGAAAGGCGTACTTAGAGTTCCAATTTTATTCCCCGTCCGTTTAGTTGACTTTCATCAATTGTTTTTTATACGTTTTATTTTAAATTAGATGCGAGATTGATAATATGCCAAAAGATGATCTACAGATTACATATTCTATTTATCTATTTATTTTTATTTATTTTATTCATTTTTTTTATTTTTTTATTTTATTTTATTTATTTATTTTTTGTAATGGCTGGGAATCCACTTGGCATATTAGGTATTTTGTACTAAACCGGCCGGCTACAAATATAATTAATATTTTTCATTATCCGAAATGTTCTTGTACGTTTAAAAAAAAAAACAAATTAGCTCCGTTATTTTTCATAAAAAAAAAAAATACAAAATTATAAAAACAAAAACAAAAAAAATAAATACAAAAAATGGTAAAGCAATTTTGCCATTCAATCAGAGTACTATTTTACGTGATGGAATATCCGAGAATTCGACGCTTCGGTAATTTTCTTTCTTTACTGAAAATTTTCAAAGAAATACACCCAAGAGATTAATATATATAAAAGAAAAAAGGAATAAAGTGAAATTGACCAAGTTTAGTATTTGTGAAAATGGCGGGAAATAGTCGATCAAAAATAACCGCCATTTTGAAAAAAGAAAAACGAAAACAAAATTCCCTTAGGTAACTAATATGAAATGAGTAATTTTTTTTTTGTGGTTACTAATTCTGTTACCAAGTGAGAAACATAGTATTGAGGATTTTTTTTTCATTTTTGTAAATTTCCTTTTACGTACATAATGGAAATGTATTTTTTTTTTCTTTTTTTTTTTTTCTTTTTGTAGATTGAAACACTAAAAAAAAAACATAATCTGTTACTTGAGACAATGCACAAAACAATGTTGTTTGTTTTTTTGTTTGTTTTTGTTTGTTGTTTGTTTGTTTCTAAAGTTATTTTCTTACTCTGCTAAATCAAACATCAAATATAATGTTTTTAAAATATCCGCGCGCCGAATAATGGTTTCCAGGCTAGCAGATCACTACAAGTGAGTTTGATCCTCACTGTGTGGTGAATGTTTGTAGTTGGTTAGTCGGTTGTTTTGTTTCACGACATATTAACCCTTTTAGGGTCCTTGTTGAAGGCCGTAATGTAATGGTTAGTGTCGTAGGAAATGGACTCGTCAAACCGAGTTCAAATCCTGGACGAAGCTACAGTTCTCATAGCGCTAATACCCTTGGGGAAAATATAAATCCAACTACTCTCCCTCCAGCTATGGGTTAAATAGTAGGACAGACTGAGCTCTTTAACATTTGTTAGGCAACCAGTCTAGGAGAAGGAAAACTCGTTAAACACCGCTTGGGGTGGTCTCTATTAGAAAGGGCCAGTCGTAATTAGTGATCTATTTTTACTAATATTAAATTTCTTAAATACCGAATCAAGTCATTTTGATATTCGGTTTCTTACTATACATGCTGTTACTTAAATGGTGACCATTTAAGTGTTGAACAGGTTCATTGCTGCTTAACTTCAGTGATCATGCGGAAATCGTGTTTCAACGTGAGTTGACGGTAAGCCCCCATATTTCTGGCCTTATGCCAAACGAAATTAAGTTTAGTAAATGGAGATGCCTTCTGTGGTGTAATCTGTCATCGACCTAGCCAAGCAGATAAGGTCTACTGAGATTGATTCTCCCTGGGTGCCCCATACAATAGGCCTTGTGTTAACTTAAGATAAATTTAATACATAAAGAAGTATCCTTATGTGTAATTTGTTATCCATTTAGCCAAACAAATGAAAGGGCATTAGCACAAAGTGAAACGCAAATAGCCTCGTCCAGGATTTGACATCGGTTGCGCGCTGATTACATTGTGAAGGGCGATAACCGTTACACAAGAATTTCAAGAACTCCCTATCCTCCCTTTTCTATCTTTCTCTCTCTCAGTGATTCTCATTCTCTAACTCACTTTTTCTTTCTTCTCTCTCTCTCTCTCTCTCTCTCTCTCTCTTCCCTTCTCCCTCTCTCTCTCTCTCTCTCTCTCTCTCTAACTCATTATTCTACTTTCTCTAACACACTATCCTCTTCTCTCTCTATCTAACTCCCTATTCTCTCTCTCTCCCTCAGCTCTCTCTCTCTCTCTCTTTCTATCTATCTATCTATCTATCTATCTATCTATGTCTCTCTCTCCCTCAGAAGTACACACACACTTTTCTTTTTTCTTTTTCTCTTTTCTCTTCCTCTCTCTCTCTCTCTCTCTCTCTATATATATATATATATATATATATATATATATCGCTATCCTCCCTCTCTTTCTATCTTTCCTTTCTCTCTTTCTTCCTCTCTCTCTCTCTCTCTCTCTCTCTCTCTCTCTCTCTCTCTCTCTCTCTCTCTCTCTCTTCTCTTTCTGTCTCTCTCTTCTGTCTGTCTCTCCCCCCCTCTCTTTTCTTTCATGCAATCACTCGCATGCACATATTCCCACTTTAGTGGCGTGTGCTTAATGTCACTGCACATCCCAACCATTTGAAAATACGCTAACAGGCCGCGGACAAATTAAGTTTAAGGACATTGCTGAGTAGAGAGGCTATTGTACCTTTAAAATGCCTCTAGCCGAAAACACGGAGACGTCATGCTCCCCCACAACACACCATCTTTCCCCCCCAACCCACCTACTAATCTAAAATCGCACTGGCCAGTCACCAGAGTCGCGTGTCTTGTAAGCCCATCTGGAATCCGAAGACAATCGCCTTTTGGTTGTCACCGACGCTCGGTCGCTCATCAACGTCACTTTTGCCGTGTAGGATGTCACGGCAAGACGGCCCAATCTCAAAGCCTCGTCCCCCTGTCACCCGGCTGGATCCGGGTCGAATTTGCCAACAGAATTGGCTTGACTATTTATTCGTTTGCCGTTGGTAAGTAGCACGCCATTATGACATTTCCTGGCCGCTGGACCTCCCAAATGGATGACCATTGTTCAGTAATTGTTGAGTTTTCAATAGCGGGCTAATTCACTTTTGGACCGGCCGTGTCTCTTCCACCCAGCCGGACACATCCACCAACGATTTACAGTCATTCTCGTAACGGCTTAAGTGAGATTTCGCCATCACTGTCGGACCGTACGCACAAAGATGTACAATGGATGACAAGTATGTTTACGCAGGATACATGCGTAATCCTATGTTACACTCGCTATATATATAATATATATATATATATATATATATATATATGTATAAGGTGTGTCAAAAAAATCTCGAGATTTTTTTACTTTTTGAGACACCTTGTATTCAGAAAACAATAACGTTCCATTTATTCTTCATTTCTATCTTGGTAAATACAGCTTAAAAATTGGCATTTTTTACACTCCTTGTATTCTAAAAAAAAATGATGAATGGAACGTTATTTATTTTTATTTTACGGAATAGAAGGTGGGTCAAATTTTACAAAAAAGTCTCTATACTTTTTGACACACCTTATATATATATATTATATATATATATATATATATGTGTGTGTGTGTGTGTGTGTGTGTGTGTGTGTGCGTGTGTGTGTGTGTGTGTGGATACTATATTTTTGAGTAAACAATGCTCAGCATCACGGATAGAGCATCTTTATCTACGTTAAGGTAACGTGGACATGGATTCAATGACACCCGGTTACTGACAGTTTTCACCCATGCGATCTTCAGATTTCTTGGTCACTCCATGTTCTACATTTTTTTCCGTTCTCGAGCAATGTCTAAGTATTTGTCTATCTTTTCGCTTTCTTCCATTTTACTTTGAACATCAAAATTTTACTTTGAACATCAAAATTCACTAGATGACAATTTTTTCTTGGTAATTAACATAAGGTGAAGTCTTCTGCGTGGGATTAGGTGTTCGGTTTGTATCTCAAAAGACGGATTCCGGTATATGCAAACAATATGGTAATATGGTCAAAGTTTAATTTATTGCTCAATTCCTAGTGTTGTATACCCACTTACTGAATCAGGTATATACACTAGATCTGGTTCGCATATCCCCCCCATAAAAAATTTTCCCCAGGGGTTCAAAAAGAGGAGTTTTCAAATTTCAAAGAAGATACCCTAAGCTTTCAAAAAAATTCCAAATTTAGCTTGGTAAACAATTTTTCCCCGGTTCTTCCTATCTGCCAGACTAGATCTGGTTTGCATACTCCCCCCGCCATAAAAAAATTTTCCCAGGGTCAAAAAGAGTAGTTTTGCAATTTTCAAAAGAGGATACCCAATGCTTTCAAAAATACCAAATTTAGCTTGGTAACAATTTTTCCCGGTCCACCTTCGTTTTACCAGATTATACATGTAGTGAGAGAGTTCTTATGAGACGATGAGAAAGGTGGAGGCATTCATATAATCTCTCTTACATTTTTAAATTATTTATCTTTACTTACTTGCTTGAGTAGTTCGAGTCTCGGGCTGGTACCTTAGTTTGTCTCTTGAGTAACTGGGACATTTCTAAAGATGCTGGTCGGACTTTATTTCTTCTCTCTTAGTTCTGGTTCTGTAGAAGCTGATTCGTCATTAGTTCACAAAGACGACATGCGGTTAATTTTTAAGTGATCATATCTTTTTATTTTCAACCATACTTTCTCAACCGCGACCGAAGTGCAGTAGAGACGATGTTATTATCCTGGAGACTCCTAAACTGCTGACTAACTACGCTAAACTCTGGGCCTTCCGATCTCACGTTTTCCAGTGTCGGAAGCCGGGAATTCAACTTGATGTTACCGATTGTCAATCAATAATCCCATCCGATTTTGAATTTCAACGAATTTTAAATCAAAATCTAACTACACTGCAGTCATAATTCGTAGACAACCCACGAATTATATAAGACTCGCGGTATCACTTTTCATAGAGTGAAAGTTTTTTAAAAAGCCAAAAAGATATATAAATATCCGGATCTTTACTGAGAGCGAAAAAAACGTGTAACATGAAAGTAATGGTGATACCAATTGTATTTGGTGTACTTGATGGTACATTCATTTCTCGTT
>CM042148.1:100467617-100475117 GCA_023376005.1 Doryteuthis pealeii
TGTAAGTAAAATTAATCAAAATATCCTATTTCATCCATTCAATACTTTTTTCTTTATTTCTCTTTTCAACAGATATATATATACGTATATATATATATATATATATATGTATATGTATATATGTGTATAAAAGTATATTTATGACATAATTTCAACAAGTCTCGACCAATACTCCAAATCTGTCAACACATCCTCGGAATCTCCCACAGGTGATTAAAAATTATATTTCTATGAGAGCTTCTTTATTTAAAAAAAAAACTGACATTACGAAACCGCCTGGGGAAGGTTCCAATAATGTGTTGACAAAGAATTGAGACTTTAAAATGATAATATAATAAAGAAACTCCCATATATATTTACCAACCACTCAGGATGTGACACAAGATCAATTTCTTAAGCGGCGTTCAACAGGCTTTATATCCAGAGTTTTCCCTCTCCCAGACAGGTTACCTAGCCAAGGTTAAAGAACCCAGTCTTCCCTAATATTTACCCATCGATGGAGGAAGAGTAGTTGGATGCATACCTTTGCTAAGTGTTTTAGCGCAATGTGAACTGCAAACAGCCTCGTCCAGGATTGGAACTCGGGTCGATGAGTCTATTTCCTCACTCTAACCATTACATCATGCGCCTCCAAGAAACTCCCATATAAGTGCTAACATTTTCTTTTTAAACACTTTGTATATACAGGGTGATTGAAAAGTAACTCCCTATTTTAAACTATTTATAATTTTTTTTTATGTATCGTTACATTTTTCTCAATTTTAATGTATGTTTCTTAATTAATGGCAAATTAAATGTGTGTTTGTTTTTTGTTTTGTTTTTCTTTTGAGATTATTTTGTTTCAAAAGTCGAACCTCTAAAAAGATATATGGACGTTTAATTCTAATTTAATTCTAATTCCCGAGCGGCTTGAGAATCTGGTGGCGAATGCTGGTCCCCTTATGGAATTTTAAATAAAACACCATATATGTGTTCTTTTCATATTCATTTTTTGTAGAAATAATGATTCAGAAATCAATTATGAGATTTTTAAAATAAGAAAGGGAATTACTTACAATCAGGCACACTAGTGCACAAATATAAAAAAAAAAGAAGAAAAGCAAGAAAAAGATATCTGGACCTTTAATTCAATTCTAATAGTCGAGCGGCTTGAGAGGCTGAAGTCGAATACTGGTGCCCATATAGGACTTTAAATAAAACTCCATGTTATTTGTGTTCTTCTCATATTCATTGAGGGAAGAAAGGAGGTGCGTGGTGCAATGGTTAGAGTTGTAGGGAATGAATCATCGACCTGATTTCAAATCCCGGACGAAGCTAGAGTTTACATAGCGCTAATACCATTGGAAAAGGTATGAATCCAACTACTCTCCCTCTAGCTTTGGGTAAAATAGTAGGGCAGACTGGGTTCTTTAACTTTGGTTAGGCAAAAGCAGAAGGAAAACTATGAATTAAAACCTGTTAAACTCCGCTTGGGGTGGTCATAATTAGAATAGGATCAGTCCTAATTAGTGATCTATTTCACAAATTTGCTCATTGTTTTTTGTTGTTTCTTTTTTGTAAAAATAATAATTCACAAATAAATTATAAGATTTTTAAAATAGGGAAGGTAGACATTTTACACTAACCCTGTATTTAACCAGACCTAAGTTCACTGACACTAGTGCACAAATAAGTAAAAAAAAAAAAAAAAAAAAGAAAATAAAGAAAAGAGAGTAAAGAAAAGAAAAGTAAGAAAAAAGAAGCCCACCTGCTGATATAAAACCTGTGCCCAATATCCGAACTTAGTAAAACATAGACGCGGTTGTTATAAATTGGGATGGCTCAAAGCCAACACCGGAACTCGGCAGACACTACGCGACACGCACGCACTGTCATGTCGAACTGAAATAAACATTCTTGTGAACAGCGTTTCTGCTTCAAGTCGCAGTAATTACCATTCCTTATTTCAATGCACTTGCCAGAAGAGTTCTCGAGTAAGTCTTGTGGCTAGACGCAGGGAAGCTTAAAGTTCGATTATCGGTAGTAGGTTGTGGGCAATAGATTCTTGAAAGTAAATAGTTTTGTCCTTCATGAGGAAAGGGGAGATCACATCGAGAGTGGGTCTCCAACAATATAAAATAATCAGAAGAATACTAGAGGAATATTGCAAGACGGAACTAATTTATATTTTATATATCCAAACATCCAATATATATTTTTAATTTAGACATAACTCTTGATGTATCCCTTTAGCCCAGATACTTTATATATATATATATATATATATATATATATATATATATATATATATATAAAGTGTGTCATAAAAATATCGAGATTGAAGCTGCATTTACCAAGATAGAAATGAACAATGAATAGAACGTTATTTTTTTCAGAATACAAGGTGTGTCATAAAAGTGCCGAGTTTAAAGCCGTATTTACCAAGATAGAATTGAACAATGAAATGTTCATTTTTTCAGAATACTAGGTGTGTCAAAAGTACCAACAATCTCGATACTTTTTTTACCAACCTTATATATATATATATATATATATATATATGTGTGTGTGTGTGTGTGTGTGTGTGTGAGGAAAATGTAAATGAATTCAACAGATATGTTAAAAAGACAATTGGAAAAAAAAATTACAGATTTTTAAAACCCTTCTGGTGAGGCTTAGATTCATTTTTTGACTTTCTGGTCGAAATAAAATTATAACGGATGACGGTTTGTTAACTTTTTCTGTTTTGAAAGTTTATATATATATATTATATATATATATATATATATATATATATATACCAACCCCTCCGCACGAGCAGGATGTGACACAAGGTCAATTTCTTAAGCGGAGTTTAACAGGTTTGAATTCAGAGTTTTCTTCTCCTAGACTGGTTACCTAGCCAAGGTTAAAGAGCCCAGTCTGCCCTGGTATTTACTCATAGCTGGAGGGAGAATTAGATTCATACCTTTCCCAAGGGTATTAGCACTAAATGAAATTCAAACAACTTCGTCCAGGAATTGAACTTGGGTTGGCGAGTCCACTTCCTATATATATATATATATATATAGATAGATAGATAGATAGATAGATAGATAGATAGATGAGGACATTCAATTTGTCTTTCTTCTTGGTATGTACATTAAGCTTAGTCAGAAAATTTATTTGAAACAATGAAACTACAATCTGTCTATCCACGTTTTCCTCCTCTTCTCCCCCTCCTTCTACCTTTTCAACATATAAACTTTTTAGGGCGTATGTATGCGTGTGTATTTGTGTATTCCTTCTTACCTGCTACTAGTACCATGTAACCTAGTACTACCTTTTCCATGGTCGCTCTGCTCGCGACTAAACTGGTACCCCCATTAGGCATGTCTTGGCTTGTCTGGTGAGGTGGGTGGGTGGATACCCAACATTACTCAAAACAAGAGCTTTTAAAGGACGGATGAGCTCCTGGGGAGACTACGGACATCCACATTTAATCAATAGTAGTAGGATTGGTGTACTTACTACTCACATAAATCCCCCAACACAACCTGGCGCTTGAGTGCAAGTGTTGGGGCTTCCGGGAAGGCTGGCCTCTAGTGAAGTGACTCAATACTACCTAAGACAGCACCCTGCAGCAGCTCGGCAGCCCAGTCGTCTCCGACTTTCCCCTGCCACTGGACCAACTGCGAGACTGCCAAGATAGTGGACTGGGGTCTATGAAGCCTCTTTCCACGTAAAATATCTCAAGCACAAGATTCACTGCTTGTTTTACTTCATTGCATACATTTGTATCTATCTATCTATCTATCTATCTATCTCTCTCTCTCTCTATATATATATATATATATATATATATATATATATATATATATATATATATATATATATATATTAAGAGAAAGGAAAGGAATCCGACGGTATAAGTATAGATAAAAGGATATGAAAACACACAATGCTGTTAAAATGAAAATATTTTATATCATATTCATAGCTAATATTGAACAATATTTCGATTTATTTTATTTATTCATTTAGAATTCAAATTATTTTCAGCTCCTCTCTCGATGAGTCCGGAGTAAAAATAAGCTCTGAAGATGATTTTTATAAATCGAAATGTTGTTCAATATTAGATATGAATATGATATAAGCAGTGTGTTTTCATATCCTTTTATCGATACTTATATATTATATATATATATATATATATATATATATATATATGTGTGTGTGTGTGTGTGTGTGTGTGTGTGTGTGCATACAGAGAGAGGGGGAGAGATATATGTTGTTGTCGTTGTTGTTGTTGTTGTTGATGATGATGATGATGATTTTTGTATCAATTCATCTAGTACAGTAAGTTTAAACAAATTCTCGATGCGTTGTCAAGTGAACCACTTATGAGTAAATTGCGCATATATTACAGTAAGTAATTTGGGTGAATTATCTTGTAGTTGCTGCTCTCAACTTATTGAATGTTGTAATTTTGTATTATAAACATTATCTTTGATTCATTCTTATAAAAAAACCATCATGATTCGTAGAATCTTTTGAACATTGCAAAAGTTCAATGCACTTTTTATATATCAGTTTGCTTGAACTTCGTTAAGACTGGCTCTCACATAACTATGGTAGTATGAGTTAAATATCTCAAAGCCTGTATATGTGTTTGTCCTGCAACAAGCTAATGGGTCTAGCATAGAAATGCACATCAAACGAAGCCAAATGCCCAGGTCATCTTGTTAGGATGGAAGAAGGCAGACCCCCCGAAGCAATTGTTTTGTGGGGAACTCCAGTATAGTAAACGTCTGAGACACAAACCCAAGAAACGTTTCAAGGATGTCATAAAAAAACTTAAGACACTTGGCATACATTTTGAGGATTGGGAAAGGAACGGCTACGAATCGTTCGCCTAGGAGGAGACTCGTTTATAGTGGCTGTAGATGGGTTGAGGCAATGCGGTTCGAGCACTCCATCTTGAAGCGGGCTCTACGAAAGCGGCACAAGTCGGAGGTCCTGGATACATTTCCTACATTTAAGCCTGACCATATATGTAGTATGTGTGGCAGGACTTGCCTGTCACGGGCTGGTCTCTTGAGTCATATGCAGTCCTATGGTGACAGACGACTACGTGAAAAACATGTGTATACGAGCGAAAGCCAGGGGTCTCACGTGTCTTTTATGCGACAGGACGTGTAAAAGCAAAGTTGAACTTTTGAGCCACTTGCGTGCTGACAACCAAAGTTTATAGAAAAATCACCATATCTATATCTATCTATCTCTCTCTCTCTCTCTATATATATATATATATATATATATATATATATGAAGATGAGTACGTAAAATATCGTGCGAATCGCAACTTTGATTGTCGATAAAATAATTAACCGAATACATTGAGATTATGAATGAATATAAAAGTACTCAATACGTTTGTACAGCAAGTTTAGTAAAATAAATTCGCAGTTTTCCTTCTCCTAGACTGGATACCTGTCCAAAGTTAAAGAGCCAAGAACACCCTACTTGAGAGCAGTTGGATGCATACCTTTTTCTATAGTATTAGAGCGAAGTGAAATCCATACAGACTTGTCCAGTATTTGAACTCGGGTCGACGAGTCCATATAGTACGACAGTAATCATTATACCACGCGCCTCCAAAAATATATACATGTATGTGCGCGCGCGTGTGTGTGTGTGTGGACATATCGATATATATTGATATAATGGACGTGCATGGCATAATGATTAGAGTCGTAGGAAATGGAATCATCGACCCGAGTTCAAATCCTAGACACGGCTGTTTGAATTTCACATAGTGCTAATGCCATTGAGAAAGGTATGAATCCATATATTCTCTCTCCAGCGATGGGTAAAATAGTGGGACTGGCTGGGCTCTTTAACCTTTGATAGGTAATCATTCTAGGAGAAGGAACATTTTGAATTTGAAAATCTTGAGGTCAGTCGTTGATTGGGTTTTGGGCATTCCTTGTACACCAATTCTTTCCTATCGACTGTGCCAAAAAGTGTGGATGGTCCAACACAAGCCTTCACCACTATAAATGAAAATAAAAACTGTGTAGGTTGTTCATTGGATAAACCCTCATGCGTCTAAATCGACCTGAGAATTCAAAAATTGATACGTTATATGTTTGTACATTTTCATGCATATGTATATTTACCAACCCCACCGCACGAGCAGGATGCGATACAAGGTCAATTTCTTAAGCGGAGTTTAACAGGTTTGAATTCAGAGTTTTCCTTCTCCTAGACTGGTTGCCTAACCAATGTTAAAGAGCCCAATCTGCTCTACTATTTACCCATAGCTGGAGGGAGAGTAGTTTGATTCATACTTTGACTAAGGGTAAAAGCGCTATATATAGTTACCAACCGCACAAGCATGATGCGATACAAGGTCAATTTCTTAAGCGGAGTTTAACAGGTTTGAATTCAGAGTTTTCCTCTAGACTGGTTACCAATCCAAAGTTATAGAGCCCAATCTGCCCTACTATTTGCCCATAGCTGGAGGGAGAATATATGGATTCATACCTTTCCCAAGGGTATTATTGCTATGTGAAATTCAAACAGTTTTGTCCAGGAATCGAACTCGGGTCGACGACTCAATTTCCTACAACTCTAACCATTACACCACGCTCCTCCATTTTCATGCATATAGATATATGAATTGAACCTTGAACGATAATGTTACCGAAACCCTTCGGTTAATGTCTCTTAGGTTCACTCAATTTCCAACTGATTGTGATTAACTATGATTATTTTCTGTCTGCACTAATTGACATCTGATTCGAGTTACCTCCCTTTGATAGTTTTTTTTTCTTCATTCATTTCTATGTTCTCTCTCTATTTTTTTTTCTTTTTTTTCAATAAATTATCTTGATTCTTATTAAGGCAAACTAAACTCTGTTATCAAGGGCAACTTAAACTGTGTTGATGTCATTCACTTTGTGATCGCTTGATTGATTATTGAAGGTGGTGGGGGTAAGGACAGCATCTCCTGATTTTCCGCCGCTGTTTTATCAAGGGAGGAGGAGGCGGATGCGGTAGAGGAGAAGGCGGGAAAGGCGGAGGGGGAAATAATTAGAACTTGATGATAATTTCGTGTTTGTTTTAAGTCTTCAGCTTTGAAACAGGCTGATGAGTTGATTCTGAACAAAACAAGATGAAAACATTAAAGACAATTTAGCAAGAATATTGAACTGTACCAAAATAGCGACATCCTAATTCCCTGTTGTATTTCATGATTGATTGATTGATTTTTACGGCACGTCAAACCGTTCAAAGAGGTTTTTTATGAACGTGACGCTTCTCATGACGCTTCTCGTGACGCTTTTCGGATTGATGTGCGTGCAAAAGCATTGACATCATTATTTGAATGTGATCTTCGTAAATCATTCAATGGTTTTTTTTTCTCAACAGAAAAAAAAACTATTCAAAATGATTTCCTCATTGTTAGGCTCGGACGAACAAGGTACACCTGAAGAAGGTCGAAGGTAAAACACCGAAACGTTGTGTTTCTATATA
>CM042148.1:100480117-100505117 GCA_023376005.1 Doryteuthis pealeii
GAAACAAAGAAATTTGTAGTAGAAAGTGTAAGAAAGAAAGAAAGAATGAAAGTATTAGTAGAAAAGAAAAAAAAAAAGAAAGAAAGAAAGAAAGAAAGAAAGAATAAACGAAAACTAAAAAGAAGCCTGCTTTCCAAAAGTAAACAAAAAAAGAAAGAAAAGAATTTTCAAAGTTTGCTTTGACGCCACCAGGGGGCACAAGACACGGTCAAACCTTAACGAAGAATTATTTTTTTTTTGTATTATTTTTCCGTTCAATCATTTTTTTGCGTTGATGGAATCTTAAGAATAATCCGTGAGGAGATTTTTCCTTTTAATGCACCAACACATCCCTGTAAGGTCGGCAGACAACCTTATATCGTTCGGTTTATTCATTTGTCATCTGCACAGAAAGAAAAAAAAATGATGTATCCTCTTAGAAGTTGTTATTGTAGTAATTGTAATTGTAATATATATATTTACCAACCCCTCCGCACGAGCAGGATGCGACACAAGGTTAATTTCTTGAGCGGAGTTTAACAGGTTTGAATTCAGAGTTTTCCTTCTCATAGACTGGTTATCTAGCCATGGATAAAGAGTCCAGTCTACCTGCTATTTACCCATAGCTGGAGGGAGAATTGGATTCATACCTTTCCCATGTGAAATTCCAACAGCTTCGTCCAGAAAAAAGTTATGGAATATAAAAGTCAAAGTGATACCAATTGTAGTTGGTGCACTTGGAACGGTCCCAAAAGGATTAGAAAAGAGTTTGGAAAGTTTGGAAATCAGAGGAAGGAGTCCTGGAGACCTGAGGAGACTTGCTGTCACTCAGACGCCAGTGAAAGACCATCAGCTTATGCTGATGTGAAAACTCAAAAGGAGTAAATAATAATAATACCCATAATTCTCTCTCTCTCTCTCTCTCTCTCTCTCTCTCTCTCTCTCTCTCTCTCTCTCTCTCTCTCTCTTGTTCGTCTTACGAGGATGTTTTCTCTGATGGGAGGCAAGTGGTTGTGAAGCTTGTTTTCTTCCAGGATTTGTTCAAAACAGCACGCAGAATCCTTGTGGAGTTCCCATATAGCTGATCCATTTGCGTTTCAAATGTCTTTCTTTCTTTCTTTCTTTCTTTCTTGTTATATTTTTTGTTCTGTGTAGCATGTCCTTTTTCTTAGATGCATTCATTTATCGAGTGTATTTGCGCCTTGTGAAATACAACTGGTCTCGTTTAGGATTTAAACTCGTGTTACTTGTCGATTTCCTTCGACAATAATCGTTACACAACAGGTGCTACCCCACTACTCAAAGGTAATCACTGCTAGGGTTCAATCTATGGCTCAAATCGATTTGTTTAAAAATTATTTGTATTCGATAGAACTGAGTACTAAAAACCTCTTAAAAACAACTACATAGAAAATGTATGAAATGTACAATTCATCTGATCAATCTCCAGTTCTAGAGATCTGTGAAGTACCTCTTTATTGCCCTTACTCTCAGGTTCAAACTAAGCTGATTGTAGTATATGTTAGAGTCCAATCTATGTCAAATAGATATGTTTAAAAATTATCCGTATTTAAATGGACCGTGTGCAAAAAAATAAAATAAAATAAAAAAATAATCAAAAAAACGAAAAGTAAAGAAGAGCATACTCTGAACACGATTTCTACCAACCTTTAGGCATAAAATACTCCTAGACGGGTTGAGATGCCGTTAAACTCAAGCAATCAGTCCCTTAACATGAACGTAAATAGTCTCTAATGCAATTTGAACTCAGCTCACCGGTTCCACTATCCCCACCGATTTCCATTTGCATTTTCTGTTTAAAAATATACATTATGACAGAACAAATCACTACATTGTTCATTTTTCTTATCAAGGTTATCGCCTGATGATGACTTATTTTAAGGTATTTTTTTAAACACCTAAACGAGTCCCAAGGTTACAGTGGACTGAACATTGTGTTTATACATAACACAATAAAGATGAGGACAACAGTCCGAAATATCAAAATTATTCATATCAAACCTCATCGCATAGGCCTGGAGTTACAGTGACTTGAGCATTGTGTTTATACATACCACAATACAGATGAGGACAACAGTCCGAAATATCAAAATTATTCATATCAAACCTCATCTCACAGGCCCGAGGTTACAGGGGCCTGAACATTGTGTTTGTACATACCACAATAAAGATAAGGATAACAGTCCGATATATCAAAATTATTTATATCAAGCTTCATCTTATTGTTTGACTCAGCTCACCGATTCCACTATCCCCGCCGATTTCCATATGAATTTTCTGTTTAAAATATACATTACGACACAACAAATCACTACATTGTTTTCGTCTGATGATGATTTATTTTAAGGTAATTTAAAAAAAAACACTTAAACAAAAAAAAAACGTGATTTTTTAGCTCCGAAACCACGTTTGAATTCAAGATTATCGTCTGATGATGGCTTATTTTAAGGTATTTTTTTAAAAAGCACCTAAACAAGTCCCGAGCTTACAGGGGTCGGAACATTGCTACCGCAATAAAGATGAGGACAACAGTCCAAAATATCCAAATAATTCTTATCAAATCTCATCTCATAAATACAGACGAATATATTGTTCGTTGTTGTTTTTTGTTTTGGTTTTTGGTTTTTTTTTGTTTTTGGTTTTTGGGGTTTTTTTTCTTGTTTTTTTTTTTTGTAAAGATAGATGAGACAACATTTACTTACACTGTATATAAAACAGAGCGTAAGCTTTTTTTTTCAGTCACACCGATAAAAACGTGGGCAAAAAAAGAGACGAGAAAATCTCATTATCTTAAACAAACAATAGGAATCTGAATTTATTCCTTATTGATGTGATCCTGTCAAATAGTTTCAAATAGCAATTAACCTTTGTAAATCGATAAAGCTGAAACGTTGAATTGACCAATCAATCACCTAAAGTGGCCAACGACTGGTTTTAAATGATTATTATTAGTTCGGATGATTAGGTAATTATTCAGGGATGAGATAGTGAGCAACGGTGACTCGGTTGAAAGACGTGAACCATCCATCAAGACACGACTCTCATCCTTATACCGGGTTTTTTTATAGTGAAAACACACGCATCTGTCTATCTATCTATCTATCTATCTATATATATATAATATATATATATATATATATACACACACATTTCACATAGCGCTAATACCCTTGGGAAAGGTATGAATCCATATATTCTCCCTCCAGCAGTATGAATCCATATATTCTCCCTCAGTTAGATAGTAGGGCCGACTGGGCCCTTCAGCCTTGGGTAGGTAACCAGTCTAGGAGAGGGATAACTCTGAATTCAAAATTCCCTCTAGCTATGGGTTAAATAGTAGGGTAGACTGGGCCCTTCAGCCTTGGGTAGGTAACTAGTCTAGGATTCAAAATTCCTGAGGTCGGTCGTTGATTGGGTTTGTGGCAAACCTTGATGCACCAATTCTTTCCTATCGACTGTGCCAAAAAGTGTGGATGGTCCAACACAAACCTTCACCACTATAAACAAATCACTGTGTGGATGTTCATTGTATAAACACTCATACGTCGATCGACGGGGAGAGTCCATTTTATATATATATATATATATATATATATATATATATATATATATATATATATACATATGTATAATTGTCTTTATTCATATCTATCTTTCTTTCTGTCACAGTATATTCATATCTATCTATCTATCTATCTATCTATCACAGTATGTCCATATCTATCAATCCTTCCCTCTATCTATCAACGTATCACTGTTCATATCAGTCTATCTATACATCTATCTATCCCCTTATCTTTGTACATATCTATCTATATATCTATCACAATATATATCTATCTATTTATCAATCTATCTATCTATCTATCTATCTATCTATAACAGTATGTTCATATCTAACAATCCATCTATCATAATATGTCCATATCTGTCTATCAGTCCCTCTATCTATCCACTTATCAATGTTCATATCTACCTATCTATCTATACCCTAGTCACTGTTCATATCTATTTATCCATCACAGTATGTTCATATCTATTTATCTATCCACTTGTCACTGTTCATATTTATATATCTATCACATTATGTTCATATCTATCACAGTATGGTCATATCTATCTATCTATCAGTCTATTTATCCACTTGTCACTGATCATTTCAATCTATCTATCTATCTATCTATCATATAATATATATATATATATATATATATATATATCCGCTTGCCACTGTTTACATCTATTTATCTATCACTGTGTGTTTATATCTATCTATCTATCCATCTATCTATTTGTATGTGTGGCGTATATAAATATCTAATAATAAATGCGAATGTCAGTGTGTCAATGTGTCACACTTTTTCAAACTTTACTCCAAGAAGCCGTAGCCCAATCTATCATAACATTTCGGAATCAAGCCGACTCCGTGGGCATATTAGAACATTCCTAGCCTAATCCAGACCCACAATCCTGAAATTTTGGATTTCCAAGTTTTATTTACTGCGATGGTTTTCGGTTATTTTTCATATGATTTTTTGCGACGAAATTTTTTGTACGATGAACATTTTTATTACTCTGACTAGCAAATGTATCCGACCACAAATATTTAAGTTTTCATGTAATGAGATACTTTAAATTAGAAAGACTAATTAAACTAAATAAGAATGCAGATAAAAAGATTTGAAACTGAGGGGATATAATCGAAAAATAGAATAACTTAAACTTACTCTTTAATCACTCCAATCTTTTATTGCTCACTTTTCCTAATTTAACTATTTAGTTAAATTAGAAAGTAAAGAATAAAATTACAGTTATTTCTTCTTGTTAATGGATTTCTTTTAAGATTTATCCCCGAGATTTTTGTTCATATTCCTTAAAATAAAAGCAAACAATTAGAAATCAATAATACTAAGCACATATTTATTAAAATCAGATTTTTAATATCAATATGCAAATTAGCCTTCCCATTCACACTGTAAACCGTTATTTTGTTGTATATATAAATACATTCGCATGTTATTAGCATGTCGGTAAGGCCCACAGTATTAATAATGTAAAACAATTTTATTAATAATTGAGGTTTAAATATAAATAAAATCATGGAGAATGTGACGTAAATAACTAAGGGAATTATGTGTTGGGTACAAATATAGTTTCGGTTACAGACAGACACACAAAATCTTCATTATAATAAGAGATAAATTTGGGAAGAATCGAAATTAATTGTGAAATCCAACGAAAGTCATCCAAGAAATAGAAGTAATTGTTTGTACGGAATGTAAGGACCTTCGCACATCAAATTGTCTTTAGATTAAGTGGCAGCAGAAGAATTATCGTTGATCTTTTAAAAGGTAAGCTTAGATAATAATGCAATACTGCAGCGATCAATTTTGAGTTCTGTAACATATCATACCATTTTGGAATCAGGCCGACTCCATGAGCAAATGAAAAACATTCCGGGCCGAATCCGGACCCACAATTTTGACACTTTAGATTTTAATTATTGAGATTGTTTTCGGCGATTTTTATGTGATATTTTGTGACGAAAGTTTTTGTGCGTTATCAATTTTTATAGCTTGGAAATAAATTTAGTTATAATCGAAATTAATTGCAAAATCCATCGAAAGACACCTATAAAAGTGAAATAATTGTTTGTGTTGAACCTTTAAAATGCATGCTTAAATATCAATGCAATACTTAAATGTTGAAAAAGTACGAAGTGTTTTTTCGATGCTCCGTAAAATGGATTTTTCTTAGTTTTACAGTTTTTAATTTCTGACATGAAATTCTAGAGAAAAAATGGATATAGAGTTGTCTCACTACCTGAATGAAGGATGGTGTTTATACCCTGCACCTCGGATTATCAGAAAGTTTGTAGAACCAGCAAGATGCAAAGATTTAAAAAGAAACAACATATATGGGAAAATATTTCATCTTAGCTCATCTGATAAAGACGTTATTTAAAAAAAATCATATTTTGAGGCAATAGAATATAATGACAAACAAGAGGTCAGTAGTATTTACAAAACGAAACCTTTATCAGCTGACAGAGACCTACACTAGCAATGACCTCGGTGACACAGAAAAATGTTTGCCTGATGCAACGGAAAAATGTTGGGGGTTCTGAAAATGCTGTACAGGACGTCCAGAATACTGACCTTCATCACAAAGAAAACGAAATTGGATCGTTGTCTATCAAAGATACAAAGTCAAAACAAATGATAGCAGATAAATGGCTACATCAAAGAATATTGTGAGAAAAAGAGAAGACACTAACATTTTGATGAAACTGTAATTCATTAGAATGAGATTAGCATTCTAAATAGGATTATACTATCAACTCAATTCTGGATGACAAGTGTTTCAATGGAAGATTTATAGATTAGGAATATCAACAACTGATGATAACAGTAATAAAAGAATGTTTTGATACAAACGATAGAAATAAAGAGAAATTCTTGCCTATGAAAATTATGTACAATTTTGTGTCATCTGATGATGATGTTATCTTTTTTAAAATCCTATTTTGAGGAAATAGAATATAATGACAAACAAGAGGTCAACAGTATTTATGAAATGGATTTTTCTTTCTCTTACAGTTTTTAATTTCTGACATGATATTCTAGAGAAAAACAGAAAAAATGGATATAAACTTGTCTCACTACCAGAATGAAGGATGGTGTTTATACCCAGCACCTTGGATTATCAGAAAGTTTGTAAAGCCCATAAGACACAGAAAACAACATAGATGAGAAAATATTCAATCATAGCTCATTTGATAAAGAAGTTTTTTCTTAATCATATTTTGATGCAATAGAATATAATGACAAACAAGTGGTCAGTAGTATTTACGAAACGAAATCTTTATCAGCTGACAGAGACCTGCATTAGCAATGACTTGGTGACACAGAAAAATGTTCGCCTGATACAACGGAAAAATGTCGAGGGTTCCGAAAATTCCGGCCCAGACGTCCAGAATGATGACCATCGTCACATAGACAAAAACGAAATCGACCACCACTCGAAAGAGATTCTTCTCATTTTAATGGAGGAATTACTATTGGGCGGTTTAAAATATAGAGAAGTAATCAAATACCAACAAAAATGACACCCAAACTTTACTGTGTATCTAAAATTAATAACCGTCCTTAAAGAATCCCTTATAGCTGTTAAAGTATCTTAAATCCATTTAAACCTGAAAACGTATAAAATAGACTCAGTTCTAATTATTGATCATCCTCCACACATTAATACATTAATTGATGTCGTGTTTTTTTTTTGTTTTTTTTTGTCTTTTTTTTGCAAAAAATGTAATGTGGCAAAATAAAAATATTTATTTATTTATTTATTCATTCATTTGTTTGTTGAGATCAATTTTGAGTTCTTTCGTAGTATATTGTTTCTCATCGCATCTGCCATATACTGATTATAAAACAGTTGTGAAAAAAAATAAAATAAAAAAATGGGAAATAGAAGAGAACAGGTTGTGTTGACGCGCCTTCACATAGGCTACATCCATCATCATTTACTAGAGGGCACAGAATCCCCAATATGCACTACATGCCAAGAGAAATTTTCTGCGAAACATATACTGCTAGAGTGCAAACAAAATACTACAAAGCAAGTAATTTGAAAAAATATTTTCACCAAAATAAGACCATCCAGGATTTTACATTTCCTAAAAGAAGTGGGATTGTACTAAAAAATATGGGTAATTGAACAATAGTTAAAACCTATACATATATACATTTGTTTTCTACCAAAACTATCGCTACGAATTCAAAACTTAGTCGGCATTAAATGACTCACCGAGGTTGATATGCCATAAAAGAAACCAAGCCAAACTAAACCAAGCCTATCGCATAGGACAGCATTATTGGAAAACTACATTTGCAATAAGTTCCAAATAGACTGATTAGACAAATGTTGTTAATTGTTTGATATATATTGTGGAGTATTGCATGTGTTACTCAGCCACCAGGATTAGGTCCCTACACATCACAGGTTGCCACACACGGTCAACAGGCGGCTTCACTAGGGGGGATTTTACCCTTCTGTAGAGGTACAGTCGGACTTATTCTACAGCCCCAGCCGACAGAAATTTTTGTTAAAACGGTGATGGAAATTTTTAAAATAAATATCCATCAACGTTTAAGCAAAAATGTATTTTTCTTTCCTACTATATTGTCCCGAGGAAGGTTTAATCTAAACCGAAATGTTTAAGCTTCGACGTCAACATCAAAATGAATTCAGCTTTTTAAAACTATTTGTTATCCTAATTTATCTCTCTCTCTCTCTCTCTCTCTCTATATATATATATATATATATATATATATATATATATATATATATATATGTGTGTGTGTGTGTGTGTGTGTGTGTGTAAAAATGGAATTGGAATTGAATCCGACGATATGAGGAAGAATGAATAAAGAAAAGAAAGTACTGAATGGATAATAAAAGATGAATTTAATCAATATCACTTACACACTTACTATATTGTCCCGAGGAAGGTTTAACCTAAACCGAAATGTTTAAGCTTCGACGTCAACATCAAAATAAATTCAACTTTTTAAAACTATTTGTTATCCTAATTTCTCTCTCTCTCTCTCTCTCTCTATATATATATATATATATATATATATATATTATATATATATATATATATAATATATATAATGAGAGTGAAAGATGAAGAAACTGTAAACAAACAAGCAGACATGTATGTTTGTGATTCAGTTATATATTCGTTCTATGTTTTATGAATAAATCATTCTAAATTTCTTTCTATCTGTTTGTTTTCTTTCTATCTGTTGTTTTCTTTTGCTTTGTTTGTTGTCTTTTTCTTTCTTCTTTTTTCTTTTTTTTTTTTTTTTTTTTTTTTTTTGGTAAGTAATCTAGTTCTTCTGAAATCAGTTTCTCGAATCCTTGCGCAATGCGTCTGCGACTGTTTATATTGGAATAAAATCGGTCGAGGCTCATATTAGAATAATAAACCAGGTATCCAAGCATGCAAAAAAGACGCTTTCAGATTTATGGACCCATGAAAAATATTTATTTCTATATATTCCCCTAAATATATATCTATATTCTTTTAAATTAATATGCTTCATTATCTGTTTTGTAAAATAACTGAAAAAAAGAAATGACTTCAATTTCCAGACCATCATTTAGTCTGGCACAAGAGTTTGGTTGGATGGATTGGTTAGATTTTACGGCAACCCTTGTTGGGTTATTTTATGCTGAAGACGTTTTGCTTTATTCATACACAAAAGTTTTTCCAAAATTCTATTTTTAAACACATTTTAAAACTCATTTTTATTATCAAACCAATTGATGGGTTCCTAACAGGTACTCCCACTCCGAGTCATAATGGACGAGGGAATAATGTGCGATGAGGGGTTAGACTCTTCCCAGAGTTCCAAAATATATTCCCCTTAAATTATATCTCTTTTTTTAAAAATTAGTATGCTTCATTAGATGCTTTGTAAAATGATTTTTAGAAAAAGAAAAAGCTTCAATTTCTAGACCATAGCTTAATCTGGCACAAGAGGTTGGTTGGTTGGTTGGTTGGTTGGCTTTTACGGCATGTCAACCCATGTTGTGTTATTTTATGCCAAAGTCATTTTTTTATTCATTCATGATGGTAATCTTTTTTTTTTCAAACTCAATTTATCTAAAACATTTTAAACTCTTTTTTTCTATTTAATCCATATATCTTATTATAATGGAGATTGTGAGTTTTTCTGTCTGTAACCGAAACTAAATCACTACTCAAGTCACAATTCCCTTAGTTATTTACGTCACATTCACCATGAATTTATTTTAATTTTAACCTCAATTATTAATAAAATTGTTTTACATTATTAATAATATTCACCATATCTACATATTAATAACATGCTATTATATTTATATATACAACAAAATAGCGGTTTACAGTGTGAATGGGAAGGTTAATTTGCATATTGATATTAAAAATGTGATTTTAATAAATATGTGCTTAGTATTATTGATTTCTAATTGTTTGGTTTTATTTTAATGAATATAAGCAAAAATCTCTTCAATAAATCTTAAATGAAATCCATTAACAAGAAAAAATAACTGTCATTTTATTCTTTACTTCCTCTTTTAACTAAATACTTAAATTAGAAAAATAACAATGAAAGATGAGAGTGATGGAAAAGTAAGTTTCAGTTGTTCTATTTTTTCGAGTATACTCCCTCTGTTTCAAATCTTTTTATCTGCATTCTTATTCAGTTTCTTTAGCCTTTCTAATTTAATATGATATTTTATTATATCACAACTTAAATACTTGCACCCGGAGGGTGCATATATTTTCTAGTGGAACTAATAGGTACTACCAATCTAAGACAAAGTGGAATAATGCTGATGAAGGGGTACTCCACACACCCCAGAGCTCCAAAATTGGAATTTCATCATTAGAGGCAGTTTTAACGTCATACCTAGAACATCTGACACGTTCACGGGTTTTTGTCTCTTTGATAAAGTAAAGTTGATGGAGTGGCCTATTGTCGGTATCAGTCGTACAACAAGGGAGTCTATCCCCTTCTCGCTAGCGCTAGACCAGGGAGATTGTTTGGCGTCTAAATAGATAGATAAATAGATAGATATGGACGAACTGAGATAGATAGATAGATAGATAGATAGATATAAATATACTGGGTTATTTAGCCATGTTAAGATAACCAGCCCAGGCAAAGGAAAAGATAAATAGATAGATAGATAGATAGATAGATATGAACACACGTAAATAGATTGATAAATAGATATGAACAGACTGAGACAGCTAGATAGATAAACATATAGATATGAACATACTGTGATAGATAGATAGATAGATAGATATGACCAAACTGGGTTATTTAGTCATGTTAAGGTAACCAGCCTAGGCAAAGGAAAAGATAGATAGATAGATAGATATGGACAGACTGGTAAGTAGATAGATAGATAGATAGATAGATATGAACACACGGAAATAGATTGATAGATAGATATGGACAGACTGGTGTAGATAGATAGATAGATAGATAGATAGATAGATATGAACACACGGAAATAGAGATAGATAGATAGATAGATAGATAGATAGATGAACACACGGAAATAGATTGATAGATAGATATGGACAGACGATAGATAGATAGATAGATAGATAGATATAGATAGATAGATAGATAATAGATTGATAGATAGATATGGACAGACCGATAGATAGATAGATAGATAGATATAGACCGAGATAGATAGATAGATAGATAGATAGATAGATAGATATGAACACACGGAAATAGATTGATAGATAGATATGGACAGACCGAGATAGATAGATAGATAGATATGGACAGACTGAAACAGACAGACTGGATCTTTTTGCCGAGGAGAAGGAAAACTCACCTCCATTGCTTGCGATTCTCCTCTTCGTTTTTTGGTTCTGTAGTTTTTTTTTCTTTCTTTCTCTTTCTTCTCTTCATCGTTTTTGATATCCCTCTTTTTCTTTTTTTTTTTTTTTCTTTCTTTCTTTGGTTCTGTCATTTTCCTTTCTTTCTTTCTTTTTCCTTTACATGCCACTTGTCCTCTTTGTCTTTCTTTCTCTTTCTTTCTCTCTTTCTTTCTTTCATTTTCCTGGACCTCCATTCTTGTTGGCACCCCCCTCCTTCTTTCTTTTTTCTTTGCCTTCACTCTTATCACTTTCGATACATTTCTTTCTTTTTGTCTTTGCCCCCCTCACTTCAATCGCTTTCGCTACCCCCTCTCTCTCTCTCTCTCTCACACACACATACACACACACACACATACACACACACACACACGCGCACACACATCTGCAACTTACCTTTCCACCCACAGATATCATATACTCGAACCCCCTTTCTTTTAATCGTTCAGTCTCGTTCATTTTTCTTTTCCTTTTCCTTTTTCTTTTTTCTTTCTTTCTTTTTTTTATATTTATCTCTCAGTTTCTGCTTTATTAGTATTCCATCCCAGCATTCCGTAGGCGGGGAACAGGAAGTAAAGCTGAATAAAAAATCCTCCCTCCACCCCGCAGCCGATCTAGCGAACACAAATCCCAACACGCATTTGCGTCAACGAGTGCTGTTATTTTTATCCTCTATTTATCCGAACAGCCACCAAATGCTACAAAGATGTGTCCAATGTGACACTGCCTCCCAAAATTCAATTGAGCGGATTGAGTTATCTCCCCCTGTTTTAGACATCGGACCGCGCTTTGAAATTGCCCAATCTAATAAAACGCTCTTCTTTTCAACTCGAGAAATTGATTTAAATAGGAAGAAAACAATGAAGTTTTCTATCCCGATAACACTTTCATCATACGTATCCACCCAACCCCTCCGTCGCGAACAGGATGCGACACAAGGTCAGTTCTTAAGCGGAGGACCGGTTTAGTTCAGTCGGTAGTGCGTCCCGCCTAGGAAAACACAAGGTTCCTGGTTCGATAACGGCCCTCGCCAACTCTCGCGTATGAGTAGCACAGGGATCTGTGCGGTAAAGTAAGGAGCTGATGGTAGGTGTGGTGCTCTATATCAGATGTCAAAACAATCTCTTTGGTCAAGCGCTAGTAAATAGGGTTAGTGTTAGGTTTAAAGAAAATTTCACATTTCTTCTTCTTCACATTTCACATTTCTTTCTTTCTTTCTTCTTCTTCTTCTTCTTCTTCTTCTTCTTCTTCTTCTTCTTCTTCTTCTTCTTCTTCTTCTTCTTCTAATCCTAATCCTAATGCTAAATTCAAACCTAACCCTAATCCTAGCCTAACTGTAAATGATGAATATGTTCACCATAAAGTATTTTACGAGGGAGTCTGGTGTGACCCATCCAATCACAGCTATCCACATCGACCGATAGTAGTAGTATGATTGGGGTACTTACTACTCACATAAATCCCTAACACAACCTGGCGCTTGGGAGCAAGCGTTGGGGCTTCCGGAAAGGCTTGCCTCTCGTGAAGTGACTCAATACTACTTGAGACAGCACCATGCTGCACCCCGGCAGTTCATTCGTCTCAGACTTTCCTCTACAACTGGACCAACTGCAGGACTCCCAAGATAGTGGACTGGGGTCTGTGCAGCCTCTTTCCACAAAATATCTCACGCATAAGTTTCACCGCATGCCACCTTCAACTTTCAATATATATATATATATATATATATATATATATATATATATATATATAGTCATCCACAGACGCCGGGTTTTTACGTATCATGTCTCTCCAGTTGGGCTAAAAAATTTCAGGCTACCTCCTGCCGGAATGGAAACTCGATCAATTCATCCTTAACCATTCGGCCATCGTCACCAACAAAGGGGTATTTTAACTGATAAATACACTCATCTGTATATATGTAATGGCCACCATAGAGTGCTCCATCCCTTTTATTGGAGAGCGGTATATATAATGTACCACTGTTTACTTATAAATATCATATATATATATATATATATATATATATATATATATATATAAGGTGAGTCAAAAAAGTATCGAGATTGAAGCTATATTTACCAAGATAGGAATGAACAATAAATGTAAAGTTCATTTTTTTTTCAGAATACAAGTTGTGTTAAAAAGTATAGATGGAAGGGAACAATGAATGGAACGTTAATTTTTTCAGAATACAAAGTGTGTCATAAAAGTGCCGAATTTGAAGCTGTATTTACCAAGATAGAAATGAACAATGAATGGAACTTTTTTAGAATACAAGGTGTGTCATAAAAGTATCGTGTTTAAAGCTGTATTTACCAAGATAGAAATGAACAATGAATGGAACTGTTTTAGTTTACAAGGTGTGTCATAAAAGTATCAAGTTCAAAGCTATGTTTACCAAGATAGAAATAAACATTGAATGGAACGTTAATTTTTCTGAATACAACGTGTGTCATAAAAGTGCCGAATTTGAAGCTGTATTTACCAAGATAGAAATGAACAATGAATGGAACTTTTTTAGAATACAAAGTGTGTCCTAAAAGTATTGAATTTAAAGCTATGTTTACCAAGATAGAAATGAACAATGAATGGAACGTTAATTTTTTTTTTCAGAATACAAATTGTGTCAAAATGTCTCGATACTCTTTTGACACACCTTGTATATCTGCTGATATTGCTTATAGAAGAATCTAAAGTAGAGGATTGAAGATTCGTATTCAAGAAACTTATTTCTGTCTCTCTTCAATTCCAACTTTATGGCTAGTCACGTTTTGATGCCATAATCTTTGTTTAGTCGAATGAGATATCATGTTCATTTTCAGAAAGTTATATTCACTGTCATTAACGTCGATAAATAACAAAAAAATTGTTATATGAAAGTAGTTTGAACCGACTCAGCCTTCTTTAAAATTACTAGTACAAAATAAAAAACACCCTCCGGGCGATGTAAAAATAGAGTTTTGAAACATATTGCCTGAGGGGTGGGAGTTAAAAATTCAATGTCAGCGAGTTTGTACCCTAAGTAAGTAAAATCATCAAATTCATTAAAGGATTAAAAAATAAAACAATTTGAAATATAAAATTTAAATATGTATTAAAATAAAACAAACTATATATAGATATATAATACCAGTCATGTATTTATTAAAACTTGTTTTAAAAAACAATGAGGACTTTCTAATGTTGCATGTTCAAATTTTGAGTGTATTTATTCTATGTTATGACGATTTTGGGTAATGTGACGTAAGCAGTGATGTAATTTTTGTTACAGACAAAAACCAGAAGCGAATCTCCATTATTAATAGATTTATTACTTCTTTGCTTTACAAGAAAGAAGAATGATGGTTGCTTTAACTCAGCGCATGAATAGCACAGCTTGTATCTGTGCGATAATGTGTGGATCTGATGGTAGACAAAAACATCTCCCTGGTCTAACGCTAGTGAAAAAAGGATGGACTCCCTCACTATCCTGAAAATTCCCTAAGATGATAATCATTAGGCAATGAGCCTCTCGTTTAACGCAATGGACACACACGTGTAGTCGACTCAGTAGACTGATTAATCGGTATCTCGATTAATTCAGTGGATTAAACTCTGAAGATCCTTATGGTGAAACTCAAGTAGGTTATCACTTGTACATATATTGTAATAAATTTGCTCTACTAACGTATTGAGCACTTTGTATTTGTTATATCGCTGACTTACCTCACTGAATTCTGCACCATCTAACCATCGTGACCATATTCACCGGTAAAGCACCTTTTCCATCATATATATATATATATATATATATAGTCATACACAGACACCGTGTTTAGACGTATCACGTCTCTTAAGTGTGGCTAGACATTTATAAGCTACCTATACCCGGGATAGAAACACTATCGATTCAGCATCAGTTGAACAGCTTAACCGCTTGGCTATCGTCACCTACAGAATGGTAAGGAGATTTTAAGTGTTTTAATACACACATCCGTATGTATGTAAAGGCCGCCATAGAGTGCTCCATCCCTTTTATATGAGAGCGTTGCGTTTATATATATATATACCCCCACACAAGCCGGATGTGACACAAGATCAATTTTTTAGCGAAGGTTTCTCTTCTCCTCGGCAAGTTGCCTAACCAAGGTTAAAGAGCCCAGTCTGCCCTACTATTTACCCATATTAGAATCCGTGTGGTCATTTTAAGGGTTCGGTTGTTCTGTTTTTGTTCAAAGAATCCAGTTGATGATCCTGCAGGTTTTCTCTGTAATGTATAATGCAGATGCGCGTGGTGTAATCGTGGTGTACACGTTGACCCGCGATCAAATCCTGGACGAGGCAGTTTGCATTTCACATAGCACTATTACCCTTGAGAAAGATATGAATCCAACTACCATCCCTCCAGCTATGGGTAAGTAAATGGGTAGACTGGTCACTTTAACCATGGATAGACAACTAGTCTAGAAGGAAAATGGAATTTGTACGTGGTAATCTCCGCTTAAGTTATATATATATATATATATATATATATATATATCCGTAGATGAGTTGCCAGGTAAGTTGGTATTAGGATGATTCTAAGTTGAAAATTAGTATAGTTCAGATGTTCAATATAATTGGTAAAGAAAAAGGCTTAAAAGTCGGCCATTTTGCGGTCATTGATCTATTTCTGCCCAAATGTATCTGTGTATGAGTTTCATCAGACCGCTTACTCTATTAAAAATGGTACACAAATAATCCCTGAGGCTTTATATATACTTTTCTTTACCAATTATATATATATGTCTGTGTGTGTGTGTGTGTGTGTGTGTGTATGTTTGCTTGTTTGCTTGTTTTGTTTTACGACATATCTACCCTCTTCCACGCCTTTTAATGCCGAATCAACGGATCTTTGATAAACAAAGGACTCAGGTTTCTTACAGTACCCTCTGTTGCTTAAGTGATCACCCAATTATGTGTTTTTGTGCGTGTAAATAGAAGTTAGAGTGTATTTTAAAAAAAAAACAACATTTTTTTCTCAAAGAAAATTAAAGAAATTGAGAAAATATGAGGTGATTTCAAAGAGTCACCAATTAAATAGGTACCTCCTGTAACATTTACCTCGGAATTGAGTAGTGATTTTCAACTTGTGAATCTCTATAATTATGTCTCCCTTGTTAGTCCTAATTCATTCTAATTGGTAGGTAGTTGGTAAGTGGAACTTAGCCTTGTTTTTGCTTTCTTCTTCCTGTCTTTTCTGTTTCTTCATTTTATTTGAGGATTACAAATTCATGAAACTCTAACAGTTTGGCTTTTTTTTTCTTCTTTTTTTCTTTTTTTTTTGTGAACGACCTTTTATTGTTTTCGGTTTTAAAGTAGATCTATTTCGATTAAGGGCCGGGTTAATTCAGTAGAGCTAGAAACCACAAGGTTCTTGGTTCGATACCGGCCCTCGCCAAATCAGCGTATGAGTAACACAGGGATCTGTGCGGTAAAGTAAGGAGCTGATGGTAGGTGTGGCGCTCAACCTCAGATGCAAAAATAATCTCCTTGGTCTTGCGCTATTGAAAAGGGGATAGACTCCCTCGCTGATTGGCTGATACCGACTTTAGGCCGCCCGACGACTTTACTTTATTTACATTATTTCGATTTTAAAATATTGAAGCTATTGTTTGAAATACTTTTATTTAGCATCCACCTGCCCCCCCCCAATCTCACAAACCATCCAAGTGAGACGGCCGAGGCACACAGGACACAGCTGGAGAAGCAAGAACGAGCTCATGTGACGTTATCCTCTGGAATTCGGCACATGGACATGCTAATGTAGGCCGCCCGCCAAGGACCTACATAGACCATCTATGCAAGGATGCTGGTTGCTGCGCAGAGGACCTCCCAGGCGCAATGAGTGATAGAGAGGGTTGGCAAGAGATTGTCATGTATATCCGTGCCACATGCGCTACATCATATATATATATATATATATATATATATATATATATAGGTGTATAAAAAAAATATCGATATTTTGATACACGTTGGTAAATATAGCTTCAATCTGGATACCTTTATGACACACCTTGTATGTAGTTAATTGGTTGATTGGATTTTACGACATTCAACCCCTGTTGCGTTATTTTATACCGAAGATATTTTCTTTTATTTATTTTTGATTGGTATTCAACATTTATTTTAAACCCTTTATTTTTCAAACTCAATATTTTCTATCTAACCAATAGATATGACCATAACAGGTACTAGCACTCCGGGTCAGCGTGGACCTGGAGTAATGAAGGTGTACTCCACAATCCTCAAGGCTCCAGAATTGGAACTTCACCATGCCATACACAGGACTAAGACCCTCAGCCCCCGCTTTCTCGCATATATATGATAAAGGGGTTATCATAAGGGCTATAGGGTTGGGACAATTATACAGGTGTTAGGGCTTGACGTGACCAGCCGATTGATTCGGAGAAGGCCTCTCCGACCGTCCGTCTAGCATAATTAAGGGCCTAAGTGGAGTGTTGCACGTCATGGACTGCTAAGCCACCAGGGTTCCATCCTTAAGTATCAACGGGTGCCACCTCAGAGTAATATATAGCCCTATTGGAGGAGTCGATTTTTGCTTTTTGTTGAGATGAGGTACGAGCTGTCTTCTGATACGCTTATGGTAATAACTTCACTAAAAACATTTAAATTTCCAAATTTATCATGCCAGAGGAAAATATTATTTATAAGAAACTAGAAGCGACTACTCGGCACCACTTGGGTATAGGAGAGGGTAAAAAGGTAGTCTCGTAGATCCATTATTGTTGATTCGTGAGTTCGATCCTCACAGGATGTCCCATTAAAATATCTATGTAAAAAAAAAGACGTTGCATTGATCCAGACAATTTGAAAAGTAAAATGAATGTCTCCTATATAAAATACTAAATGCAAAAAATGCCATGCCATTATAATTTAAATTTTATTTTTCTAATTATCTTCACAAATATAAATCAAATCTCTATTATTTTTGCTCAAAAACCAAGCCTTGGTGATATTTAATGTGTATATATATTTACTTTGTCATTAATTGTTTTATTTTCGAAGTTTCCTCCGGACATGCACATTCACACAACTACCCTTTATTAATACATATCACTGCACATAATTTATTACATTCTATGTTGTTATGTTTATACAGTACTGTGCTATTTTTTTTATTTAAAAAAACCTAACAAATAAAAATGTGGGTGTTTTTTGCTGAGAGACCGGAACGGATTTATGCCATTTCTGATTATTCTAATTGGGAAAATTCATTTGATATACGAGGAAATTCAGTTACGAGTGGAACAAATTAAATTCGCAAGTCTATATAGACCACTAGACAACACACACACACACACATACACACACACATATATATATATATATATATATATATATATATATATATATATATATATATATATTAATGTTTTTTTTAAGTTGGGCGTTATTACGAAGCATTTAAAATATATAAATAAATGAACTCGATATTATGGAGTATTGGATTCACTTATTTTTTTATTATTATTTTTTGTCATAAATTTTCAGGTTCGTTAGATACCCTTTATCAAATGAATGTTATTCCTGTTTAACGGCTTTTTTGTCTCTGTTGTTATCGACAGCGGCAGCGTCTGTGAAATATTTATAATAACGGAGAATTCCGATGTCTGCGTTCAATCCCTTCACGTGTGTTTGTAATTTTAGAATCCATTTAGTTTCTGATTGTTTTCTAGATTGCGTTGTTGGAAATGCGTGTTCTATTAAAATGCATTTGAGGTGTGTAAGGTTGTATGATATATGTATGTATGTATGTATGTATGTATGTATGTATGTATATGAATATATATATATATATCATAGCAACAGTTATTTTGTTTTGGGAAAGTTATGCATCCATCTACTCTTCCTCAAGATTTTCGTAAATAGTAGGACTCTGTACCATTGGCTATGTGACCAGTTTAGGAGAAGGAAAACTCTGTATTCAAACCTGTTAAACTCTGCTGAAGTATTTGACCTTGTATCGCATCAAGCTCGTGTGGAAGGGTTGTGTGTGTGTGCGTGTGTGTGTGTGTATGTGTGTGTGTGTGTGTGTGTGTGTGTGTGTGTGTGTCAAAAAAGTATCGAGATTTTTTGTACTTTTTGACACACCTTGTATTTTGAAAAAAAATTACGTTCCATTCATTTTTCATTTCTATCTTGGTAAATACAGCTTTAATTTCGATACTTTTTTGATGTCCCTTGTATTCTGTAAAAAATTAATAAATGGAACCTTTTTTTTTCAGAATACAAGGTGTATCAAACATATCAATACTTTTTTTGACACACCTTGTATATATATATATATATATAATATATATATATATATATATATATAAAATACATATAGATAGATAGATAGATAGATGGATAGATTGATAGATAGATAGATAGATAGATAGATAGATAGACATATAAACCCTTCCGCAAGAGCTGGATGCGATACAAGGTCATTTAATATCAAATTAATGAATGGAACTTTTTTTTTTCAAAATACAAGGTGTGTCAAAACGTACAAAAAATCTCGATATTTTTTTGACACACCTTATATATATATATATATACACACGCACACACACATATATATATATATATATATAATATATATATATATATAAACTGAAAGAGAAAGTTGTTTGTATTGTCTTAACAGGCGAATAAATGTATGTCGGTGATAGATGTGACTTCAGCCTGGGGGGATATGAACTAATCGCCTCCTGATTAGTCCGAGTGTCTCATTGATGAGCTTCAGACAAGGGAGGTAATTTGCAATGCAGGAAGACTCGGCCAAAGCCACTCGATTTGAATGCTTTCCGTGCCAACGCAACAGAACACCTACTTTAAATTACAAATTAAGATGGGGAATGTGCAGTGTCCCTTGAGTATTACTGGTTTTTAATATACCATTACGCCTCTCTAATACTACTAATACTATTAATACTAATACTAATACTACTACACACACATACACATAAATACGAACGCATACACACACATAGAGAAGCGAAATAGAAACAGTCAGGGAAATAAAATGTAATGAAACCAGTTGTTTGTCTGAATCTCTGAGACAAAGAAGTATTGTTATATACTAATATGCTCGAACTATTGCTCTGCCCCTTGGGTGCTCCGTACTTGCGGCCTTGTGCCACACCGAAGTTGATAGGGAATAACTACTCGGACTAGAGTTTCATCTTGTTTGCTATCGTCATCATTATCTATATACCATTGCGCCACCCCACTACTACCACGAAATCTAATACTATTAATAATAATAATAATATTACTAATACTAATACTAATATTACATACACGTACATACAAATCTAAACACGTGCGCGCACATGCCCCTGCGAAATAGAAACAGTCAAAGAAATAAAATGTAATGAACTCATTCATTTGTCTGAATTCCTGAGACAAAGAATTATTATTATTTACTGGTATACTCTGACAAGTGCTCTGTTACTTTGGAGCACGTACTCTGTACTTACGGCCTTGTGCCACACCGAAGCTAAGCTTCATAAATAGCTATGTCAACAAATTTCCAGAATTTTTTTTATTTAAAATCCAATCTATAAACTACAAGTTATCCCCTTCAAAGTATTCCCCCTGGAGTCTCATGAACTGCCTTATCCTTCTTTGCTACGCTTGCATGCACTCCTGGAAAGATTCTTCCGACTCCCTTAAGCTTGGAGAAGAGGAAAAATCACATGGAACCAGATCGGGCGAGTAGGGAGGTTGCTCCAGCACAGTGATGTTCTTCTAGGCCAGGAACTCTCGGATACTCAGGGCAGTGTGAAGCGAACAAGACACGCTGAGAACTGCTGAAGAAGCAAGAATGAACTCATAAGTGACGTTCTTCTGTGGAAGCCATCACATGGGCACGCCGGTGTGGGCTGTCTAGCAGAGACATACATAGACTAGCTCTGTACGGACACTGGTTGCTGCGCAGAGGACCTCCCATGGCAATCAATGATAGGGATGGAGAGAGTTTGTCTTGGATATCCATGCTACTAGTGATGATGATGATATATATATATATATATATATATATATATATATATATATATATATATATATATCCAATAGACCAGATGAGTTGGGAATGATTCTCTATAGGACCTTCAGAGAAAATAAAACTGAAATTCTAAAAACTACGATTTATTATTGTTGTAATGGAATATTCCACATTCTTTTTCACCCATGTTGTCCGACTATATTTACTGTGACTATATATATATATATATATAGTGAGCACAGCATTATGCTGAGCTGGCTTCGAGGATCAGTAGCACACCTCACTATTCCTTGTCTGTCTTATTGAATCTCTCTGCAATAAAAGCCTCTATCTTAAATCTATGAACATGTTGACTGGCTCTTCCACCTGACTACAGCCTTGTTTGATTGTATCCCTTTTAAGGACACAACAATTCTTCATTTTAATTTTTTCAATTTATTCATATCATTTTACTGGTCTGTTTTTCTATATTATTGTTTTATAAACAGTTTTTTAGAATGATTTTTAGTTACGATAGTGTTATCTGTTTTATCCTCATTCTAAGTCTAACCACCCTCATAAAAAGTGTAAGAAAAAGAAGCAGAGTTTGAAATAGGCGCTTAAATACAAAAAAAAACCTTGGTGGTAAAAACGGTAACCCAGAGGGAAGATAACTCTTCCAGGCAAGGGAAGACAACCTAACAAAAGTTAACTAGATCATTCTCATGAGATGTAACGCTTCATTCACTGTTACTTTCCCCTTTCTTAACTCCAGCTTCAATCTCAATACTTTTTGAACACCCTGCGTATTCTATATTTCTTTCTATATTTGCCTCAATCGATTTGTCTTTGCCTCGCTTTGGTTTCCCGCCATTAACTATTCCTTAATAGCCGACGCCATTCTCTACCGGAAATAGTTACGGCTTTTATTCGCAGACTTTCAGAAGAAATTGAGAGTTATCGAAACGCTATTCAACTTTAATCTTAGAACGAATTTTCAGAAATAAGATTCAACAACTTAACCTCCTCGATGGAACTTTAAACTTTTAGTCCAATTCCAATTCAAGAGTAAAGGCAGAATTTACAGCCCGGGAACCAGTAAAATTGGTCAATAATGGCTGTATCTCTAATAGCACCAATTATACTTGTACTAAGAAGTAAGTAATAGTAAGTTACCACGGAAGATTAGTGCTAATTTCGATTATGGAGGATTTCAGAAAGAAGAGATTCCTCCATGGGTCTGGTTTAGTTCAGTCGGTAGAGCAACCACCCAGGAATCGCAAGGTTTCGATACTCACCAAGTCAGTGCATCAGCACAGATTTGGTAATCTGATCTATGTGGTAAAGTAGGGGGAGGCTGACGGTAGTTGTAGCGCTCCACCTCTGTGAAAATCTAGCGAAAAGGGCGTAAAATCTCTCGCTGTCCAGATGATACCGGCAAAATACCACTCCACCATCTATACATATATAAAGGGCAGTTAGGATTATATGCATGTCCGGAGGAAACTCCGAATATAAAACAATTAACGATAAAGTAAATATATATACACATTAAATATCACCATGGCTTGGTTTTTGAGCAAAAATAATAAAGACTTGATTTATATTAGTGAAGATAATTAAAAGATAAAATTTAACTGATAACAGCATGGAATATATATATATATATATATATATATATATATATATAATATATATATATATATATATATATATATATTGCGTTTAATATTTTAAATAGTAGACATTAACGTTTATTTGCAGAGTGGCTGGATCAATGAAAGGTTTTTTTATGTTGGGATTTTAATTAGGCATTCTACGAGGATCCAACTCATGATTCAGTAATAATGGATCTGCAGGACTAATCTTTTTTTTATATCTCCCTCTACCCAGGCGACGCCGGCTGGCCGTTTCTTGTCTTATTTAAATGATTTATCACACTTCGTATTTGTAATGTTTGCATTAGTCTCCTATGTATGTGTATTTGGTGCGCGCGCGTGTGTGTGTGTTAGTGTGTGTGTGTGTGTATCGTTGTATTTGTTGTGGTAAGTGTATTTGTTTGTGTGTGTGTGATTGTGCTTTTGTGGGTGTGCTTTTGCGTATTTGGTTTTGTGTAGCGGGTGCGTGTGCGTGAGTGAATGAGTTTGGTTGGGCTTGTGTGTTGTTGCGTGTGTATGCTTGTGCTTGTGTGTGTGTGTGTGTGTGTGTGTTTCAAGGTTTGCGCGAATACGTGTGTTTGGTGGCCAGCGCATATGTGTTTCCGCGCATATGCGTGCGTGTTTGTGTGTACACGCGTGGGTTAAGTGTCTGCATGCATATGCTCCCATAAATTTGGTATAAGCTCTCTAATTGGTAATTTAAATTAACTCTCACTATGTTGGAAATTCCATAGCTATTTATCTCCCCCTGCCGCCAGGGGACGAATGCAAACATCGTATGTTGGCGCCAAATACCAAAACTTGACTTATCGCAAAGCAGCTACTGGAGAGGGACGTCAAAAGAAACGCTCACATTACTTAGCCCAAAAACAGGGCCTATTTATCACGGAGCACCCACTGAGGGTAGTCGCGTAAACAGCGGTCCCTACACTTCATTCATCACTTAGCCCAAAAACAGGGCTAACTTATCGAAAAGCAGTACTGGAGAAGAGAAGTAAAAACACCAAGCCCTCATTACCAAGCCCCAAAACAGGGCCCACTTATCACAGAACTTTACAACCAGCTCCCTTCTAAGGCATTGTATCTGCATACTGCATAAAGGTCGGTACTATTGCACACTTACTGAAGGACGAGAAACTACCGAGACGAAGCGTCTTATCTACATTTCCTACCGACGAGAAGAAAACCATGTTATCACCATTACTCCAAGAAAATTCCTCCTAAGATAAGTCCCGTAGCAAATACCATTAAAATTTGCAACAATTTTATGTAATTTTGTCAATACAAGTGTCTGCATTTACTTTCGTGTTTGTTCCTTCTTTGTCCGACAATTTGCCTACAACTACGGAGAAATAAGAGCTCCTACGAAAACCGTAAATACTCTTAACTACTAAGCATATAAGCAATGATCGTTTCCCCAGAAATTTGATCTCTCAGTCACCGTAAAATACATAAACAAACCTATGTACTTAATAGTTTAAAAACACCAGTCCCCGCTACAGCTGTCAGTGGACGAGAGGATTAGATATCAGGCTGCCAAACGGTCAGTCTGAGTTCAACCCTAGCCAAGGATAGTTGTGTCTAGCCACACCGAAGAGGCTGGAAACGCTGAAATACGTGTCTGTGAATGACTTATTTATATATATATATATATTATATATATGTGTGTGTGTGTGTGTGTGTGTGTGTGTGTGTGTGTGCTAGACGCCGATTCGAATTCTAAGGACTTTTCGACACGTCACAGTATGGCTGGTCACATGACAAAACAAAACGTCGTCTTAAAATATGTGTTTTCACCCCCTCTTCTCTTTCCCCCTTCTCCCCCCCCCCATCCCCACCATCATCCAAAATTTATCCTCA
>CM042148.1:100520117-100532617 GCA_023376005.1 Doryteuthis pealeii
ATAGCTTGACCAATTCTCCTTCCTAATTCGATACCGGCCCTCGCCAACTCAGTGTATGAGTAGCACATGGATCTGTGCAGTAAAGTAAGGAGTTGATGGTTCTTATCTCAGGCGCAAAAACAATCTCTTTGGTCTAGCGCTAGTGGAAAGGAGGTAGACTCCCTCGCTGATTGGCTGATACCGACTTTAGGCCACCCCGACGACTTTCGTGCTCATTTCGCATTACGTCGGAATGAAACTGTTCCGGTTAGGATTTTCAACCCATAGTAGTATTCCTTTTTTCTATCCAAAACATCATCATTCCAATGTAACATGAAATGAGCACGAAAAACTCTCGTTGTTGAAAGTTTTGAGCTCTGTGTAGATTCTTAAGAGAAAAAATATTAAATACAAAAAAGTCCATGCTGTTACTATTTAATTCTTTTTAAAATTATTATCTTCATGAATATAAATAAAATCTTCATTATTTTGCACAAAAAGCAAGATCTGGGGATAATGAAGGTGTATATATATTTACTTTGTTGTTAATTGTTTTATTTTCGTAGTTAGATCCGGACAGACATACATACACACAACTGTCCTTTATATATAAATAACAAATACCACACTACAAATATACCACAGTATGATAATTTAACAATTACAACGTTTGTTATGCTTTCAGTAATGCTGATAGCTTTATGATTTAGTGTGTCCTGGGACGCACATATTTGCTTTCTATGCGTCCCCGGGAAAATTTATGAGTTCCAATTAAAACCATTTAACTCTTACCTTGTAACCTATCCTGTCTTACCTTGTAACCTATCCTATCGGTATTATCTGCGTTATTCAGACTATTGTCTCCATCTTCATTGTTATTTTTACAACGTTTCGGTCGATATGCCCTCCGGCTTTCTTCAGGTATTTGTACAACGTTTCGGCCGATATGCCCTCCGACCTTCTTCAGGTATTTCTTATCGGACTCGGGAACGTTATCGAACTCGGGAACCTTCTTTTCGAACTCGGGAACTTTCTTGTCGTAATCGGGAGCCATCACGGAACTTTGAACCTAACCCTTTATTTAGTCCACGGGGGTATCCTGTTCTCATTCTGCCAACCATAGCTGGGGTAGGAGTTGTGTTAATTATTTTTCTATGTTACTGCCTCTACTTAGGATTGAACGCGGAATCCAGAGATAACTGTCACTTAGAACTGTCTTAACCTAACTACCTTATCCACTAGGCCATGTGTTCAATAACAATGAAGATGAGGATAGTCCGAATAACGCAGATAATACTAATCATCAAGCCTCATATCAAACATTCAGAGAAATACTATCCTATCGGCTTGCCCAAGCACCTATATGAATATCCCAACACTTTTGCCCTTACGGCAGACACGAACCCTTTTTTATACTTTTAACCCTTTATGTGTTAAAAAGCGTTGAATTGTCCTGGGTATGATGTTAAACCCTAATGGTGAAGTTTTAGTTCTGGCGATCGGGGAATGTAGAGTATCCCTTCATCATCATTACGCCTAGGTCCACTCTGACCTAAAGTGGTAGTACTTGTTAATGTGCCCTCTATGGGTTAGATAGAAAAACATGAGTTTAAAAGAATTTAATTTTTTTTTAATTGAGTACCCATCAAGAATTAATAAAACAAAAGCGTCCTCGGCTTAACATGACCCAACAAGTGTTGACATGCCGTAAAATCCAACCAACCAACTGTGCTTGCGCGTATCGTTGTGTACGTAATGATGCAGGGTCAGGATGGTGGTGGTGATTATGTGTTTGTTCAGGTGCACTTGTGAGCAGTATTTTCTCTCATCCGGGTTTTTCTATTATTTTTTCTGCTTTTTCTTCTTTTTTCCATAAAGAGGGAGATATTGCCTTCCAATCTGGATTTTCATTTTTTTTTTTTCGTTCCGAATAAAATCTTTGAAATGACTTCCGATTTTACTTCCCCTGTCACACTCTTCGCAAAAGAAAATAAAAAAAGACTTACTGAAAAAAAAGCAGTTGGGCGCCACTCTTCTTTCTATCTGATCTTTTTTACGCCTTCCAAAAGCGCGGTATAAAAAAGAATAAAAAAGAAAATGACAAATAAATAAACAAAGCAGAACCAATTAATTTTCATCTGATCCCTAAATACGCAGCACGCATTGCATAACTGAACACACCACTAGAAATCACTCTATCTCTAATCCTGTGCCGTTTTATATAAATGCCGAAGAACGTACATGTATTCAAACATTCGTATTAGTAAAATCAGAGACAAGATAGATGTGTGCTAGCGTTTCAAGTGTTTTATTTATTTATTTGTTTGTTTGTTTTTAAAATAGCTGGATTTTCTGGCATTTGAGAGTCTCGATTCCAAATAGGAAGCGATGAAAAAAATTACACACGCCTGATAAGTTCTTCTATACACAGAGATATCTACATGTATATAAAAAAATATTCATATAAATCAATACAGAATGCAAGATATACGGTCAAGTCTCTTTAAAAGCATCAGTTGCCTACCCCCGCCCCAGATCACTGAATTCTGGTTGCAATGATCCAGTTCTGTACTCAACTGACCACTTAGCAAAAGCAGATATTGTAAACAACTGTCGATCGATTGGTTGGTTGATTGATTTTATGAAATGTCATTCCTCGTTGGCTTATCTCCTGCCAAACTACGAGGGTGTGTCAAAAAGTAATGCCATTTTGTTTAGGACAGGTATAATTACCAACGCAGGAACATGTATCATACATCGAAATGAAGCTGGTTCTCTGTGTATCACATCCCTACTTCCCCACATACGGGAGTTAAAAAGTAATGCCATTTTGTTTAGGGCAGGAATAATTACCAACACAGGAACATGTATCATACATCGAAATGGAGTTGTTTCTCTGTGGATCACATCCCTACTTCCCCACACACGGGAGTTAAAAAGTAATGCCATTTTGTTTAGGACAGGAATAATTACCAACACAGGAACATGTATCATACATCAAAATGAAGTTGGTTCTCTGTGGATCACATCCCTACTTCTCTACATAGCTAAGTAAAATGTAATGCCATTTGTTTAGGACAGGTATAATTGTCAACACAGAAAATGTATTATACATCAAAATGAAGTTGGTTCTCTGTGGATCACATCCCTACTTCTCTACATAGCTGAGTCAAAATGTAATGCCATTTTGTTTCGAATAGGTATAATTACCAACACAGAAACATGTATCATACATCAAAATGAAGTTGGTTCTCTGTGGATCACATCCCTACTTCTCCACATAGTCACCGTTTCTCTCAATAGCAATGTTCCACCTTCGAGTGAGAGCAGGCATCCCTTCCCCATAAACTTGTGTTGACTGTTCTTTGGGCCACTTCTGTACAAATTTCACTTCCTCGTTACTAGAATAATGTTTGCATTTCTTCGGCCTTATGAAAGGGGGTTTTAGAGGCAAACATTATTCCAGTAACGAGGAAGTGAAATCTGTAGTGAACAAGTGGCTCAAAAAACAGTCAACACAATTTTACGGGGCAGGGATACATGCTCTCATTCAAAGGTTGAACATTGCAATTGAGAGAAATGGTGACTACGTGGAGGAATAGGGGTGTGATCCACAGGGGACCAGCTTCATTTGATATATGATACATGTTCCTGTGTTGGTAATTACACCTGCCCTAAACAAAATGGTTAGATTACTGTAATCTCGCACACTGAAAATTTGTTTTTATGAAAAAATTACAAGATAATCTCTTACCAAAGATAAATATGTATATACATATATTGTGTTATGCTAGATATTATTTATTATTTGCTGTTATATTACTCGTTTATATTGTTATATTACTCGTTAATATATATATATATAATTATATATTATATATATATATATATATATATAATATGCTGATGTTTATAAGTTTTATAGAGTTTGTTATATTACTCGTTTATTATATATATATATATATATATATATATATATAATAATATGCTGATGTTATAAGTTTTATAGAGTTGGCATTAGATAACCACAGCGTTGATATGCCATTAAATCAAACCAAACCAAACCAAACCTGTTATACATATACTGCTAGAATGTGTAAACATTGATCTTATGCGAACAAAATACTACCAAGCACGAAAATAAGACGTTATCAGCAATAAATGACCCACTGGGGTTGATATGCCGTAAAACAAACCAAAACAAACCAAACCAACTTTTTCAATCACCCTCCTATTTTTGCAGTTCTTTCTGTCTTGCACCACTCACCCCCCCCCACCGCCGTTCTGTCTCCCTTGTTGCTTTGTCAGCATTCCCCCTGCATTTGTTGCCGTTTTGTCAGTCGTCAGTGCTTGAATGTGCATAAAACTGAATTTTCGGTGCATCTGATGAATTCTCAAGTGCAGATCGAAATACAAGTGAAATACAAGCGTCTGCCGTCTGCCGACAAAAGCCGGGAGTCTGCGGCATCGATGAAGGCGGCGGCGGCGACCGCGGTGAAGGCTGTGGCAGCGGCAGCGGATGCGTCGACGGTGGCGGCGCGCTGTGACGGGTGAATGAAATATTAAGGTGACTGGCATGTAGGCCAGGCATATCACATTGATTGGCACTTCGATACGAGTCTTTCAGGTAATCTGAAGTCTTTTCTCTTGTCGCCCGGTACTTGGCTCGACATGCAGACACTTGATGCCGACCCAATTTTCACTGGATAGGGGCGGGCTGGGGCGCCTTGCAAGTTGACTGTTGTTACTGAACCGTGAAAGACAGAGATCTATGCACTATCTGAACGGGGGTATTTCAACACAGAATACCGCAATGTGCCACTGACTGCCACTCAATCCGATCTGTCGGTAAATTCGTGAACTCCAAAACAGACACTATTTACGAAAGTTTACTAGTATTTTCTAGGGCCGGTTTATCTCAGTCGGTAGAGCACTTACCTACGAATCGCGAGGCTCCTGGTTCGATACCGGCCCTCACCAACTCAGCGTATGTAGTAGCACATGGAACCATGCGGTAAAGTGAGAAGCTGATGGTAGATGTGGTGCTCCATCTCAGACGAAAAACAACATCCTTGGTCTAGCGCTAGTGAAAAGGGGGTAGACCCCTCGCCGTCTGTCTGATACTGACATTAGCCCACCCCATCGACTTTTACTTTACTTACGAGTATTTTACAAAACTCTCAGTCGGTAGCCGGCTAGAAACCACAAGATTCCTAGTTCGATACAGGTCCTCGCCAACTCAGCTTATGAGTAGTACAGGGATCTGTGCGGTAAAGAAGGGAGCTGATGGTAGGTTTGGCGCTCCACTTTAGACGCTAAAATAATCTCCTTGGTCTAGCGCAAGTGAAAATGGGATAGACTCCCTCGCTGATTGGCTGATACCGACTTTAGGCCGCTCCGACGACTTTACTTTTTTTTATTTATGAGGAATATTAGGTTGGTTGGCTGGTTAGTTGGTTGGATTTTACGGCATGACAACCGATTGGGTTATTTTATGCCGAAGACGTTTTATTTTATTCATTCTTAATGGGTTCTCAATTTTTTCAAACTTTTAAGCACATTTTCAGAACTCATTTTGTACACATTTTTAGAACTCATACCGTAAACATTACTTCCTATGGCCAACACCTTCGCCAAAATTCACCTGATTTATTGAATGACACTGGTTGGTTGGTTGGTTGGTTGGTTGGTTGGATTTTACAGCATGTCAACCCATTGGGGCATTTTATGCCGAAGACATTTTTGTTTTTAAATTTAGTGGTAGCGTCAATCAGAAATGAGTGCTCAGCCAAGACTGAGCGTAGCAGCGAGGTGAGCACTAGGTCAGGCATAGGCACAACAAACATAACAGTGTTGCCAGTAGCCGCGCGAACAGTTATATCGCGTACCGACCGCGTTGAAGACCTTACTTTTGGGATTACCCTCGTATGGAGGTGTTCGTAGCGTAATGGTTATCGCGGTTGAAAATCAACTCGGCCACCCGAATTAAAATCCTAGACGAGGATGTTTCCATCTCACATAGAACTTTGGAGAAGGTAAGTAACTATTTACCTAACTTGTTCGTCGCGGGTAGGATGTGACACAAGATCGCAAGGATGGGGCGACCAGCGAGAATCGAACTCGCTATTCGGTAGTAATGGATTTTCAAGAGGAATCGATAACTGTTATACTACGATGGGACGCCATTTTACCCAACCCGTTCGCCAATGGTGAGATGTGGCACGAGGTCGCAAGTATGGGGGATCCAGCGAAAAGTTTTTTTCAGTCGTAAACAAATAGCCAAACGAAACCTTAAAAAAAAAAATCAAATTCTAGCATTAAATAACCCATAAAGAGTTGATATGCCGGGGACTTTGCTGAACGCAATGATTTTACCCAACACTAAGGAATAACAAAAGGATCATACCCAACACTAAGGGACACCAAGGAACAACCGAGGCATCATACCCAACACCAAGGAACAACATCAAACACTAAGGGACACCAAGGAACAACCAAAAGTTTATTTACTAAAGATCGCACTCTGATTAACATAAGGGATTTCCACTGTAAAGTGCTCTCACTTGAAAGCAAAAAATGGCCACAAAAATCGTAACAAAACTATAAAAAAAACTTTAGAAACGAATCAGCATTAAATAACCCAATCATCATTTATCATGTTGCGCAATTAGCACGAATATCCATGACAACCATCTCTATTATTCATTGTCCCAGGGAGGTCCTCTGCACAGCATCCAGTATCCACGCAGAGCTGGTCAATGTAGGTCCTTGCTGGGCGGCCCACATTAGCATATCCATGTGCTGGCTTCCACGGGCGAACGTCACTTATGAGTTCGTCCTTGCTTTTCCAGCAGTGTCCATCTCACTCGGAAGGTTTGTGAGATAGGGGACAGGTGGCCGTTTCCACTACTTTTTCAAGATCGAACGCAGAACCCAAAAGGGGTTAATATGCCACTAAACAAATAAACCAAACCATTGATTAAAATAAACCCGCGGCCGATCATCCCACGAGAGACCATTTCGTTTTCTTTCGTTTGTAATCAGGAATAACAAGCCCCCCCCCCCTCCGCCTTCGGGCGAACACTGCTCAATTTCAGGATTTTTGATTCAGCCGATCCCAAGATAGAGTAAACAGATCGCAAGTTTGCCCGCGGCGGCCACTCGCTCGGACTGATATGAAAATTCACTTAGATTCGACCGGGGCTCTTGTCCGACATTTTTAATCAGTGCCTTTACAGCGACCATAACCCAAATCTCGTTGTTAAATCTCGTTGTTATATCTCGCGTGGTTTTAGCAAACTGGCCCAGGCAATAAGCCGACCACAAATTTGCTTTTGCAGCTCCGGGTCAAAATCAAAAAAAAAAAAAAAAAAAGGGCGAAAAGGGGAAAATCTTGCCGGGACAAAAATATGTTCACGTGATGTTCGGTTCAAGATTTTATTTGTCCGATGATTTGTCTCCGAGAACCAATCAGATGGGTGATTATTCTTTGCGCCTTTATTGTAATGGTTAGAATCGTAAGAAATGGACTCGTCGACCCGAGTTCAAATCCTGGTCCAGGCCGTTTGCATTTCACATAGCGCTAATACCCTTGGGAAATATATGAATCCACCTATTCTTCTACCAGCTATGGTTAAATAGTAGAGGAACCAGTTTAGTCTGGGCAACCAGTCTAGGAGAAGGAAAATTCTAAATACGAACCTGTTAACTCCACTTAAGAAATTGACCGTGTGTCACATCTTGCTCGTGCCGAGGGATTGGTAAATATGTATGTATATTCTTCTCTTATGATTTTTCTGTGAATATCAACAAGAATAAATAAAACAAAAACCTCTTCGGAATAAAATAACCCAGGGATTTGACATGCCCTAAAATCCAATCAACCAACCGATTTCTCTTATACAACTATGTATAAATTCTTCATTGTATCTCTTGTTGTATTTTCTTCTATTAAGTTTGTTCAGGCAATATAATATTCTTGTTATCACTTCGTCGTGAATTCTTCTTATTCCGTAAGAGGAAACTTTATAATCTACCAACCACCATTCTTCAACACCTTCTACTCACAAATAAAACATAATGTCTTCGGCATAAAATAACCCAAGCGTTGACATGCCGTAAAATCCAACCGAACAACCACTAGATACTCAAGCACTCTCCTCGGTATTCTTGCAAATTATGCCAAATCGACTAGATATTTTGGGGAGTGTGGAGTATTACTTCATTGCCATTACTCACAGCTACACCCTGATCCGGAATGGTAGCAAATGTTAGGGTCCCATCTATGGGTAAAATAGATAAAAATGAGTTTACAAAAAATGTGTTTAAAAAAGAATTGAGTTGGAAAAAAAACAGAATACCCAACAATAATGTCTTTGGTATAACCCAGGGGCTGACATGCCGTAAAATTCCAACCAACCAACCAATTTCTTTTATACAACAACAATATATCTGCACTCTCCTCAGTATTCTGGCTGATTTTAATCATGAAGACAACTGCACTATATTCATTTCAAGTTTCTTAGACGCTCCAGTTGGATTCATGCCAAATCCACTAGATATTTTGGGGAGTGTCGAGTACTCTTTCATTGTCATTACTCCCAGCTCCACCCTGACCTGGAATGGTAGTACATGTTAGGACATGATAGATAAGAAATGTTTACAAAAATGTGTTTAAAAATAGTTGAGTTTGAAAACAATAGAATATCCAACAAGAATGTATTTGGCATAAAATAACCCAAGGATTTGACATGCCGTAAAATCCAACCAACCAAGCAACCAATGTCTTTTATTCAACTATGTAAAAGTAAAGTCGACGGGGCGGCCTAAAGTCGGTATCAGCCAGTCAGCGAGGGAGTCTATCCCCTTTTCAATAGCGCTAGACCAAGGAAATTGTTTAGCATCTGAGGTGGAGCGCGACACCTACCATCAGCTCCTTACTTTACCACACAGATCCCTGTGCTACTCATACGCTGAGTTGGTGAGGACCGGTATCGAACTAGGAATTTTGTTGTTTCTAGCCGAACGCTCTACCGACTGAGCTTCTTCTATTAAGTTTGTTCAGGCAATAAAATATTCTTGTTATCACTTCGTCGGGAATTGTTCTATTTATTCCGTAAGAAGAAACTATATACTCAACCAACACTATTTTTCAACTCCTTCTACCCACAAATAAAACAATATATTCGACATAAAATAACCCAAGGGTTTTAAATGCCGTAAAATCCATCCAACCAACCAACCCCCTTTTTTTCAATTCATTTCTCGATTACACAGCTGAAATCATATTGGCCTCTTTTATTTCATCAAATACGTAAAACATTAATGCGTTGTCATTCTATTCATGACTCGATTGCATTGAACACGCACATATCAACATGCTTCTTTGGATTCTGCCATTTTTTAAGCAAATTCTCGTGTCAATATGTGCACAGCCGAGAGTAAACAATGACTATAATAAGGCAAATGAACACTCTCACTTGTGCAAACATCTCCATGGTAACGGGCCTACGGGTAGAAGCTTCAAACTCGTCCATCTTAGCAAATATCCCATCCTGAAATAGTCACTCTTGTGCCATAAAAATACGATGCTCATACGATGAAAATATTCTTGCATACAGACAAAAAATATTAATTGTTGGCTGGCTGGCTGGCTGGCTGGCTGGCTGGTTCGTTGGGATTTTTGTGGCATGTCAACCCTTGTTGGGTTATTTTATGCCGAAGACGCTTTGTTGTATTCATTTTTGATGGATACACAATTTTTTAAACTCTTTTAAACACATTTTTTAAAAATCAATTTTTTGTATTTAACCCATACTAATAGGTACTACCACTCCGGGTCAGACTAGTATATTTTCGATTTCTTTTACCATCACCCTGTGATCTGCTGGGACTACAAAATCTACCAGTTGACAAGTTCTCTCTTACTATTACTAGCAAAATAAAAAAAAAAAAAAAGAAACATATTGCCTGACGGGTGGGAGTTAAAAATTCAATGTCAGCGAGTTTGTACCCGAAGTAAGTAAAATCATCAAATTCATTAAAGGATTAAAAATAAAACAATTTTAAATGTAAACTTTAAATATATATTAAAATAAAACAAACTATATATAGATATATAATACCAGTCATGTATTTATTAAAACTTTTTAAAAACAATGAGGACTGTCTAATGTTGAATGTTCAAGTGTTTGAGTGTATTTAATCTATGTTATGACGATTTGGGGTAATGTGACGTAAGCAGTGACGTAATTTTTGTTACAGACAAAAACTGCAAGTAAATCTCCATTATTAATAGATTATTATCATCGAGTTTTGCATACCTGCAGTAGCCGGTGGTTAACTGGAGTCTGTATGACATTTTTTTAGATGAAACTTGATGGGAATAATTTTGATGTTTCGAACTCTTCCCTGTTATTCGAGCATAGTAATGACCCAATCTGAAAAAACATTTTCAATAGTTTGACTGTTTCTCGGATACACAGGGGAACCCGAGGAAGGCCGGGGGTACAGCGGCCTAAACGTTGTGTTTATACTTACCACAACAAAAATGACGACAACAATCTGAAACATCAAATTATTTTCTACAACTTTATTAACTTTGTATCCAGTGTAAAAAAAATCAGAAGTTTATAGATTATTATATTCAAAGTTCGAATTCGCATGAATGGTTGCCGAATCCCAAAACAACTATTTTACGGGGAAATCTCAACTAGCAAACGTCATCACTGCAAACCGAAATTGAGGTTTAAGGACTGCCCCAAGTACACTCCAAAGAATGACGCTATTGCTGTGGAGGACTGGGAGAAGCTAGCTTGTAATTAACCTAGCTGGAGGGCAACCATCTACCAGTCTGTAAAAGAATTCGAATCAAACTGAATTAAACTCCAAAATTGAAGCTGGCTATTAGAAGAGGGTGATTTTTAGTCCAGCAACATCAAAAGTGGAGAAGTTTTATGTGGAAGAGAATGTCTTTTTAGGGCTGGCCTGATGAGTCATCTGAGAATGCACAAGGATACAGTGGCACTCAGCTATGAAAAAAAGAACAGGAAATGGTCTACTCGAACACGAATTGACAGCCAGCATGTATGTATGTAGGTATGTATATCCGGATGAAACTTCGAAAATATAACAATTAACGACAAAGTAAATACATATCTATTAGTAATGGAGATTCGTTTCCGGTTTTTGTTTATAACAAAAATTACGTGACTGCTTACGTCACATTACCCAAAATTGTCATAACATAAATAAATACACTGAAAATTTGAACATGCAACATTAGACAGTCCTCATTGTTTTTTAAAACAAGTTTTAATAAATACATGACTGGTATTATATATCTATATATAGTTTGTTTTATTTTAATACATATTTAAAGTTTACATTTCAAATTGTTTTATTTTTTAATCCTTTCATGAATTTGATGATTTTACTTACTTCGGGTACAAACTCGCTGACATTTATTTTTTACTCCCACCCCTCAGGCAATATGTTTCAAAAATCTATTTTTACATCGCCCGGAGGATGTTTTTTATTTTGTACTGGTACACGTTAATTAACACTGATTCTTGCTTTTTGCGCAAAAATTATGAAGATTTGATTTATATTCACGAAGATATAAACATTAAAATATACATAATAATAACAATGGATTTGCGAGACTAACTTGCGAACGATTACGTCACTTTTTTTTGTTACCTCTCTCTACCCAGGTGATGCTGAGTAGCCACTTCTAGTTATATTTAAAGCGAAGTTATAATCTATTGCAAAATATAATCAAATATAATTATGTGTGTTTATAAGTTTACCCAACAAGTAATCAATTGTCTGGTCAAATAATGGAAAACTAGTCCTAAACTTTGATTGGTTTACATAAGTATTTAAAAAGATATATATATTCATTGTTCGGTTCGTTAAATAATATATAAATATTTATTTCTCCCAGTCTTTCCTTTTTTTTTTTTTTTTTTTTTGTTTTGTTTTTTTTTTTTTTGTTTTGTGTGGTTTTGTTTTTTTTTCACTCTGCTTCATTTCTTTCATTTTTTTTTATTTCGCGTAAAAAAAAGATTTGAGATAAAGTGTTATTGATTTTATATTGATATTTTAAATGTCTGTTCCTCTTCGCGTAAGTATTCGTGACTTAGCTGACATTAGCTAGCTTAATTTTCATTCGTTGTTTGGTTGGTTGGTTGGTTGGTTGGTTGGTTGGTTGGATTTTACGTCATGACATCACTTGTTGGGTTGTTTTATGTCGAAGACATTTTGTTCTATTCATTCTTGATAGCTATCAATTTTTTTTTTAAACTCAATTTTTTAACACATTTTGTAGAACTCATTTTTCTATTTAACCCATAGAAGGGACTCTAACTAGTACTATCATTCCGAGACAGACTGGACTTGGAAATAGAGACGATAAAGAGGTATTCCCCACTCCACAGAGCTCTAGAATTGCAACTACACCATTAGAAACCGTTTAATGTGATACCCAGGATTGTAAGAGCATCAACCACCGCTTTCTA
>CM042148.1:100540117-100542617 GCA_023376005.1 Doryteuthis pealeii
CTCGAGAGCCAACGACAACGTCCACCCCCGGCAAGTGACTAGTCGCATCTAATCTAGACTTCTCACGCCTGTAATCGCGCGCATCCGAAGGAGTCAAATCAGGGGTCATAATAAATCAATCATAACCCTAACAGTTATGGAAATTCCCCACTTAACTCCCCCGATTTTAAATCTATTAAAAAATATTCTTACTACCGTACGTACATAATTCATTGACTATCCATGAATTATGTAACACAAGCGAAAAAAGTAACCTGCATGTAGTGCTAAGGTACAAGTTCTGAAGCTATGGGGATTGGGAAGTGCCCTTTCATTGCCATTACTCCCAGATCCACTCTGAACTGGAGTGGTAGAATCTGTTAAGGTTCCATCTATAGGACCAAAAAGTGAGTTTCGAATATATGTGCTTAAAAAATGAGTTTAAAAATGTGAATAACCAACAAGAATGAATAAAACAAAAACATCTTCGGTATAAAATAACCCAACAAGGGCTGACCTGCCGTAAAATTCAACCAATTAACCAATCTCACCCACCAGCATTTGCTAATGATAGCAAATTATAGGTGGAAAATGATCAAAATGTATCGAGATTGAACATTTGATTTTGAAAAATTTAATCTAGAATTTAAATATGACGTGCGCACAGCTGAACGTCTTTGAGATAATGCCAGTTATGAATCTCTAAGGAGCGTGGAGTATCCATTCATTGCCAATACTCTCAGACACACTCTGACCCGGAGTTGTTAGGCTCCTATCTAGGGGTCAAATACATCAATTTCTAATATATTTTTTATTTGCCAATTGTAATATCTGTGTGGAGAAAGGTAGACAAACACGGGATGTTGTAGAAAATGGATGTTTATTGTAGGTAGTGATGTCAATGTTGTAGCGTTTCGGTCTATTAGACCTTCTTCAGGACTTTGGATTGAGTTCTTGTTTCAATGGTGATCATTTTCATACTAGTGAATTTATAGGTCGTGAATAAGGGGAGGGGTGGTCAGTTGTTGGTGTTAGCAGAGGTTTGTAGTAGGAGATTTTCCTCTTTCTCTCAGATAGGGTGTATAGCAATGTGGTTCTAATAATGATGCCACAGGTGTTAGGTGTTGGTATATATATATATATATATATATATATATATATGATTTCAGTGTTCAAGGCACGGCTTCTTCAGGTTATCCCGAAAAAGCTGTTCCATGAACATCGAAACTATGATAGAGAGAAAACTTTTTTCTCCAACTTATAAATGTTCTATACCTTACGCAATATTTTGAGCACCTTTTGGATTAACTACCAATGCTACCGCAGTGAAAACGTTGTAGTAGCATTAGATGAATATATATATATATATATATATATATATATATATATATATATATATATATATATATATAAACTCATAGCGTAAATAAAATGTTGATACGACTTACAAGTGTAGAGATTCAGGAGGTTGAAATAATCCGCAAACACGTAGACTTAACCGAATGATGTACCCTAAATAATACACAAACGTGAAGACATAGGATTATATTTAAGACCTGATTAGAGAGAAAGTTTCCGGTTAAAAAAAAATCTTTTTTTTATACGCAGGGAATCTGCCCCGTCGCATTTCTTTGATTATTTTCCTTGTCCTCAAATCTTAACGTCGAACTGAATTAGGAAACAAAACATGTCACATGGAACTAGTTCTGGTAAACATTGAGGTTCGGATAAAAGATTGCTGAATATTTTATCAGGCTTGTAGTGCAGTATTTTAAAAAGAATTAACCCTTTTCAACCTTTAACGTAGCTGGGGTCAGCGTTCAGAGTCAGTTGAAAGTGTGACTATCATTGGAAGAGTTTAAGACTGGTGAATCAAATCCTAGAAGTTAGAAAATAGATTTTAACTTTAAACCATTAATTAATTTTACACTGCACACACACACATACACACACACACATATACATATTATATATATATATATATATATATATATATATATATATATATGTGTGTGTGTGTGTGTGTGTGTGTGTGTGTGTGCAGTGTAAAATTAATTATCTGTTCACCCCAGAAATCATTCTATTCAAATAAAGTCTTATTATTATTGTAATCTGAGTCCTTCTGTTCAATTATAATGAACTAACCCACATTTTTTGTATTTCGCTTTCGCAGAGGTGGGAGAGCCACTGTGAGCGGCTTTAAGTAGGTAAAGAGTTAATATGTGTGTGGTATACGTAGAAACAGTATTGTATATCAACTGGTTCAAGTACCAGTCTCAGGGCTGATTCACAGACAAAACAATAAATGATAGAACTGTTCACGTACTGATTTTTCAGTCTAAACAAGTGACACGTACGAGAGCCGCTGCCAGTGTTACGGTAGGATTGCAATCGTAGGAGAGCTGTTGTAAACGGTTTTTAGTAGGCAAAGATTTAACCTTGGTATAGAAAACAATTCCGAAAGTGGAAAATCTATTGATTCAAACCGCTTAAAAAATGACATTGCGTCACATCCTGTTCG
>CM042148.1:100550117-100555266 GCA_023376005.1 Doryteuthis pealeii
CTATATACTAATTAAACCTCACATGCTACAATGGTTAGCAAGCTAGATTTGTAGACCATTGTTAGTGAGTTAGATTCTCACTAGGCGCCCCATACTTCTCTCTTTCTGCCACATCTAGGCTAAACTTAGTAAGTAACTATATACTCATTAACATCTCTTTTGTATACGTATATTTTATTTAATTACAGCATCGCTTCCATTTCTCTCTTATATTCTACTAATTGACTCAACCATTTCAAAGCATTTTAATATATATATATATATATATATATATATATATATATATATATATATGTGTGTGTGTGTGTGTGTTGTGTGTGTGTGTGTGTGTGTGTGTATAATGTTTGACAATGCTTTAGTCTAATATATATATATATATATATATATATATATATATATATATATATAAGTATTTGACAATGCTTGAGTCAATTAGATATACATATCTACTATTGAAAGAAACTACAAACATTACATTAGTATTTCTAAAGGCAGCTGAAACATTTAATACATCTCCAAACAAATAATCCTTCATTACAATGCTTATCTCAGCCTATTCAGTTTCCGCATAGAAATATTAGGCGGGGAAATTCATCTTGTAAACAAACCGTGAAGAATAACAGAAAATTTCTCAACAAAGAGTCGGCCCAACTTTCACCGAAGCATCTGTGTCATCATAAGATGTTTTCAAGCAAAGAACATTATCTACACTGCAAGTTTATGCATAGATAAATCAAATGTACCGTATTGACTCATATAGGACGCACCTTTTTTTTCCAAAATGTTGGCTCAAAAAATTGCCCTGCGTTTTATATATCGTTGGTGAAGTTTGAGAGCTCCCATAGGCCTAGGCTAATCTTCTCTATGATGCTCACTAACCCAGCTTACGCTCAGGACTTTTACCTACCCTAAACTGACAAATTGCTTTTATATAGCTATGTTTCTGCCTGTGTAATACACAGCTAGACTGTTTTCAACAAGGCATGCTTAAATACACTAAAAACTTTTTTTCCTGAATCTGACCTGCTGAAATGGGGGTGCGTCTTATATGCCCGTGATTTTATATGCCGTCAAATACGGTATTTAGTACTGATTACGAAAATACAGGATCCTGGTTAGCTTAGTCGGTAGAGCGTTCGGCTAGAAACCAAAAGGTTCCTAGTTCGATACCGGCCCTCGCCAACTCAGCGTATGAGTAGCACAGGGATCTGTGCGGTAAAGTAAGACACAAAAACTATCTCCTTGGTCTAGCGCAAGTGAAAAGGGGATATACTCCCTCACTGTCTAGATGATACCGACATTAGGCCGCCCCGACGACTTTACTTACGAAAATACAAAATTACATAACCTGGTGGGTTTATTTCAGTCAGTAGTGCATATGCAAGATGCCGGTCTCGATACCCCTTGTAGGGAACTAAATGGAGTAGTCTCCCTTGTCACGGGGTTTGGGCAACTCTCCAGAGTCAGGAGTCCTTTTTTTGGCATTTTGACGCGGCAACCCAAAAATATCAACTTCTTTTACAAAGCTGGCTTTGCGATGACAGACGTGCTCGTCACTACTCATCAGCACTACACATTGTGCATACCTTACACTCCAGAACCTATAAAGTAAGTGGTTTCCACCTCTTTTGTCTTTCCATACACTTCTGCATGTACTTGGACACTTGTGATGTTGTATAGGCTGGGCAACCTTGTTCCCTCATATTTATAAATTAGATGTTGTATGTCTTTAATTAACGCATTTGTTGTTATGCTACCGAAATGTTCTGTATTGGGTATTTGTCCTTTAAATAACCCAATACTTTATAAGAACTGGAGTTTATACTCTATGAACTTTTTATACTCTTTATTGTCATTACTCCTAGGTTCAATATGGAGTGGTACTATTTGTTATCTATGGGTTAAATAGATATCAAGGTGAGTTGGTTGGGTGGGTTTTAAGGCATGTCAACCTTTGTTGGGTTATTTTATACCGAATACTTTTTTATTCATTCCTGATGGATTCTCAGTTTTTTCTTAAACACGTTTTTTCAAACTCATTTTTCTATGTAACCCATAGATGGGACCCTGACAGGTACTACCACTCCGGGTCAGAGTGGAACTGAGAGTAATGGTGATGAAGGTGTATTCCACATTCACTAGAGCTCCAGAATTGGAACTCAGATAGAGTTTAACATCATACCCAGGACATTAAGACCCTCAGGCAGAGCCTTCTAGCACATATGATATAAAGGTACTACCATTCCGGGGTGTCTGAAGTACCCCTTCATTGCCATTACTACCATTAGATATTCATCCTCAACCATGTATAAACTCATGAAACTTAGAGATGCCTCATCTAACTTATAAATCTTAATAACTGCACCATCGCCTACAGAGATCAGCAAGGGGCATTGGCCTCCCACATAAACTCAAATAAAACTGAGTTAATGTGTTTTAAACAAGACATCTCCACACTGGATGGCAAGCCTCTGAAATTAGTAAACCACTTTACATACCTAGGTAGTAATACCTCATCTACAGAAAGTGATGTTAATATATGCATAAAAAGGCACGAGCAGGATGCAACACAAGGTCAATTTCTTAAGCGGAGTTTAACAGGTTTGAATTCAGAGTTTTCCTTCTCTTAGACCGGTTGCCTAACCAAGGTTAAAGAGCCCAGTCTGCCCTAATATTTACCCATAGCTGGAGGGAGAGTAGGATTCATACCTTTCCCAAGGGTATTAGCGCGTCCAGGATTTGAACTCGGGGCGAAGAGTCCATTTCCCATAACTTTAACCATTACACCATGCGGTATATATATATATATATATATATATATATATTATATATATATATATATATATATATTATATATATATTATTCAATTTGTCATTAATGTTTTTATTTTCATAGTTTCCTCCGGACATACATACACACCATCTTACCATTTATATATACTAGAAGATCGGCTACCCGGTGTCGCCAGGGTAGAGCGTTATAATAAAATTAAATTTTGCAGATCTATTTATTGTTTTGGTCTTACATAATTGATTTATGTTTTAATCCCGAACGCATCCAATGACATAACCTTTTTCTTACTTTTCAAATCCTTATATTTTGAATGTCTTTCCAGATATAAATAAAATCTTCATTATTTTTGCCATAAAAAAAGTGAGCTTTCGTCCTTGGAAATGTGTATATATATATTTTACATTATCGCTCTTATAGTTTTATTTGTTTGGTTGGTTGGTTTTACGGCATATCAACCTCGGTGTGGTCATTTAATGCCGATAAAGTTTTGAAATAAATCAATTCTTAATGGATAATACAATTTTGTTATCAACTCATATTTTCTATTTAACCCATAGATGGGATTTTTTTGTGTAGTTTCCTCCGGGACATACATACACACATAACAACTGGCCTACTTATATATGTATAGATAGATATATTATTTCTGCTTTGTTTGTATTATGTATAAAAGATTATTATCTCTGCTACAACTGACGCTGGGGAGAGAGAGAAAACACAATGTATAACGGAAAAAAGTTTTAAAGTCACACACACCAAAATAATTTTACGAATAATTCGCAACTAAGAAATGAAAAGTGCCACAATATAAGCGTCTAATTTCTGCATTTCAAATGCATGAATATACTAGCCGAATAAACCACCCCCTTTTTTCAAACAAGACATTCAAATTAAAACAAGAGAGTAAAGAAAAAAGAACTGGTCCTATTCTACCTCAGCGACCCCTAGCGGCCAATGAAGCGAAGTAAAAATCTTTAAATAGCAATTGTTCGTTTCATTATTATAATTGTTAACATTCACTCAAAATTCTTTTTCGACATTTTTTCGGCCTTAGAGGAAGCTGTTTTGATTTCTAGCATTATGTGTGTGTTAGGGGTGGGTGGTATGCGAGGGGAACCTGAAGGATTGTTTTGAATATTTTAAAACCTTTGCCGTAACTTTTCACCAATGGAGGAGGAAGGCGAAAAAAAAGATGGCGTCGGACGAAAAAAAATGAAAACTTAAGGATTTTCTATTACAATGCAATGAAAATGAAGTTGCAGTTGCTATGCGTCTATTTTTCGCTTCCGCTCAAAAGTTTTGTGGAAGGGGAATGCCAAAAGAGACAACCATTGCAAAGTTGCCTCCGCAGATATTCTATTTTTTTTATCTTTAATCAATGAAAATTGAAATGAATGAATTTTAAGACAAAATATACTGAAATAAACATTAATTTAGTTGAACAATGAATGTTATGTATTCTATATTAAACTATATTATTAAATTAATAATAATAATAACAATAATAATAATAATAATAATAAACAATAATAATAACAATTGAATAATGCTATTATAATATAATCTAATTACTTGCTATTGTTAATATTTATCACTCTAGCTAGAAGTAGTAGTAATAATAAATAATAATTAAAATAATCAATAATATATAATAATATAATAATAACTAATAACTAATAATGTTAATATAGTCACTTCTGAGTAGAAGTAGTAATAATCAATGCTAACATAATAATAATACATAAAACATTATCCCACATTCCAGGACCAAAATTACACACCAGGAGATCATTTAATAATACATTTCATTATTACATCATTCATCCATCTAGTTAATACATAATAGATAAATTAATAATTTAATAATGACGCATCGAATGATGATCGATTTTGCTTGCCATTGTCAATTGATATTTCAATAATTAAAACGATCAGTTTATCGTTGCTAATGGTAACAACGGCTACGTGCTTCTTTTTTTCGCCAAAAGAAATGTCCAACTTCGTCGGTTATTTTAAGCCACAAGTCTTGTAGAAACAGTAGTTATATCTACCTGTAACCCTATAACTGCGGGCGGATGAGGGGAATAGTTACTTTTCCCAAACGGTATGATCTATAATATTTCGATCCCCACTAATTCTCTGAATTTCTTGATGATAAGACTTTGATTAATTTGTATTGTTGTGGTTATTCGGGACTGTTGTTCTCATCTATTATTGTTATTATTACTCATTTGGTTGATGTGCCCTACAAGCCTTCCCCAGGTGTTACATTGTTCTCCAAATTTAGTAAACCTTTTCGAATCCAGGGAACATTTTAGGGCCTTTTGCGGAACTTCAACCGAACCCTTCATTCAA